>OY811988.1:6016442-6262926 GCA_963681505.1 Eunapius fragilis
CAAAGGCTAACGCGCGTTTGCTTTGAATAACAGAAACGAAACCGTAGGTTATAAAAGCAGAGAGGTAACGGGGCTGGGTCGAGGAGGGGCCGGGTTCATTTGACCAGTTATTTGTCCCCCAACAGTGGGCCCGGCCCTGGGCCATGGGGCATTTGATTTTATAAATCTATACGTCCCGGAGGGCCCACTACTGTTTCAACAAGTAATAAAAACATTCTCTACACGAGAAGGTTGGTGGTATATAGGAATCAAAGGTGAGATGGTGGTGTAAAAAGCAAGGGAACAAGGCTTTTGATTGAAAAGGAAAAATGAAATAGACCTATATTAGCCGCATGTTGTCATATTTTAATGTGCGTGCTAATATAGGTCTATTTCATTTTTCCTTTTCAATCAAAAGCCTTGTTCCCTTGCTTTTTACACCACCATCTCACCTTTGATTCCTATATACCACCAACCTTCTCGTGTAGAGAATGTTTTTATTACTTGTTTCCTAAATTTTTCTGGTGCATTTGGTATTGTACTTAGTTCTTGAAACGCATAGAATAAGGTAGCATAAACGTCAACTTGCGCGATCATGACAGGTTTATATTAGAATATGCAATTCTGTTGAGGTCGTGTACCAAATATTACACTAGTCCCCAGACTATCTCCATTGAGGAGCAAAGGATTGATAAAGGTTAAAAACGAAGCATATAATACAAAGAATAAATGCACTCTAAGTAAACTGATCTCACGCTATAATCAGATAAACCATGCACCACAATACATGACCAAATTGACGTAAGCAACTTTGGCGTTATACACACATTTCAAACAGCGCATATTACTGTAAAACGGAGAGACGCAGTATCTCTACCGCTGTAACTAAACTATTCCTTCCATTTTAGCGATATACCATATGCATGCTTATAATTTATCGATCCAACATTTATCGATGCCGTATAAACGTACCTTTGGGTGGTCGTTTTGTTGTTCCTTTCGGTACCGCGCTTGACATACGCACGTTTGACAGATCTGGCAGCATCTGGATCTTTCCACTTTTATATGCTCGAGTGGAATCAGAATTGTCCTCATGAGATTATATGGTAAAACCATCGAATTTGATAACACTGGTTATATTATACTGGTGCGTCATGAACATTGTGATAGCTGATGTAATGTGCTATTTGTAGATCAACACCAAATAAGGTACTACTCGCTTCAGCCAATTGCCTGATCGGTTAGGCGTCTAACAGATACCTGAAGATAACATGCGGACACATCCTGAAGCGATTGGTACACATGGCGTGCTTTACAACGTTCCTGTCGTGAGTTATACTCTCCGGAAGGAAGAAGAAGAAGAAGAAGAAGACGACGACGAAGGAGAAATTTTAGGTGGGACTGGGTACGGACGATGGGGACGAGTATTTTTGTTCTCTAAAAGTACACCGTCTTATGACATATGTATAACGCAGAACTGTTCTCCTTTTTTGATATTGCTCGATTGCCACTAAAAGCGAAGTGACCCGACTCTTGGCTGTCCCGCTAGACGCGAGTGACGTTTTTTTAATGACATTCATGATACTGCAGGATTCCTATATGGAACCTACTCGCGTAGGTTCCGATACATTGAAACGTGGGTCAAAAAGACCTACGCCCAGAGATATTGAAATGGCTGCGTGTGCTTAGCAACGAAATATTGCAATCGAACAACGTTGGAATGTGCGCTACTCTTTTTTAACACAACACTTGGTAGCATATTTGACGCTGTTTTATGGTTATAAAACTTGCACTCTATCCGACACCACAAGTACCATGATCGTAGCTTAAGCCAATTGAACACTGTGCGACTTAAAACATATACACTTTTAGCGCGGTACGTCATTACTTTAATATTGGCTTGTGTACAAACTGAGAAAGTTTTCTGGCGCATAGCGTTGTATTGTACATGGAATGAACTTGATAATTCTTTTGTTTTCGGAGTGGCTCTGTTATACGTTTTGAAGTTAACAGTTCGTGCACGAGACCTAGCAACTAGGTCAAAACGGTTAATCAGTATAGTACTACGTTATAGTTGTGCACGGACTGTTTTATACAACAGACACTGGCATTTTAGAAAATGAAAGGTTCTAATGTCCATGCATGCTTGCATGGTCTCACATACTGGCCCTGACCCCATGTTCAACCAGCCCTGACACCATGCACAACCAGACCTGTCCCCATCCACAATCCGCCCTACCCTCAGAACCAATCCTGGGCCTATGCACAACCATGCAGCCCTGACCCCATGCACGCATGACCCCACAACCAGCTCTGGCCCACAACCATGCCTCACAACCAGCTCTGGTCCCACACCAACCCTGGGCCCATGTACAACTGTGCTACCCTGGCCTCATGAATGCACAACCCCACAACCAGCTCTGGCCCCACAACCAGCTCTGGCACCACAACTAGCTCTGGCTCCACAACCAGCCCTGGCTCCCCAACCAGCCCGGGCCCCACAACCAGCTCTGGCTCCATGCCAGACCCATAACCAGCTCTGGCCCCACAACCAGCCCTTGCTCCACAACCAGCCCTGGCTCCACAATCAGCTCTGGCTCCACAACCAGCTCTGGCTCCACAACCAGCTCTGGCTCCACTACCAGCTCTGGTACCACAACCAGCTCTGGCACCACAACCAGCTCTGGTGCCACAACCAGCTCTGGCTCCATATTCTGGACCCACAACCAGCTCTGGCCCCACAACCAGCTATGGCACCACAACCAGCTCTGGCCCTATAACCAGCTCTGGCTCCACAGCTAGCTCTGGGCCTAGGTCCCACAACCAGCTCTGGCCCCACAACTAGCTCTGGCACCACAACCAGCTCTGGCCCCATAACCAGCTCTGGCTCCACAGCTAGCTCTGGGCCTAGGTCCCACAACCAGCTCTGGCCCCACAACTAGCTCTGGCACCACAACCAGCTCTGGTCAGCACTGGCCCACAACTAGATCTGGCTCCTCAACCAGATGCACACAACCATGCAGCTAGCTGCATGCACAACCAGCTCTCAGCGGCTCTTAAAAAATGTCTTAAGGATGATTTATATAAAAAATAATTGTGTTTTTTTTTTCTGTATTCCTGTGTGTGCATGCATATAGCTGTGATCTGTGTGTATGTGTGTGCATGTGTGTGTGCATGTGTGTGCGTGTGTGTGTGTGGTAAGGAATTAATGGACAAACGTATGTATTTTTACTTAATGGATATGCCATTGTATTAACATGCATGCATGTTGCATGTGTAGGGGGCGTGTCACTAAGTCAGGTCGAAGCGGCCGGGAGGGTATAAAGTACAGTCAACTGTGAGCTTTGAACAATCGCATAGTACTTTGAATGCAATAAAGTGCATCCACACTATTTTAAGGAAAGCATTTCTCTCAAGACAGCGTTGTGTCGTATTCCAGTCTACCATGCAAAAAAGTCCAATATTCGTACTTTTTGTGCTCGAAAAACTAGCAAGATTATAACAGAGCCACTTTGAAATGTATCTTGATATATAGAACAATGTCAGCACGTAATGTCGGATGGTGTGGCATGTCTCGAAAAACTTCCGGACGGGATCAGACTAATAGCAGTCTCCCGCACCAATTGCACATGCGTACAATAGAAACACCCCCGCTGAGTATAAAAAACTTTCTGCATCTGAATTAGGTACTTATGTGTACAGAAAGGTCCTTTCTACATGCCTAGACTCTCCATGTTGCTGCGTTTCATTCTGGTTGTGCAAAAAGTGGCTCCAAACAATGCACTAAGATAATGAGTTTAATGACGCCATTATTCCGGTGTTTAGTATTGTTCCAATTATACCCACTCTGAGGGAGGAGTCGCTGGTGGTTGACAAGTCGGACGTCACTAATTATTAACATAGACCTCCATATTGGACGCTGAACCTGTAAGCCATTGTGTAGGGTTGTACTTTATTTAACTAAAAATATTATCCTCCCACTCAGCTTCCCCTAACACTGAGGCTAAGACCCAGCTAGTGAGGGAGGGGGGGGGGGGGGGGGGGGGGGGGGGGAGCTAAACCAACCTCACTAGCGCGGTAGCGCTACCCCCCTTCCCTCTTAGGCCCCCTCAGTGTTAGGGGAAGGATAATATCTTAATTAGTTTGGGGCACTGGTTTGGTCCTTAAGCTAAGCTAAGGATGTTTGGCGTTGGATAAAATAACCTTTCCAAAGCTAAAACTAGACCTACTCGAAGACGAGACTACAGGGCCGACGCCGCCGTTCAAGCAGGTGCGGCCATGGCCGCGCCACTACTTTGCGTTTTTTTATTTATTATTTTTTTAAAATGCTACCGGCAAGGGTTATACCGGCATGTGATGTAGCGTTTTGTCATGTGTGCATGACAGCTCAGAGAGACGGCAGACTATCATCTTCAACTGTGGATAAAGCCTTCATTGTGATGGGGTTTTCCAACTGGAAAGACGCTACCATCAGATTTAAAAATAGAATCTTCAGGATGCCATCGTGAGGCTGTGGAACGTGCAATCACTTTGCCGAAAGTGACTAAGGATATTGGTGAACTGCTGTCAGAAGCTCATTCCAAAGACAATCGCGAGTGTCTGCTGAAAATACTGTCAAGTGTAGGATTCCTAGCGCGCCAGGGTCTTGCATTGCGTGGAGATGGTGATGAAAGTGACAATAATTATATACAATTGCTGCAACTTAGAGATGAAGACGACCCAAAAGTTCTTGAATGCATGAAGCGCAGAAATGAGAAGTACACATGTTCTGATTCACAAGATGAAATGTTGAAAATAATGGCATTGTCTATTTTGGAAGAAGGTAATAGAATTGCAACAAAGTTCTAGTGGTGATGAAGAATCGCCAAGTTGCAAGCAAAGGAATTTTGGCCACCAGATCTGGCAAGACACTTAGTTACGATACTGTGCAACTAGTCAAGCAGTTCTATCTAAATGACACAGTCAGCCGTGTCATGCCTGGGAAAAAAAGACTGCGTCTCCATTGTTGTGGATGGTGAAAAGGAAGCTGTTCAAAAAAGGCTACTTCTTTGCAACTTGAGTGAGGCTCACAAGCAATTTCAGAGTGATCATCCTGGCTGATGTGAAGATTGGATTGACGAAGTTCACTGAATTGCGGCCAAAGAACATTGTGTTGACCGGTACACACAATGTCTGTGTATGTGTACTTCACCAAAACATGAAACTTATGCTAGAAGGATCATAGTTGCCATTGAATCAAAGTTTCCGGAATTTATTTGGTGTTGGTGACAATGAAGCACTTACATACAAACATCTCCTGGCGTGCAACCCACCTCTTCCAGAATGTCTTCTTGGTGAATGCAGTGTGTACAAATATGCCAGTGTGGACGATGGTTGTTGTACAGCATCAATGTTCAAGCGGTCCATATAGGATATCTATGATGATATGGGCATTGATGAAATATCATACAAAGCGTGGGTATCTGTGGACCGTACAACATTAGAAACATTGACCAAATCAACTGAGGACTTTGTAAACATTTTGCTTGAAGCCTCTGCAAACCTTCGCAATTGCGAAACAGCAAGCTTCATTCTTGGCAGATCTAAAGGCTAATCTGAAGGATAGAGAAATCATTGTAATGGAAGACTTCTCAGAAAACTACAGTTTTGTAATCCAGGATGCTGTTCAAGGTTACCACTGGAACAACGACCAGGCAACCATACATTTTACATCCTTTTGTAGTATACTATACCAACCAAGGTGTACTGCAATCACTGAACTTTATGGTGATTTCAAACTGCTTAGTACATGATTCAGTGGCAGTCCACTTGTTTGTGAGGAAGCTGCTAGAATTCTTGACTGCAAATATTGTGGTTGAAAAAGTGTACTACTTATCTGATGGTGCTGCCTCCCAGTACAAATACAAAAAGAACTTTGTAAATCTGCCCTTTCACATGGAAGACTTCAAGCTTCCAGCTGAGTGGCATTTCTTTGCCACAGCTCATGGAAAAGGACCTTACGATGGACTTTGAGGAGCAGTGAAGCGTGGTGCAGCAAGAGCAAGTTTACAAAGGCCCCTAGAGGACCAGATCCAAACGCCTATGTAGCTCTATGAATGGGCTAAAGGGCTTTACCATCAGTACAATTCCATTATGCGGATGTAGCTGAAATAGATGCCGAGGAGCGTATCCTACAGAAGTAATTGGATGCTTCTATTACAATTGCTGGAACCCAGTCATTTCATGCCTACTATGCACTGCCAAATAAAACCAGCATGTTAAGAGTGAAGATATACCTCAAAAAGCGAAATTGCTAAAGTTTCGAACCATTGCGAGCTGCTATCGAAGGTGGCTGGCTATGTAATATGTGAGTACAACTCCCTGCAATGATCATGAAGAATTATGATGAGATACATGAGGTGCAAGTTTTGTTCCTTCAATCCAGTTGGTCCTTCTCCCTCCTCATTTCCCAGGAGACAGGACAAACTGAGCATCAACTACACTCAAGTATGCAAATGCTGCTCTATCCACTGGTGCTTCAATTATTACCATTCGTTACAATTTTACGGTAGTTATTAGTAGGAACGCCCCCCGCTTTACGCATTGTTGCTACAAAAGTTCAAAGTTTCAAACGAATGCAGTTCAAAAGTACATTGGCCTGGGGACTCGATAATTTGCATATAAACATACATATAGTAGGTTAATAACTGGTGGAAAAAGGAACTAAATTTGAGAGGGTCGTGCATAATTTTGAGTAACCTGATGTGATTGTACCCACAAATGTTTCAAGTGAAAGGACTTTCTCGGCACTATGCAGAATTAAAACCTACCTGAGAACGACCCATGACTCAGGCTTGACTGAACCATTTAATGATGCTGCATATCCATTGTGAAGAAACAGATTCTCTGGACCTAAAGGCAGTAGTGAAAGAGTTCATCCGTTCAAGAGAAAGGCGTCGCATTGTTTTCGGTGATGTATTTTGATGAATTTAGTTAATTGCACACTCTGCATGATGCATGAGCTGTTCATTTATACTCATCTCGCTTCTGCATGGCTCCTTTTTTTGCATCAATCCTTCGTTTGATACAATTAAGCGCTAGCTCCTCCCGGCACTGCTCGCGGTTTGGCCGGACCACTTTTTAAATGCCGGCGTCAGCCCTGGACTATGTATGTAAAGTTGACACGTTCTACACGTCAACAGTTCTGGGGATTTGATATTGCGTCATTTCATACGGGTCGGTGATATGACATCTATGTATCCCCAACTGATTTTGTCAGAGATAATATGTGATTTTGTTGAGATGCGTGATTAAAATTTAGTGGGGCCGTCCGTAGGGGATGATCCCACCCCTTTTCATCGTCATTATAACTATCCGTTGCCTGGGCTATTACTGTCCAGAAAACTTTTTAAATGCTATGTACGGTCTTGCTTTAGAATACTATTTGGGACCACGAGGCCGATCTTCCCAACATGTTGTTGTTAGCTAGCTAATTTAATAGGTTAAAACACGAAACCGTAAATAATAATTTCACGTCAAACACCCCCATAGGACTGTTTGGCTTCAGTGGTACACAAGGCTGTGATAGGCTTGAATCCAATAGTGCCGTTTGGGGGAGGGTCTGGGTTGACTAAATGCATAGTCGAAGCAGACGAGTCAACTCTGGGTGTGTGACTGTAGCCATTTACTGGAAGGGGCAAAAGTTCGTGAATTAGAACTAGGCAACTGCTGTGTTTTCCTCTGGACATGGCGTTTATCACTCTTTCATGGTGCTGACCACAGGTCTCCAGGTCGAGCAGAGTTACCATTGGTACGTTTGGTATCTGTGCAATGCATAGGACTGTGTGTTGTGCTAATAAAGGAGCCTATTTAGGGTCTCAACTTCTAACAGTAATATTCAAACAAATTAGTTCAGTCCCTGGGGAGATTAGAGGGATCTACATGATTTAGCACTGTGCATGGGCTGAGACACTACTAAGGGCCGAGGGTATTCTAAATCACATGGATCCCGAAGGTTTTAGCCTAGTGTCTAAGTATTTTGGACAACCAATGTACGTTTTCGACAATATAACAATAAAAGATAGGCCTTTTTAATGACATGTAACAGTATGTACGTCCATGTACATACATATGCCACTACTTCGTGTTTTGGAGGGTGCCTGCATTCCAGCTCTCAGCACTGCCGGTATAGCACCGAGGTACCGAGGGTGTTTGTTAAGATCCACCCCTACCGTGACAGGATTGAAAGGTGGGCAGATCTTAGATCACATCACGTTGGTGATGGAGTGGGGCAGCAGAGGTCGGGTGGGTGATGGACAATGTCTGAACTTGCACTAACATCTATGACCCCTACTGTGCATGGGGCTTCTGGCAGTTTATTCTTGTACACACCAGCCATTTAACTGAAGCTATGTTTACTAATAGTAATGCACCTATCAATGATGTCAACCTCCTACCCCGCCCCTGCTTCCTGGATTTAGCTTGAGTGCTTCTGGGCGATTACAGGAATTTCGAATCTCTGCCCCCAGACACCGATGGGAGAGCTTGTACCCCCTAGTTGTAGTGTGACACTCCCACTATATCATACCAACCTCAACTGGCTTAATAATACATGTAGTGGAAACCTGGCAATGTAATCAATGCATTGTAAGACCTACTCAGCAAAAACATCTTTTAAGATTGTTCAGTTTAACGCATAGTCCCAAACCATCCCAATATATATATATATATATATAATAAAATCCTTACGTTGGAGAGAGGATAAACTTTAGTTTATAATTTTAAAAATAATAACTTTTAGTTTTGAGAGATTTTATAATAAATTTAGAATAGCATACAATATAAGACAATTTTTTGGAGTGTACTGTAAATTCATTTGAATGATGGTGTGAACCAAATTGTGCAGATATGTGTACTTGTATTTTGATAACAATGCACTGATTGAAGTATATGCATTATTTCAACAGGACTGACAGCATTTACAAATCATGAGCAGAGTAGAAGCCAATGATAGTGATGAAAAAGATGAAACTGAAAGTATAGGCACTATGCACACCTCAGGCATTGTTGAAATGGAGAACGATCATAAGAGTACGGGCACAAACAATGAAGCATTAAAAAGTAATACAGGAACTGTGAACGTAGGAACTGTGAACATTGGAAGAGTTGGAAGATTAAGCTCTACAGATGTTTCAAGCATAGTTGGATCACGTAAACCTGAATCAGAGCAAGAAAGTGAGAAAGACAAAAACAATTGTCACAATAAAATTAAGGGAGGAGCTAAAAACACTTATGTATCATCACCTATACACAGTGGAGCAGTTAAGCCTAGAAGGGTGGAGGAGGATGGTGGTGACATTGATATGGCAAACAGGTCAGGTGTTTCGAGCATAGCAACACCATACAACTGTCAATCAGAACTAAGTATGGATATGGCATTAAACAGTACCACTGACACTGGCTGCATGACTGATGCCTCACACATATTCAATAAAGCAGGCACGGTCATAAGAGCAGAGCCTAGAAGGGTGGAGGCTGGTGGTGGTGACATTGAAGTAGAGGATCTCACAACAGATGTACAACATAGTGTTCCAACAGATGTACCAGACAGTGACCTCCCAACAAATGTACCACACAAGGATAATAGTAAGTAACATTGTGTTGTGTTTTCGCGGAGCAACGTGGATGTTAACCGATTAGAGTGAACAAATTGCGACAGAAATGAACCACATGAGAACAAAAGAATAGAATGCACACCAGAGTGTTCAGACACGTGATCATCCGGAAATGCAATGAATAATCTAAATGTCACAGAACTATGCACACATAATTGCTAGTCTCTAGGTTCCTTATTGATAGCTGTTCTGGTCCCCATACCCACAGCATTGAGGATATTTCTGGGTCTCATAGGCAGTGTTGGTAGAGAAGAATTGTTTCACGTAGTTCACTTTTATTGTGGGGACATTTTGTATATTTGTGATAGGACAATTGTACAGCTGGGCCTTCCGTTGGAACATATTTATACCACTGTTTCGGTTGCAATAATAAAATTATTGGTCACTATTAGGGTGCGTTACATTAGCATTCACCACATTTATACTTGCTCATTTCCCACTATGACAAAATTCAACTTTAGTTGGAGAATTGCAAGTTGGGGTGGTTAAATCATGTTTGTGATGTCTTAGTATTAATGAAATGGTTATTTCTATTCTAGCTGCTGGTGCTGTGAGAACCTTCAGCAACAAGAAAGTTAAATGCGATGGTGATGATAGTAGTAGTGATAGTGATGATGGTTATGATGATGCTGGTAATGGTTTTGGTGGAAAGGGTAGTAGTGATGATAGTGGTGGTGGTGATGACAGAAAGGGAAAAGTTGTTGCTGGCAAAAACCCTCATGTATCATGCCAAAGGAATGCTGACCCTTCTGTTGCCCACAAGAGCCCTCACGTGTCATGCCAAAGAAATGCTAATCCCCTTTGTGGCATGAATGCTGATCTCCCTGTTGCTTGTGATATGAATGTTCAGGTGACTTGTGGTGGTGTTAACATGCCTGAACTGAGCTCCATGGGCCCTGAGACAAATGTTGACATGAATACACATGATGTAAAGGTGAAGCCAGTGGTGAATGCAATTGGTGATGAGACAAATAAAAGTAACACAACTTGCCCTACTGTCAATGATGTAAGTCACATATATTTGTATTTTGTATCAGACAGATGGAAAATATAATAAACCATACCAAACCAGTCAAATAGATTAAACCCTCTAAAATTAAAATTGAAATATTTGAATCGTTATAGCTAATAACTTGGCACCTTGATGAGTTATTGCAGCTCTATATTTTTAATAAACATTCCACCTAATATCTCATGTGTGGGTTATGCCACTTAACAGCCGGTTGATTGATGTTGTTTTTCACTTCACTATTGACTAGGAGTACAATCGACTAACCAAATATCAGTATAGAAAAAAACATCCAAAATGTTGCAAGCATATATTGTGCTATTCACACATCTAATTGGCACTGGCCTATTGCCACACTGTAGCCTATATTGCCATGTGTAGCTCATCTAACATCATTTTCTCTGTGGACTGGTGTCTCACCAACCAAGATAGGATTGTACAGAATTGTTTGAAGTGCATATTGGATATGTAAAATAACGCACAACACTTGTTCCATTGTAGTTAAGCACTCCAACATCTGGGAGCTCAAGTAATGATGGTTGGCACTCTGCAAACGAAACGTTAGATCCTATACCCATGCTTACAGGCAACCCACCTAAGGAGGTAAGCTGCCTTTAAAACCTTTCAATAGGACTAGGTTAGATGCCTGTTGTATCGGACCTCGTAATGTCAGTACTCCGCATGGCTAAGGCACCAAAATGTATTATCATGTATAGAAGTGGTGTGGTATGTATGCAGTGTTGAAAATAGGAAGGTGATGGGAGTAATAGTTTGGATTTGATTTGGATGCTATATGTATAAACCCACAATTGGGTAAAGATCTTGTTGAATGTTCCATATGGAGTTAAAGATATACTTCTGAGTTACTTTTGAGAGATTTTGTTTTGGGGGGTGTGGGGGGTAGTGGGGGGGAAGGGGCAATGGCCACCTACACGTTTGTGTTATAGAAGGGTGCATGTAATGACCTGTGATGGCATGTAATGACCCCTAATAATGTGTGATGACCCCTAATGATGTGAGGGGTGCATGTAATGACCCTTAATGATGTGAGGGGTGCATGTAATGACCCCCTCATGATGTGAGGGGTGCATGTAATGACCCCCTAATGATGTGAGGGGTGTATGTAATGACCCCCTTATGATGTGAGGGGTGCATGTAATGACCCCTAATGATGTGAGGGGTGCATGTAATGACCCTAATGATGTGAGGGGTGCATGTAATGACCCCTAATGATGTGAGGGGTGCATGTAATGACCCCCTCATGATGTGAGGGGTGCATGTAATGACCCCTAATGATGTGAGGTGTGCATGTAATGACCCTAATGATGTGAGGGGTGCATGTAATGACCCCTAATGATGTGAGGGGTGCATGTAATGACCCCCTCATGATGTGAGGGGTGCATGTATTGACCCCTAATGATGTGAGGGGTGCATGTAATGACCCACCTCCTAATGATTTTACAGGATATGAAACTTACACTCCAAGCTGCTATCAAGGCTGGTGATTTTAATAATGTGAAGTGTCTTATTGTGGCAGCCAATGCCACAGTGGAGGACAGTGTAAGATGACTGTTTACAAAATGGCTAGTACCAACCAATTGTATTTGTATACTTCCACTTATTGTATGTCATTTTTCTTCACAGGATGGATATACTCCTTTGATGTTAGCAGTTATGTATGATCATATTGATGTCATAATAATAATATTGAAACAAGGAGTGACTCCTGGAGTGAAAAGCACAAAGGTATATATTTGTTCCATAAATCCAAATGTTTGGAAGCAGTGGTAAGGGAGGGGGGAGGGGGGGTCGGATAACTATGTCCACAAGTAGGGAAGGTGATGTGCCCTCTCATGGTAGCAAGGGGGGGGGGGGTTGCTTTTTTACTGTTGTACAGTTTCAAGGCAAGTAGCAGTAATAGCTTCGTTTCCACAGCCATTGCATTTCTGGCTCTCTCTCAACTATGGACTTCCAAATAGCTCATCCGTGCTCTTTTTTTGTTGCAGCTCTCAAGCAAAATTTGTTGTTTACATTCTACTGGCATATTACATAGTAGTCCTTTTGAATAACCATACAGCTTTGTTTTGCACTCTTGAGTCTGTTTGTCTATTTCCTGATTTTCTGACAAAATGGATACAATGGTGAAGATTCTTTTTAATTAGATGTAGATATCTCCTTTTTAACAGCACCATTTAAAAACACGTATATATGTGTGGTTGTGGTATTAAAATATTCTTTTTGGCCATCCATGCAGGGCTGGCGGAAGCTCTCTAGGATTGGTCCGGCGAGGGGGTGGGAGCTTACAGCAATGAGGTATGGGGGAGCGCTGTAAGCTTCCCCACCGAGGTCTGGGGCTCCACCCCAGCCGCTTTGCACTTTTTAAGTCAAAATACATAGCATTTGCATCATGTAGATTATCAGCATTATTACATCTACAGCATGATGTATATATACAAAACAATGTCAGAATTTACCAAATATACGTAATCTATGTTCATTACCAGAAACAAAGTCATCGGCAATTGATGTCAAGTCCATGGCATCCAAACTCTCTTTATATATTCTAGCAATCATGAAGTGATGCTGGTTCATAGTGGCTTGCAGATAGCTCTTCACTCGCGTCAACGTAGAAAAGGACCGCTCACTCACTGCATTTGTTGCAGACATCACTAAAATGAGATGGCCAACATGGCAAAGCCGGCCAAAAAACATCCTGTCTCCAATTGTGAGGGACCTTAAATGCACTAAAAGATGGTCCCTTTCATCTGAATTAGCAACCTTAAAACTTTCTCAGATACATGCTTTGGAAAGGCAAATTGCATAGGAGGATGAAACTTCAAACATTTGCAGCCATTATAATTGTACATGTACACTTAATAAATTAACTAGAAAATGGGCGTGGTTGGGTTTAAATATTGGTCCGGCGGCCGCCAGACCTGTTGGACCTGTTTCGCCAGCCCTGCATGTATAGAACTTATGCGTTCTTTTTATGTATTATTCAACGTTTTTCATGCTGCTGTTTTTTTCCCTTAGTTACACAGAACAGCTCTTGATATAGTTACACGTAAAAGAAACAAAGAAGTTATGAGAATTTTAATTGAAGCTGAAAAGGTTAGAAAGATTATGATAATTATACTATTTATTAGCTCATACCCAAGTGACTACGCATAGATGCACTTAATCTATAAGTGACGAGCTCCTGGTTAACCTGATATACCTGTCAATCTTCAGCTTTAATTATGTACAAGTAAATAAAAACATTCTCTAACGAGAGAGTTGTTGGTATATAGGATTGACCAATGGTGGTGTAAAAAGCATGGAAACAAGAGTGACAGAAATTTTACTGGAAAATTGAAATAGGCCTATATTTAGCCCATTACTCAGACATGCACTGTTAAGTGTGCTAAATATAGGCCTATTTCAATTTTCCAGTCAAATTTCTGTCACTCTTGTTTCCATGCTTTTTACACCACCATTGGTCAATCCTATATACCAACAACTCTCTCGTTAGAGAATGTTTTTATTTACTTGTTTCATAAGTTTTTTTTCGCCCTGTCAGCAGTATCGTAGTCAATATCTTCTTGATTATTATTATTATTTTTATTATTTTTATAAGAATTAGTAGAATGTATGATGTGCCCTTGCCCACACCCACTTCTTCTTCGGGGACGTCCTCCTCCCTGGCCTCCTCACCATGCTTGTTCTGGCCAGGCGGGCCAGGGTGGCAGTGGCCATGTAAGCCAGGAGGGAAGCACTGCTGGTGGTGGTGGGGGCAGCGCTGGTGATGGTGGTGGGGGCAGCACTGCTGGTGGTGGTGGTGGGGGCAGCACTGGTGGTGGTGGTGGTGGGGGCAGCACTGGTGGTGGTGGTGGGGGCAGCACTGGTGGTGGTGGTTGGGGCGGCACTGATGGTGGTGGTGGGGGCAGCACGGGTGGTGGTGGCGGGAGTGCAGTGCTGCTTCAGGAGGTGGCGGGGTGAAGGGGAGAGGAGTCGGAGGATGAATGTAGCCATCCTCTTCCTCCTCCGATACCTTGTTGGTGAAAAAACCTCTGAGGTCTTCAGCTGCCATGTACGTGTAAGTGACAGAGAGTATGATTAAATTCAAGCAAAGTGCAAAGCCTAGAATCAACATAGTATTTTAAATTTTTGCAAAGTGCACTATTCAGCGGGTGAGTGACTTTTATACCTTGCAAAGCCTTAACACATGTGTAGACTGCAGTGCTATTGGTCCAATTCCATCACATAAATGACAGGGAGGGAAGGGGTGTATGTGTGTCAGTTGTGCTAAAAATCTATTGGTCAAATTTGATCCAGTAAAAATGTTCCCATCTAAATATGAAGGTGTAGCCTACATGCAATAGATGGATAGTGTGGGAACTCAGGAAGTGAACTACATGGCTCAGTGGCTCAGTTTAGATCGATAAGTAAGGAAGCCTTATCAGATTAAAACAATAGACACTACTGTACACACAGTTGAGTCACCATGCATGCTTTACATGTGAAGTGAATGAATGGTTTTGTGCAGATCCGTGCTGTACATAGTCGGGCGGGCCCTACTACCGTGTTTGGTCAGGTAGTAGGGTGACAAGCCCGACCAAACGCGGTAGTAGGGCCGCCCGACTAAGTTGTACATGCACAGCTTTTTAATGTTAATTAATACAACATACCTTTGGGTGGTAGTGGTAGTTCTGTGACCCCTGCAGTACTGCGTCCTCTCGGAAGCATATTTAGCCAATCGGACAGCAGGGTCATTCCAATACCGACTCCTTTTAGATGCTTTAATGGCAGCTGAATTGTCCTTGTATTTCTGCCTGTTAGCAGCGCGGTTTCCCTCGAGGTCCTCTTCATATTGCCACCTTTTAGCAGCACAGTTCTCCTCGAGTTAGTTAGTGCGTTGTAGTTGTCGCATCTGTACAGAGGCCTTCTTCTTTTCGGGATCGGCCTTGTAGCTGTCGCGTACAGAGGCCTTCTTTTTTTCTGGATTGACCTTGTAGAACGCTCGGGCTTTAGCTTTGTTCTCGTCTTGCTTTTGGAGGTATTCCGCTCGTTGCTTTGATCTCTTCTTTTGATTACACGAAGGCATTTTTAGAATATTAAAACAACTTCACAAGCCAAAGTAACAACTAAACTGCGATAGGAACATCAATAAATTCAGTGCAGGTTAGAGTGCCTAAAATTATTAATATATATCATTATTAAATAGAACGTGATATATATGTGTCTATATGACATGTAAGGGTAAACGTGCCGGTAAATTTCGAAACGATTGGTACTATTGCCGTTGTTCAAAACCGTTCGTAGCTCGAGTTATACCTTCCTAAGAAAACGACGACGACCAAGAATTATTTTAGGACTGGGCACGAGAAACAGGAAATTGTTTGTTTCTCTATAACCACACCGTTTTATGACACGGAACCAACGTAGAACTGTAGATCGTTGTACTCTCATTCCGCCGCAATAAAGAGATAAGTGATCCGTTTCTCCGTTGTCCCTCCAGATGCTAGTGAAGTTTTATTAATGACATTCATCAACCCTCAATCAATCCTATATTGAAACTGCTGCCGCAGGTTCAGATGAACTTTGACTCAGACAGTTGATGTTAAAAACGGCATCATGAGGAGTACATGGTTGGGACTCATCTTTCACCACAGCAAAGGAACGCTAGTGATATTGTCCCTTTAAGTAAACCTATACTAAGCTTTCACTTACATCCCCATAAAAAGTGTTTAAATGAGCGCATCTCGTACTTATGAGTAGTTGTTGTTGGGGTACCATTCCTTTCTTTTTAATTAGTAGAACAATATACAAAAGATATCTAAACACGACCCATTTAACTATCATGTTTGCAAAGTCACGCAGCATGCCTTAAAAGCTATCTTGAATTTGCCCTCACAACTTTACTATTTAAGATGGCAGAGATACAATTTTTGATTTGTCCTTGTGGTTGTGATTGCTGAAATGGTCTACCTAAAGACGTCCAAAGTCCCGGGCTACAGAGGGCTCAATGCAATTGCTATAGTACAATTGAAACATCACGTCTAAGGAGCTGTGTTATAAATTAATGTAATTCATTTTATAGAAACAAAGAGGTGGACTTGAAATGGTACATTTTGAAGTTGAAAGTAAATTACAAAGGAAATATAAAGTAAGGAAGTTACAGTATTATTATTATTATTATGCTTCGGTCTCCTTAATGATGTGTGTAAATAACTATTGTTATTCTTTCTTGTCAGGATGCATTTTTGTTACTATTAATGTCAAATTATAATTCTCCTTTCCGGGATGTTGAGAACAGGAAGAAGGCATTAGTATCACCATCAACTCTATCATTTCCCATCAAAGCCTCTGAGGATGGCAATCACTATTCCTTTGAGCAGCGGAAGAAATCTCAACAGAGAATTAGAGACCTAGAAATAAGGTCGAAAGACCTCAGTCAATCTGTAAGCCATGCTGTATTATGCTTAGAATGTAGTGCACTCAATAACCTTGTAATTGTGCTTGACATTATCTTCACTTTGTTATTTCAGCAAGCTACTGTTGGTTTAGATACCAGTACATAGTTAGCCCACTGCACTAGTATGGATAATGCAATGTTCAAATGTTCAGTCAGAAGTAAAGAAGTTGTATTGAAGTTTATGTACACATCTTGTTACAGGTGTCTAATAACAAAAACAGTGTTATTCCGAGGATTGGAAAAAGTCACTTAGAGAATAAGTGCAAACAAATGAAAAATCTTAAAAGAAAAATGGAGCTATTCACAAATGAGGCCAAGCAAACATCCCAACGAGTAAGTTCTATTTACAAAATAATGTAGTAGACATCCATGTGTGTAGACATCCATGTGTGTAGACATCCATGTTGTGTAAACATCTGTGTGTGTAGACTTGTGTACAAGCAGGTATATAAAACCTTCCAATGCAACACTACAGACATTTAAATGTGCGCTGCATAAATTCTACGCTGAAAAAGTGAAATGGAATGCTTTCCAAAACTAGTCTAATTAAATAAATAGACCATAGATAGCCAGGTGGTTAATCAGTCAAGCATTTCGATGAGGTGAAATGTTGCTGTTGCTGTAGTTGAACATTAAAAATTAAACACGGTGAAACAAAGAGCATGCAGTGAAACAGAGTATTGTACATGGTAGGTTAGGCCTACAAAATCATCTTCCATGAAAATCTCTAGTTTTTGGTATACTATTAGTCTTAGTGAGTACCACACAAGCACCGAAAGATGCCAATGGAAGTATAAGTATAAACACATTTAATCCTGTGGATGGAAAATATGTTAATGTGGCCACAAAATATAGTACAAGCAGGTGATGGACTGTGTGTATGGAGCTGTTCATATATCATTTCCTCTTCAGTTGAGTGCAGACAACTTCAGCATGAGGGAAGAGATCACTCACCTGACATGGCAGCATGAGCTCACCAAAATAAACATTGAAAGGGAAATGCGACTGCTGAAACTGAAGATGTCAAGTGCTGATATGCGTGCAAGGGCAATGCAAAGTGCAATTGAAAGTACCAAAGTGGCTGGCAAGCAGACATTTCAGATGATTGCATGTGCGTTATTACCTGGGGCAGTGGGGTACCAGTAGTGCAGGGGAGTACCCGTGGTAGGAGGTTGTGGTAGCTGTAAGAGTTTGTGAATACATATAAAATTATGTTGCAATTATCAATTCCCCTGAGAATCCTAGACTTGTAACTTTCCAGCTGCCACATTCATTCATTACTTACATAGGTCTTTTGGATGTGCACACGTTGTCCACTAAGAACTACACTGTACCAGCAACATTTCATCATTTTGTAATCACTGGTCTGCCATCTACTGGTAAATCCCAGATATTGAGTCACCTGATCCCTGTAGCCGTTACTAAGGATTGCATCATCAAGGATGATGGTCTCTCTGTAAAGGAAGCCCTTATGACCTCTGATCGCCACAGGTGGGAGTGGATGCAAGTGTCTAAGACTGAAGCCAGTGCTCTGGGAGTGGGCGTTGGAATATCCCGGGAATATGCTAAGCAAGGCCACACCCCTAATTTCATTGTTCCAGATGGTTCTAGTGATAATATTTTGAGGTCTGTGAAGACATTAGCTGGTCAGTGCAATTATGCTGATGTCAAAGGCCTTGCATACATAAATTTCTGGGACGTTGGTGTCAGCAGAGTTCTCCATGATCTCCTGCAATTGTTATTACCACCCTCCAAACACCTGGTGATGTTAAGTGTGGTGAACCTGGCCACTGATGGGGATAGCCTCCATAGCTCTGTAGACATGCACCAAGAGAAGTACCAGAAAAGAGGTAAACAAGATATTCTGATGGAGCCATACAGCAAACTGGACTACCTGATGGAGCCGCCATCTCTTGCACGCTGTGAGGTCATAGTGGTGGGGACACATGCAGACCTTCTTCCACAGAGCAAGCTAAGAGCCAGACAGCAATCAGTCATGAGGTGGGTGGGAGCCAAGGCTGAAGAGATGGGACTAGGAGATATGCTGTACCCCAAGTGTATAGCTGTAAATGCTTTGAACCAAGGTGATGTCATGAAGATAAGAGAAGTAGTCGTTGAGTCAATAGGCAAGAGGCATGAAGAGTGCAAGATGGAAGTTCCCCTGACGTGGTTATGTCTCCGTGACAACCTGAACAACAGCACAAAGTGGTGGATGACAAAGGAGGAGCTACTAGCAGTAGCTAACAAATATGGTATCATGGATGAACGTGAAATGGAGTTATTTTTGGATATCTACTACAAATGTGGGAGCATATTGTATAACCCCACTGACCCATCCAGCATCCTGCATGATCACGTGATCATAAAGCCTTCAGTGTTTCTCTCCAAGGTTGAAGAGCTCTATAAGCAGCCTGAACACAAAGCCATATTTACACACAAATTTGCAGAAGCTCTGTGGGGTAAACAGGATGCAGAGTTTATACTGCAGGTCTTTATCAATTTAGGGTTAATGATCAATATTGATGCTAAAAATATTTCAAAGTCTGATAAGAAATACCTCATGCCATCTCTGTGCTCAGAGTACACTTCCATTTCTGATTCTTCATCTCTTTTTGTTGTGTTCATGCGTGAAATGCATCCATCAGTGTACCTAACAGGTTTTGTGAGGTTTCTGAAATCCCTCTATCCTTATGAAAAGATTAGATATGAAAGTATTTATTGCAATGAACTCCGTCTTCACTTATATGATGGATCAGAGCTAGCGGATGTGAAAATCGCAATTGCGGCTAATTACTTAGAAGTTAATGTCACCTGTTCGATGAAGGGAAAAGATAATAATCATGTATTGCATAAAGTTTTAAGGATTTTGAAAACTGCCATTGTAAACTATTTCAGGAGTCTGCCAGGCCTCCAGTATGATCTGTGTATTCGATGTCCTGCTGCTGCTGCTTCCAAGCCACATTTCATATCCTTCCATCCTCTTGAAAAGATAAATATTAGTACAGTAGAGTGTTTTTGCAACCACTGTAAAAATTTAGTTGCAATGCAAAATGAAGCATTGATGTGGCTTCAATCAGACTATCAGGTATTACACTTTTGCATGTCCAGCTCCCGTTACCCATTCATTGCTTTTCTAGAGGGGGGGGGGGGGGGGGGGGCATGTTTGTAGAAGTACTGGGACAGGGTTGAATAACTTCACAGGCATATACAATAGGAGGGGGGTCGGGGGTGGGGCACCATTGAGTCTCAAAAGGGGGAGGGGGGGGCATGCTTTTCCCCTTATTTATTACCTCTGCTCTACGTTTTCCCAATAGGGTACAATAGCTGAAGCAATGAAGTCTGAAGGTGAGCTTGGTGCTGTGGTTTTTGAACCCTAAATGTTTGTACTTCATTTTGAAGATTGGTCATGTTCATTGTTACGTATTCGTTGACATGTTCATTTCATTAATGTGCCCATAAGTGATGCCATTGCATATGGATGGATTTAATAGAAATGGCATGCATTAAAATTATTTTCTATAACCTATTGCAGATGACATGCTGATGCAACTACCTAGTGAAAATTTTCCACAACAATTCAAAAAGCTGCCATTTTATCTGGATTTAACTGATATTGAGAAGGTGCAACAACCTTCATTTGAGGCTTTCTCACTGCGGACATGGATGAAGCTGCATCAGATGTTGAAGAGAAGCGTTAATCCATCGTTGAAGTCACAAATATCAGGTATGTTGTGCATCTGAATGATTGTGGTGGTAACCAGTAAAGTAATTATTAATTGTGTTTACCAAGGTACAGCTTATAAACCCCAATGAAAGAAATGGCTTTGTTAAAAATTTGTCCGTCTGTATCTTTGTATCGCAAACACCGCATATCTTTTTTCCTAATCATGTATGGCTACCATTTTATTTCCCAAAAAGTTGAACAAGTTTGCAGAAGCATTCACATAGAGATGCACACAATTAAACATAAGCTTTTTTTTTTCATTGCACTAGACCAATGTGACACTTTATATTAAATGTGATTTTTACTAGGGATTACATATGGGAGCCGCAAAAAAGAAGAGTTCAGCTTATTGATACCAAACTCATATGACAGCATTGCGATAACTCAACAAATTTCAGACTGCACAAAAGATAAAGATGCCAATTTTACTGACTTAGACAACATGCTAAAATCCTGGTCAAAAGAAAGGAACATCACATTGAATAGCTTTGTGATAGCTACTGGTTTGAACAGCAATATTCTGCTGATATTGGTGAATGGTACTCTACTTGACATTGAGGAATTGAAAACTACTTTGTTACAGATGACATGGAATGAATTAAAGATTAATATTGCTATCTCATTTTGCTGAACTTTTATTATCTTACTCATTTACACATGTATCACACAATTGAAGGAAAAAATTTGATACACGAATAGCATTGCTCTGGGAACAAAATGGCTGGGAACAAAATGTATTGCCTTATATGTACGTCTTGTACCTCGAATACAGCATTTTAGAATTCCTATTAGACAATTGCACAATATGGTATGCAATATGCATTGTTCCAAATATGCAGCCATGATTGTATTTATAAATTATTAAGTACTAACTACACAGACCGTCCAATATCAATCATGCAAAATGTCCTTTCAATATGAATGTGTGGGTTATTTCAGGCATACACCCTGCCGCATTGCTCTGGGGGTTGGGGATAGAATGAAGAAGTCATTATTGAGCAAAAAATCCTTACCTCATCTGTAAGAATTCAGCTAGCCAGACAGCTCCACATTTAAACAGAGCTTCCATCAGCTTTCCTCTGTCCCCTCTATTCCTCTCAGACCAACTAACCAGCACCTCATAACAGTCAGTGTTGGGATCATCTTCAATCAGCAGCCACTTCTTAAGTTGGGTGCAGTCTTCAACATAGTGAGATACTTCACGTATTTCCTCATCACTGAGAGGTGGCTGTATAGTTGATGTGTAGTTACCTGGGACAGTGGGCAGATGTGTAAGAACTGAAGCAGAGATATGTCAGGCAAACTCACTTATTGTATGGAATTCTGTTATTGGAGTTAAGTAGCCATTTTTGGCTAATGCTTGTGAAAGCTTCTCCTTGATGGGTAGAGAGTAATCATTTTTCCAGGTCTGCACCATGGACAGTATAAACTCCTGCACAGTGTTGTATTGAGACATCTCTTGCTTCACTTCTGCTCTGGTGTAGCCAAGGGCTACCCCCAAATATTCTATCTTCTGGGGTGTTAGGGTAGCAAGGTCATGAGATAGTTTAACTAGTAACTCATCACTGAGGACATCTGTAGGAAAATGAAAGGTGAAACCGCGTCACAATGGAAAACAAGAGCACAAACAAACCTTCAGTCTTCAGCGCAACGGTCCTTGGACCCTGGTTGAGAAAATTAGAAGTTATATAACCTTAATTAGCTAGGTTGGGTGGATACACAGCATATATAACAATTACAACTTGAGGCATGCACTAACATGTTCAACACTTAGCATGAGTGACACACAAATGTTAATGCCAATATGCACTGGTAATATTTTAAATAAAGCACACCATGCCCTCCTTCACTAACCTTGTATGGTGCTCTAAGCCAAGCCATAGTGCTGTCTTCCAGACCAACATCTTTCTTGCAGTGAGGGCAAAACAACTTCCTGCAGTCCTCATCTACCATCTCCAGTGCATGGAAGGGGATGAAGTGAGGTCCATGTGGGCACACTATGGACAGACTGTATTGGAGGTCTGGAACATGCAGACATACACGCTGAGCAAAGTCTACAGCAGCTGATTTGAACATGCTGCACCAATCAAAAGATGCTGACGGATCACTTAGCCCAGTCACCTTGAGTTCCAAGTAGTTTGCAACAATTGTAATGTCTGCTGATGTACGATCATGGACCAACTGCAGGTGTAACTGGTTACCATAGTTACTCCTTGTGTCAGTGACCACATATGCAGAATACAGCTCATGAATGACCTTCACAAATGTGACCAGGTGGTGATGTTGGAGTACTGAGCATGAGAACACAGCGTACAATGATGTGGAGCCTTTGTACAGGGAAGGAGAGGTGCTCTTGGGGTTAAGGGAAGGCACAAAGTATGTGCGTAGTCCCTCTGACTGCAGGTTACTGTCAACCCTAACAGCCAGATCAACATCTTCCAGGACCTTCACAATAAACTCTTCACCATCCATTTTCTGTGACTTCTTAGCAGAGGTAATTGTGAGGTATCCTAAAAGTTGCTCACTTGATTGATGTCGGTGGTATAGTTTTTTAACCCTATCAAGGAAATTGCATGGTTTTATGATCACATGATCATGCAGGATGCTGGATGGGTCAGTGGGGTTATATAATATGCTCCCACATTTGTAGTAGATATCCAAAAATAACTCCACTTCACGTTCATCCATGATACCATATTCGTCAGCTGCTGCTAGTAGCTCCTCCTTTGTCATGTACCACTTTATGCTGCTGTTCAGGTTGTCACGGAGACATAACCACGTCAGGGGAACTTCCATCTTGCACTCTTCATGCCTCTTGCCTATTGACTCAATGATTACTTCTCTTATCTTCATGACATCACCTTGGTTCAAAGTATTTACAGCTATACACTTGGGGTACAGCATATCTCCTAGTCCCATCTCTTCAGCCTTGGCCCCCACCCATCTCATGACTGACTGCTGTCTGGCTCTTAGCTTGCCCTGTGGAAGAAGGTCTGCATGTGTCCCCACCACTATGACCTCACAGCGTGCAAGAGATGGTGGCTCCATCAGGTAGTCCAGTTTGCTGTACGGCTCCATCAGAATATCCTGTTCACCTCTTTTCTGGTACTTCTCTTGGTGCATGTCTACAGGACTATGGAGGCTATCCCCATCAGTGGCCAGGTTCACCACACTTAACATCACCAGGTGTTTGGAGGGTGGTAATAGCAATGGCAGGAGGTCATGGAGAACTCTGCTAACACCAACGTCCCAGATGTTAACCAATGTTAGTCCTTTGATGTCAGCATAACGAGTGCCCAATCTTTTAACAGACTCCCAGATATCAACATCCTTATCAGTGACCTCATCTGTATTAATGATGAAATTAGGAGTGTGGCCTTCCTTAGCATATGCCTGAGATATCCCAACGCCCACACCCAGAGCACTGGCTTCAGTCTTAGACACTTGCATCCACTCCCACCTGTGGCCATCAGAGGTCAGAAGGGCTTCCTTTACAGAGAGACCATCATCCTTGATGATGCAATCCGTGCAAATATCAGTAGGGATCAGGTGACTCAAAATCTGGGATTTACCAGCTGATGGCAGACCAGTGATAATGACACGCAATAGTGAAAGTTCAACTGTGTAGTTCCCCTCTGACAATAACTTCCTGTTAAGAATACCTACAGGTTAGGAATGTAAATATATATTGTAAAGTACCGCATATAATACCCTCCGCCCCCATTGAAAAAAATACGTGCGTCTCCATAACCACAAGAGCAGGGACTAAGCTATTTCGTTTTTCGAGATAAAAAGGGTTGTCTATAATTGTTTTAGCCCAGCGCTGATGGTTACCGAAGATACGTGCGTTTAAAAAACATTTTTCGATGGGGACGGAGGGGGGTGTTATATGCGGGACTTTACGGTATATATTCAATTAAATTGGACACTCCCTAAATTCAGGTAAGCATGATGCAATACATCATAAAGTATACAGAAATCAATACTACAATGCACGTGATTACATTCTTAGGGGGACAGCATTTAGGAAGTTGCTATATGGCAGTCAAATTAATGGTCCAGGCACTAATACATTTAGGAATTTTAGGCATCAAATCCAATTAAGGTAAAAATCAACACAGAAAACCGAAGCCATAAACTGCGATAAAATTCTATAAAAGCTATTAGTATATGCAACATGATATTTCCAAACACTACGTTCAGTACATTGCAATTAAACATGCCAAGCAACTCCAAATGTTTGCTGCAACCACATGCAACATGACAAGGTCAAAAATGTAACCCTAAGTATGAGAATGGAGTAGATGAGTACAATACTATTTACAGTGAAAAATGTATACTACCCCTTTTAAAGCTCTGTACTGTGATAAAATAACTTTACCTTACTATCACAGCTATAAAAGCTATTTGTACTTGCACCATGATATTTGAACACTACATTGCAATATGCTTCCCTTGATTAAGAATTACATTATACCACCATCACAAAAACATCTCACATTTTTGGGGGGATCCTACATCACTCATGTACCCTGGTGGTATACGCACAATTGCCTTTCTCTCTAACATCAAAGCCTTTTGTTTGGCTTCAACACGCCTTTCAGTGGCAGCTGCATCATGCTGTAGTCTGTCCAACTGCTTCAGCAGGTCTACCCTCTCAGCCTCATTACGCTGCCTCACGTTGCTTAGTTCCTCCTTCAGCTGAACATTTTCTGAATTTAACTTCACATAAGGAAAGAGATGGAAACATCAAGTACACAAGGTGCCCATCCTCCAATCCTCCATCCTCACTTACCCCTCCTCCATCCTCACTTACCCCTCCTCCATCCTCACTTACCCCTCCTCCATCCTCACTTACCCCTCCTCCATCCTCACTTACCCCTCCTCAATCCTAGGATCCCCACACCTCCCTCCCTTCACACATGGCCTTTGGTGGACACACAGCCCCTCCCACTACCCACCCACCTTTTGAGACATTATCTTTGCCTCTATGGCCAGTTCCTTTGTCTTGTCCTTCTGCTCAACAAGTTTCTTATACTCCTCCTCAAGTCTAGGAGCTTCCATAAATGAGTAACTGGATTCATCCTTAGAGTCACTCTCACTTGGATCATCCTGTTGGCACGGCACAATATGGTTAAGGCACCATTCAGACCTGAGCCATCCTTTACAATTCCCACACAATGCTAACCCTCACCCTTCACCATCACAACCTAACCCTCTCCCTTCACCATCACAACCTAACCCTCACCCTTCACCATCACAACCTAACCCTCACCCTTCACCATCACAACCTAACCTCTCCCTTCACCATCACAACCTAACCTCCCTTCACCATCACAACCTAACCCTCACCCTTAATCAAAACCTAACCCTCACCCTTCACCATCACAACCTAACCCTCACCCTTCATCACAACCTAACCCTCTCCCTTCACCATCAAAACCTAACCCTCACCCTTCACCATCACAACCTAACCCTCACCCTTCATCACAACTTAACCTCTCCCTTCACCATCACAACCTAACCCTCACCCTTCATCATAACCTAACCCTCTCCCTTCACCATCACAACCTAACCCTCACCCTTCATCACAACCTAACCTCATCCTTCACCATCACAGCTTAACCCTCTTCCTTCACCATCACAACCTAACCCTCACCCTTCCCCATCACAACCTAACCCTCACCCTTCACCATCACAACCTAACCCTCACCCGTCACCATCACAGCCTAACCCTCACCCTTCACCATCACAACCTAACCCTCACCCTTCCCCATCACAACCAACCCTAACCCTAACCCTAACCTAACCCCCACCCTTCACCATCACAACCTAACCCTCACCCATCACCCTCACCCATCACCATCACAGCCTAACCCTCACCCTTCACCATCCCAACCTAACCCTCACCCATCACCATCACAGCCTAACCCTCACCATTCATCATCACAACTTAACCCTCACCCTTCACCATCACAACCTAACCCTCACCCGTTACCATCACAGCCTAACCTTCACCATTCACCATCACAACCTAACCCTCACCCTTCACCATCACAACCTAACCTTCACCTTCACCATCACAACCTAACCATCACCCTTCACCATCCCAACCTAACCCTCACCCGTCACCATCACAGCCTAACCCTCACCATTCATCATCACAACTTAACCCTCACCCTTCACCATCACAACCTAACCTTCACCTTCACCATCACAACCTAACCATCACCCTTCACCATCCCAACCTAACCCTCACCCGTCACCATCACAGCCTAACCCTCACCATTCATCATCACAACTTAACCCTCACCCTTCACCATCACAACCTAACCCTCACCCGTCACCATCACAGCCTAACCCTCACCATTCATCATCACAACTTAACCCTCACCCTTCACCATCACAACCTAACCCTCACCCGTCACCATCACAGCCTAACCTTCACCATTCACCATCACAACCTAACCCTCACCCTTCACCATCACAACCTAACCTTCACCTTCACCATCACAACCTAACCATCACCCTTCACCATCCCAACCTAACCCTCACCTGTCACCATCACAGCCTAACCCTCTCCCTTCACCATCACAACCTAACCCTCTCCCTTCACCATCACAACCTAACCCTCTCCCTTCACCATCACAACCTAACCCTCTCCCTTCACCATCACACAGTTAGTACTCTATGTGCAATGTCAAATGCTGAAAAGTGGAGTAGGGGAAGGAGTGGGGAAGGAGGGGAGGGAGGGGAAGGGGAAGGGAGAGGGAGGGGAAGAGAAGGTTTTGTATAATCACCACAGCACTCACCGCAGATGCCTGAAGGGTTAAATATATACATACAGTACTCACCCCAGATGCCTGAAGGGTTAACTCGTGCACTTCAGTCTCTAGCTCTGCTATAGTCCTCCAAGTTGCCTTGAGCTCCTCTGTAACACTACTGATGGTCATGGCGGAGGGAGACGACACACGTGACCCTTCACTGCCTGCACCCACAGGTCTGGAGGGGCGTGGCTTTTTCAAATAGCTGGCCAAAATGCTCTCAAAGGTGACCTGTGTAATACATGTATATTATCTGACCTCTATAGTACATATCACCTGACCCTTGACCATAAAAAGCTTTTAAAAATAAAAATGACACTTTAGAAGTGATATACAAATTATACACATGCCCAATTCTGTGCCTGAACTCTTTGAGTGCTGAGGGCATATTTATATGCCCTCAGTTATGTCAGGCAAGTGACAAACCATGGTAAATACTCAGGAAATGCTAATATTTATTTCACACCCCATGGCTAACGAGTATGAATACATTTAGTGCTAAGAAATTTAAATGGTGTCCCAGGCATTATGGCACATCTCCAATATTAATCGGTATATTTAAACCTGTCACTTGAATTCTTCACCCATTTGTGGCCTATGAGACTGGATGGATGAACATCAGTTGTAAGTGCTCCATGTCCCATAAGGAATTACCTCCCCCACGTTCCAGTGAAGACCACTGATGGTACAGTGAAGACCACTGATGGTACAGTGAAGACCACTGATGGTACAGTGAAGACCACTGATGATACAGTGAAGACCACTGATGGTACAGTGAAGACCACTGATGGTACAGTGAAGACCACTGATGGTACAGTGAAGACCACTGATGGTACAGTGAAGACCACTGATGGTACAGTGAAGACCACTGATGGTACAGTGAAGACCACTGATGGTACAGTGAAGACCACTGATGGTACAGTGAAGACCACTGATGGTACAGTGAAGACCACTGATGGTACAGTGAAGACTACTGATGGTACAGTGAAGACCACTGATGGTACAGTGAAGACCACTGATGGTACAGTGAAGACCACTGATGGTAAGTGAAGACCACTGATGGTACAGTGAAGACCACTGATGGTACAGTGCAGACTACTGATGGTAAGTGAAGACCACTGATCGTACAGTGAAGACCACTGATGGTACAGTGCAGACTACTGATGGTACAGTGAAGACCACTGATGGTACATTGAAGACCACTGATGGTACAGTGAAGACCACTGATGGTACAGTGAAGACCACTGATGGTACAGTGAAGACCACTGATGGTACAGTGAAGATCACTGATGGTACAGTGAAGATCACTGATGGTACAGTGAAGACCACTGATGGTACAGTGAAGACCACTGATGGTACAGTGAAGACCACTGATGGTACAGTGAAGACCACTGATGGTACAGTGAAGACCACTGATGGTACAGTGAAGATCACTGATGGTACAGTGAAGACCACTGATGGTACAGTGAAGACCACTGATGGTACAGTGAAGACTACTGATGGTACAGTGAAGACCACTGATGGTACAGTGAAGACCACTGATGGTACAGTGAAGACCACTGATGGTACAGTGAAGACCACTGATGGTACAGTGAAGACCACTGATGGTACATTGAAGACCACTGATGGTACAGTGAAGACCACTGATGGTACAGTGAAGACCACTGATGGTACAGTGAAGACCACTGATGGTACAGTGAAGACCACTGATGGTACAGTGAAGACCACTGATGGTACAGTGAAGACCACTGATGGTACAGTGAAGACCACTGATGGTACAGTGAAGACCACTGATGGTACAGTGAAGACCACTGATGGTACAGTGAAGACTACTGATGGTACAGTGAAGACCACTGATGGTACAGTGAAGACCACTGATGGTACAGTGAAGACCACTGATGGTAAGTGAAGACCACTGATGGTACAGTGAAGACCACTGATGGTACAGTGCAGACTACTGATGGTAAGTGAAGACCACTGATCGTACAGTGAAGACCACTGATGGTACAGTGCAGACTACTGATGGTACAGTGAAGACCACTGATGGTACATTGAAGACCACTGATGGTACAGTGAAGACCACTGATGGTACAGTGAAGACCACTGATGGTACAGTGAAGACCACTGATGGTACAGTGAAGATCACTGATGGTACAGTGAAGATCACTGATGGTACAGTGAAGACCACTGATGGTACAGTGAAGACCACTGATGGTACAGTGAAGACCACTGATGGTACAGTGAAGACCACTGATGGTACAGTGAAGACCACTGATGGTACAGTGAAGATCACTGATGGTACAGTGAAGACCACTGATGGTACAGTGAAGACCACTGATGGTACAGTGAAGACTACTGATGGTACAGTGAAGACCACTGATGGTACAGTGAAGACCACTGATGGTACAGTGAAGACCACTGATGGTACAGTGAAGACCACTGATGGTACATTGAAGACCACTGATGGTACAGTGAAGACCACTGATGGTACAGTGAAGACCACTGATGGTACAGTGAAGACCACTGATGGTACAGTGAAGACCACTGATGGTACAGTGAAGACCACTGATGGTACGCCGTGACTGCTATATATGGCTACATGTTACTGATCCCATCCTCTCACCATCACATCTCCCACCATCCCATCTCCACCATCCCATCCTCTCACCATCACATCTCCCACCATCCCATCCTCTCACCATCACATCTCCCACCATCCCATCCACTCACCACTGGTTTCTGCATGGCTTCATTCAACAACCTCTCTATGACAGTGAGACCTTTATCCTTTGCAATGTCCAATGGCTTCTTACGATCCTATCATGATGATAAGAGCAAGGAAGAGAGATATTTCATTTCCTTTGAACTCTAAGACACATACATGTATGCATCAGGGTATGCCCATATTTATCATGGGGGGGCTGGGGGGGCAATGTAAATAAGACCCCCTAGCAGCGGAGAGGGGTGTGCCCCCTCCAAGGATTGAGTGATAGAAATATATTTATGCATGAAAGAATATTAATACACCCTTCTCGCACAGAGATGAGAAATGTAATAGCCAATCCAAAGGCAACCAGCCATAAGAGGCAGCCAACCACAAGAAGCAGCCAGAGTATATGAAATCAAATTAAGTTCAAAGCATGAGCCTTTGTTATCCCATCCCTAATCATATAGGACAAGGGTTTGTTTAGTTGGGGCCATACTGTGCATGTGTGTGCATGTGTGTGCATGTGTGTGCATGTGTGTGCATGTGTGTGCATGTGTGTACATGTGTGTGCATGTGTGTGCATGTGTGTGCATGTGTGTGCATGTGTGTACATGTGTGTGCATGTGTGTGCATGTGTGTGCATGTGTGTACATGTGTGTGCATGTGTGTGCATGGTGTGCATGTGTGTGCATGTGTGTGTGCATGTGTGTGCATGTGTGTGCATGTGTGTGTGCATGTGTGTACATGTGTGTACATGTGTGTGCATGTGTGTGCATGTGTGTGCATGTGTGGATGTGTGTGCATGTGTGTGTGCATGTGTGTGCATGTGTGTGCATGTGTGTGTGCATGTGTGTGTGCATGTGTGTGCATGTGTGTGCATGTGTGTGTGAATATAAGGTCATTATCACTTACATTGCTCTCAGTTCTGACATTGCTGCCTGCTGTGATCAAGACCTTCACATTCTCAACGTGTCCACCTTCAACAGCATGCATCAATGCTGTGTAACCCTTCTAAATATAGAACATGGGGAAAAACTATTCCATAGAGCTGGCGAGCACACCACCATCACAGCACCACCATCCCAGCACCACCATCACAGCACCACCATCACATCACCACCATCATACCACCACCATCATACCACCACCATCACAGCACCACCATCATATCACCACCATCACAGCACCACCATCATACCATCACCATCACAACACCACCATCACAGCACCGCCATCATACCACCACCATCACAGCACCACCATCACACCACCACCATCACACCATCACCATCATATCACCACCATCACACCACCACCATCACACCATCACCATCATATCACCACCATCACAGCACCACCATCACACCACCACCATCACACCATCACCATCATATCACCACCATCACAGCACCACCATCACAGTACCACCATCATACCACCACCATCATATCACCACCATCACACCACCACCATCACACCATCACCATCATATCACCACCATCACACCACCACCATCACAGTACCACCATCATATCACCACCATCACAGCACTGCCATCACAGCACCACCATCACAGCACCACCATCACACCACCACCATCACAGCACCACCATCACAACATCACCATCACATCACCACCATCACAGCACTACCATCACAGCACCACCATCACAGCACCACCATCACAGCACCACCATCACACCATCACCATCACAGCACCACCATAATACCATCACCATCATACCATCACCATCACAACACCACCATCATATCACCACCATCATATCACCACCATCATATCACCACCATCACACCACCACCATCCCAGCACCACCATCACAGCACCACCATCATACCATCACCATCACAGCACCATCACCACTACCATTCTTACTAATATCTTAACCATGTCACCATTCCCACCTTGTCACATACCCTCACCTCCACAAACACCCTGACCTCCTCCCTCCCCTCCACACCTTCACATACCCATACCCTCACCACACCTCACCTTCATATACCCACTCTCTACCTCCACACCCTCACATACCTCACCACACACACACCTTCACACATATCACATCACCTCATCTTGAAGGTCAACATTAGCACCAAGCTCCAACAGTTTCACAACAGCATCAGTGCTGGTATCCATGGCAGCACGTAGCATGAGTGGGGTACAGCCATCACCTCTCCTCTCATCCACACCCACACCAGGTGCTAACGTTGGGAGAGGTCCATTGGGTGTGAAAAGCTGTGTTACCTGCACACAAAGGGTTAAAAGTGACCTAATCACGCATAATTCATCAGCTTATAGGGTTAGGCTTAGGGTCAAGGCTGGTATGGGCTTAGGGTCAAGGCTGGTATGGGCTTAGGGTCAAGGCTGGTATGGGCTTAGGGTCAAGGCTGGTATGGGCTTAGGGTCAAGGCTGGTATGAGCCTAGGGTCAAGGCTGGTATGAGCCTAGGGTCAAGGCTGGTATGAGCCTAGGGTCAAGGCTGGTATGGGCTTAGGGTCAAGGCTGGTATGGGCTTAGGGTCAAGGCTGGTATGGGCTTAGGGTCAAGGCTGGTATGGGCTTAGGGTCAAGGCTGGTATAGGCTTAGGGTCAAGGCTGGTATGAGCCTAGGGTCAAGGCTGGTATGAGCCTAGGGTCAAGGCTGGTATGAGTCTAGGGTCAAGGCTGGTATGGGCCTAGGGTCAAGGCTGGTATGAGCCTAGGGTCAAGGCTGGTATGAGCTTAGGGTCAAGGCTGGTATGAGCCTAGGGTCAAGGCTGGTATGAGTCTAGGGTCAAGGCTGGTATGGGCTTAGGGTCAAGGCTGGTATGAGCTTAGGGTCAAGGCTGGTATGAGCTTAGGGTCAAGGCTGGTATGAGCCTAGGGTCAAGGCTGGTATGGGCTTAGGGTCAAGGCTGGTATGGGCTTAGGGTCAAGGCTGGTATGGGCTTAGGGTCAAGGCTGGTATGGGCTTAGGGTCAAGGCTGGTATGGGCTTAGGGTCAAGGCTGGTATGGGCTTAGGGTCAAGGCTGGTATGGGCTTAGGGTCAAGGCTGGTATGGGCTTAGGGTCAAGGCTGGTATGGGCTTAGGGTCAAGGCTGGTATGGGCTTAGGGTCAAGGCTGGTATGGGCTTAGGGTCAAGGCTTAGGGTCAAGGCTGGTATGGGCTTAGGGTCAAGGCTGGTATGAGCCTAGGGTCAAGGCTGGTATGGGCTTTGGGTCAAGGCTGGTATGTATGGGCTTAGGGTGAGGGTGGCCTAGGTGAGGGTGGGGTGGGCTAGGTGAGGGTGGGCCAAGTGAGGGTACCTATGGGAACCTATTTGATGCCCTAGCAATCAATTGAGGCCATCTTTGATACTCAGTGAGGCCACACTTAGTAGCTATCCCTCACTGAAACAATGACATGCAGCTGTTGCCTGGCAACCATGACATTAACATACACATTCTATAACTTTGTCCTCTTCCTGCTGAAGGAGATTAATGACATCATCATGTCTGTCATTCAGCACAGCTTCCTGGAGAGCAGTTGTACCAGTCTGGGGAAGAGGAGGCAAATGGTTACCATGGACACCATTACCCACCATACCATCACCCCCATCACACTATCACCCCCCCATCACCAGGCCATAGCCAGACTTCCCCCTCCACCCTCCAGGGGTGGGGGGCTCATATGTTATTATTGGGACGATAATATTATGCTCCATAATTTCATTTTCTTTTTTTTCATGTTTTTAATAACATTCACTATTGGCTACAAAATAAGATGGTTGATATGTCAAACTAAACTTTATCAAACCATCACACCACTTAGGATGGCTTGAGGACCAAACCATTTAGGATGTCTTGAGGACCAAACCACTTAGGATGGCTTGAGGACCAAACCATTTAGGATGTCTTGAGGACCAAACCACTTAGGATGGCTTGAGGACCAAACCATTTAAGATGGCTTGAGGACCAAACCACTTAGGATGGCTTGAGGACCAAACCATTTAGGATGGCTTGAGGACCAACCAAGATGTCATATTTCTATGGTTCAAAGCCAGTATTAACAAGTCATTGGTTGTACAAATTTATTTGACAATTAAGAGGTCAGTTGAAATGAATAATAAATTGATATATGTCCAGCGATGTGTTTGAGCATGCATGGACACCTGCATCTGTTACCATGATGATCTGTCACTATTACGATCTGTCACCATGACAATCTGTCACCATGATGATCTGTCACCATGATGATCTGTCACCATGATGATCTGTCACCATGATGATCTGTCACCATGATGATCTGTCACCATGATGATCTGTCACCATGATGATCTGTCACCATGATGATCTGTCACCATGAAGATCTGTCCTTTAATGTGGCCACATTACTCTGGGAACCAGTTTATGAACTACTGACAGAACAAACAGAAGCCACATTCACATGAGGAAGTCTTGCAATAATCTGTAAACATCTCAATGAATTGCTCTCAATGACTACATGAATAATTGCTTTGTGTACATGCAAAAGATCTGCAGGTCATGTAATGTGCTAAGGTGTTGATCATGTAATGTGCTAGGGTGGTGGTCATGTAATGTGCTAGGGTGGTGGTCATGTAATGTGCTAGGGTGGTGGTCATGTAATGTGCTAGGGTGGTGGTCATGTAATGTGCTAGGGTGTTGGTCATGTAATGTGCTAGGGTGGTGGTCATGTAATGTGCTAGGGTGGTGGTCATGTAATGTGCTAGGGTGGTGGTCATGTAATGTGCTAGGGTGTTGGTCATGTAATGTGCTAAGGTGTTGGTCATGTAATGTGCTAGGGTGGTGGTCATGTAATGTGCTAGGGTGGTGGTCATGTAATGTGCTAGGGTGGTGGTCATGTAATGTGCTAGGGTGTTGGTCATGTAATGTGCTAGGGTGGTGGTCATGTAATGTGCTAGGGTGGTGGTCATGTAATGTGCTAAGGTGGTGGTCATGTAATGTGCTAGGGTGGTGGTCATGTAATGTGCTAGGGTGTTGGTCATGTAATGTGCTAGGGTGGTGGTCATGTAATGTGCTAGGGTGGTGGTCATGTAATGTGCTAGGGTGGTGGTCATGTAATGTGCTAGGGTGGTGGTCATGTAATGTGCTAGGGTGGTGGTCATGTAATGTGCTAGGGTGGTGGTCATGTAATGTGCTAGGGTGTTGGTCATGTAATGTGCTAAGGTGGTGGTCATGTAATGTGCTAGGGTGGTGGTCATGTAATGTGCTAGGGTGGTGGTCATGTAATGTGCTAGGGTGGTGGTCATGTAATGTGCTAGGGTGGTGGTCATGTAATGTGCTAGGGTGTTGGTCATGTAATGTGCTAGGGTGGTGGTCATGTAATGTGCTAGGGTGGTGGTCATGTAATGTGCTAGGGTGGTGGTCATGTAATGTGCTAGGGTGGTGGTCATGTAATGTGTTAGGGTGGTGGTCATGTAATGTGCTAGGGTGGTGGTCATGTAATGTGCTAGGGTGGTGGTCATGTAATGTGCTAGGGTGGTGGTCATGTAATGTGCTAGGGTGGTGGTCATGTAATGTGCTAGGGTGGTGGTCATGTAATGTGCTAGGGTGGTGGTCATGTAATGTGCTAGGGTGGTGGTCATGTAATGTGCTAGGGTGGTGGTCATGTAATGTGCTAGGGTGTTGGTCATGTAATGTGCTAGGGTGGTGGTCATGTAATGTGTTAGGGTGGTGGTCATGTAATGTGCTAGGGTGGTGGTCATGTAATGTGCTAGGGTGGTGGTCATGTAATGTGCTAGGGTGGTGGTCATGTAATGTGCTAGGGTGGTGGTCATGTAATGTGCTAGGGTGGTGGTCATGTAATGTGCTAGGGTGGTGGTCATGTAATGTGCTAGGGTGGTGGTCATGTAATGTGCTAGGGTGTTGGTCATGTAATGTGCTAGGGTGGTGGTCATGTAATGTGCTAGGGTGGTGGTCATGTAATGTGCTAGGGTGGTGGTCATGTAATGTGCTAGGGTGTTGGTCAACGACTGTACACAACTGCAGGTTCATATCCACCCATCTCACCCACCTCACCCACCTCACCCACCTCACCCACCTCACCCACCTCACCCACCTCACCCACCTCACCCACCTCAGTTATCTTATTTATCTTTACAAACATTAATGGCTGGTATAGTTCAAACTTCAAAAGTGAGTAAACCAACAGTTGGTTAACACTGTGTAGTGCAGACGTCAAGCCAACAGTTGGTTAACAATGTGTAGTGCAGACGTCAAGCCAACAGTTGGTTAACACTGTGTAGTGTAGACGTCAAGCCAACAGTTGGTTAACACTGTGTAGTGTAGACGTCAAGCCAACAGTTGGTTAACACTGTGTAGTGTAGACGTCAAGCCAACAGTTGGTTAACACTGTGTAGTGTAGACGTCAAGCCAACAGTTGGTTAACACTGTGTAGTGTAGACGTCAAGCCAAATTTTGATATCAACCAACTTAATTGCAGTGACATAACGAAGCAAGATAATCGCGGTTCAGCTAGGCACTGCCACTTCTGAAAGTAGACTAGTTAGTCCAGCAATGATTGTGTATCGGAAGGAGGGATGGGTGCAATTGGAGCGTGTATTTGTAAGCAGGAAGAAAAGTTGGCCCAACCGGTATACCAGTTGTTGGGACTAGTATAATCCATCCTATACACAGCCCTGGGCCTCCCCCCTATACACAGCCCCGGGCCTCCCCCCTATACACAGCCCCGGGCCTCCCCCCTATACACAGCCCTGGGCCTTCCCCCTATACACAGCCCCGGGCCTCCCCCCTATATGTCACTACATTTAGAGTAACTCCCGCAGAAGGCTCTGGCTTGGATAACAGAACACAGTGCAGAATGCGAAATGTAGCATACAGATATGAGTGTGTTATCTACATATTAAAGGTACCATCTGATGTCATATGTTGTGACCGTGCTTAATTAACAAAGCTAGTTATTAACATGTCATAAATGCATCAGAGGTGAAGTGGACCAAAAGACCCTTGGGGGGAGGGAGTGGGGGAGGAGGTGGGGGGAGGGAGTGGGGGAGGAGGTGGGGCGAGGGGTGGGAGGAGCTACAGTACCCAAAGCACCTGATCATACCATCACCACCCCATCACACCACCACACCATCACCACCCTATTACACCACCACCTCCCCATCACACCATCACCTCCCCATCACACACCACCTCCCCATCACACCATCACATCACCACCTCCCCATCACCACCAACACCTCTCACCTTTGAACTCCTTGCTCTCACATTGGCCTGACGTTTTAGCAGCTCAATAATAGTGGTGACATCATCCTGAAGAGCAGCCAACATTAGTGGAGTGTAGCCATTCTGAATGGTAAGTGAATGGGGAAGAGGTGTGGACTTTAACGACTGAGGGCTGGGGAGGAGGAGAGAGCTGGGGAGGAGGAGAAGGCTGGGGAGGAGGAGAAACAAGGCTGGGGAGGAGGAGAAAGAGGCTTGGGGAGGAGGAGAAAGAGGCTTGGGGAGGAGGAGAAAGAGGCTTGGGGAGGAGGAGAAAGGGGGAGAAACACTTGCCTCATCTTCGGCATTAACATCCTGACGTCTATTCCTGACCAGAGGATTTACCTAATACGATAGTCCAAGCCATATGACCAGGTTAGTACAGTCCAAGCCATATGACCTATGTATATACCTACTATGCCAGTACATGGGTTGACTATCTGCTGATTCATCGCCTGCAACTCAAATGCAAAAACTCTGTAAAACTTTAGTTTACTGAATTTTCACCTGTATTCATTTGAGTTGCAGGCGATAAATCGGCAGGAAGTCGACCTGTGTATGCCGGCCTTACCATGTCTACTCCACAACACAATACCCATTCCCTCACCCAATACCTCCATCATTCCCTCACCTAATACCTCCATCATTCCCTCACCCAATACCTCCATCATTCCCTCACTCAATACCTTCATCATTCCCTCACCTAATACCTCCATCATTCCCTCACCTAATACCTCCATCATTCCCTCACCCAATACCTCCATCATTCCCTCACCTAATACCTCCATCATTCCCTCACCCAATACCTCCATCATTCCCTCACTCAATACCTTCATCATTCCCTCACCTAATACCTCCATCATTCCCTCACCTAATACCTCCATCATTCCCTCACCTAATACCTCCATCATTCCCTCACCCAATACCTCCATCATTCCCTCACCTAATACCTCCATCATTCCCTCACCCAATACCTCCAACATTCCCTCACCTAATACCTCCATCATTCCCTCACCTAATACCTCCATCATTCCCTCACCTAATACCTCCATCATACCCTCACCTAATACCTCCATCATTCCCTCACCTAATACCTCCATCATTCCCTCACCTAATACCTCCATCATTCCCTCACCTAATACCTCCATCATTCCCTCACCTAATACCTCCATCATTCCCTCACCTAATACCTCCATCATACCCTCATCTAATACCTCCATCATTCCCTCACCTAATACCTCCATCATTCCCTCACCTAATACCTCCATCATACCCTCACCCAATACCTCCATCATTCCCTCACCCAATACCTCCATCATTCCCTCACCCAATACCTCCATCATTCCCTCACCCAATACCTCCATCATTCCCTCACCTAATACCTCCATCATTCCCTCACCCAATACCTCCATCATTCCCTCACCTAATACCTCCATCATTCCCTCACCCAATACCTCCATCATTCCCTCACCTAATACCTCCATCATTCCCTCACCCAATACCTCCATCATTCCCTCACCTAATACCTCCATCATTCTCTCACCCAATACCTCCGTCATTCCCTCACCTAATACCTCCATCATTCCCTCACCTAATACCTCCATCATACCCTCACCTAATACCTCCATCATACCCTCACCTAATACCTCCATCATTCCCTCACCTAATACCTCCATCATACCCTCACCTAATACCTCCATCATTCCCTCACCCAATACCTCCATCATTCCCTCACCTAATACCTCCATCATACCCTCACCTAATACCTCCATCATACCCTCACCTAATACCTCCCTCATTCCCTCACCCAATACCTCCATCATTCCCTCACCTAATACCTCCATCATTCCCTCACCTAATACCTCCATCATACCCTACCCTAATACCTCCATCATTCCCTCACCTAATACCTCCATCATTCCCTCACCTAATACCTCCATCATTCCCTCACCTAATACCTTCATCATACCCTCACCTAATACCTCCATCATACCCTCACCTAATACCTCCATCATTCCCTCACCTAATACCTCCATCACTCCCTCACCTAATACCTCCATCATACCCTCACCTAATACCTCCATCATACCCTCACCCAATACTTCAATCATACCCTCACCTAATACCTCCATCATTCCCTCACCCAATACCTCCATCATTCCCTCACCTAATACCTCCATCATTCCCTCACCTAATACCTTCATCATACCCTCACCTAATACCTCCATCATACCCTCACCTAATACCTCCATCATACCCACACCTAATACCTCCATCATACCCTCACCCAATACTTCAATCATACCCTCACCTAATACCTCCATCATTCCCTCACCCAATACCTCCATCATTCCCTCACCTAATACCTCCATCATTCCCTCACCTAATACCTTCATCATACCCTCACCTAATACCTCCATCATTCCCTCACCTAATACCTCCATCATTCCCTCACCTAATACCTCCATCATACCCTCACCTAATACCTCCATCATACCCTCACCCAATACTTCAATCATACCCTCACCTAATACCTCCATCATTCCCTCACCTAATACCTTCATCATTCCCTCACCTAATACCTCCATCATACCCTCACCCAATACCTCCATCATACCCTCACCTAATACCTCCATCATACCCTCATCTAATACCTCCATCATTCCCTCACCTAATACCTTCATCATACCCTCACCCAATACCTCCATCATTCCCTCACCTAATACCTCCATCATACCCTCACCTAATACCTCCATCATTCCCTCACCTAATACCTCCATCATTCCCTCACCTAATACCTCCATCATTCCCTCACCTAATACCTCCATCATTCCCTCACCCAATACCTCCATCATTCCCTCACCTAATACCTCCATCATTCCCTCACCTAATACCTCCATCATTCCCTCACCTAATACCTCCATCATACCCTCACCTACATGTAATACCTCCATCATTCCCACACCTAATACCTCCATCATTCCCTCACCCAATACCTCCATCATTCCCTCACCTAATACCTCCATCATTCCCTCACCTAATACCTCCATCATTCCCTCACCTAATACCTCCATCATTCCCTCACCCAATACCTCCATCATTCCCTCACCTAATACCTCCATCATTCCCTCACCTAATACCTCCATCATTCCCTCACCTAATACCTCCATCATACCCTCACCTAATACCTCCATCATTCCCACACCTAATACCTCCATCATTCCCTCACCTAATACCTCCATCATACCCTCACCTAATACCTCCATCATTCCCACACCTAATACCTCCATCATTCCCTCACCCAATACCTCCATCATACCCTCACCCAATACCTCCATCATACCCTCACCTAATACCTTCATCATACCCTCACCCAATACCTCCATCATTCCCTCACCTAATACCTCCATCATACCCTCACCTAATACCTCCATCATTCCCTCACCTAATACCTCCATCATTCCCTCACCTAATACCTCCATCATTCCCTCACCTAATACCTCCATCATTCCCTCACCCAATACCTCCATCATTCCCTCACCTAATACCTCCATCATTCCCTCACCTAATACCTCCATCATTCCCTCACCTAATACCTCCATCATACCCTCACCTAATACCTCCATCATACCCTCACCTAATACCTCCATCATTCCCTCACCTAATACCTCCATCATTCCCTCACCCAATACCTCCATCATTCCCTCACCTAATACCTCCATCATTCCCTCACCTAATACCTCCATCATTCCCTCACCTAATACCTCCATCATACCCTCACCTAATACCTCCATCATACCCTCACCTAATACCTCCATCATACCCTCACCCAATACCTCCATCATACCCTCACCCAATACCTCCATCATACCCTCACCTAATACCTCCAACATTCCCTCACCTAATACCTCCATCATTCCCTCACCTAATACCTCCATCATACCCTCACCTAATACCTCCATCATACCCTCACCCAATACCTCCATCATACCCTCACCTAATACCTCCATCATTCCCTCACCTAATACCTTCATCATACCCTCACATACCCTCACCCAATACCTCCATCATTCCCTCACCCAATACCTTCATCATACCCTCACCCAATACCTCCATCATTCCCTCACCCAATACCTTCATCATACCCTCACCCAATACCTCCATCATTCCCTCACCCAATACCTTTCCAGTATAAGTTGTAACATCGTCACTGAGGCCACCATGATCATCACTGAGACCACCATGGTCATCACTGAGGCCACCATGGTCATCACTGAGGCCACCATGGTCCCCACCGAGGTTACCCTTCTGGTCACCATTACTTCCATCATCTGCTACTACTTGTTGTGTAAGGGAACCAGCTGCCTCAACTCCTGTGGAGGATCGCAGAACAGATACCTCAAAGATACCCAAGCCACGATCAGTAACACTTACCATCTGAAGACTCCACCTGTTTCTTCTTCTATTTAATTTTTAAAAAATTTTTTAAAGATATCTTTACAGTTCAGGAAACCACTTTCCATTTGCACACCATTACAAAACGTGCACATGTCTTGTTATCCCACCTCCCTGTCCCTGGACACGCTAGCTGACCTGTGTCTGCCCTTACCTTATGAGTGTTCCCCATAGCAACACACCCTGAAGTGCACCTAACATGGCGGGCAAGCGGAAGGGGAGGAAGGATGAGGTTACCGCAAGGCTTACACGGTCATCCGCAGACGTTTACACTGCCAACAAACAAATACCGCAATTAGCGGGTTGCTTTCTTCGTGTGTCGCGAAGCCGTACGCCTTTCTACTTGAACGCTATAACGGACAAAAAATCGCAAAACCTCAAAATATAAACACACCTTCAAAACTTCGGTTCTTCTCACCAGAGGCCCACAGGTGGGTGGGTGGGTGAGATAAACCTAGTCTCCTCCCAGCCCAAGACGACTGCTTAATTCGCGAGGATGGACTGGGGTAGACTGGGAACGAGCATACTATAATAGCTTTATCGTCACGTGATTTATACTTTCTTTTGCTGACACACACACACACACACACACACACACACACACACACACACACACACACACACACACACACACACACACACACACTTTTTTCTCAATACATATGATTCTGCAGGAGTAGTCTAAACCCGATTCGACAAGATCGCACTTAATTCTGAATGTGCGTATACAAATACGTGTATCATATAGTCCGACGCGGCCAATATGTGTAGGGGGCTATGTGTCAGTCTAAATGTATCATGGCATGCACAGCTACACCTCATCAATCAGATGGATATAGTGTAGATGTGTATTGAATACCGTGGCCTCCCTCCTAGCCCTAATGTTTTCATCCAAAGTTACACTGCAAGCAGATATCAGAAGTTTTGCTAGAAACTTCCATATAGGATTTGACCCCGACTCTGAACTCATTAAATAAGAACTACGTATAATAACTGCTAAACAAAAAATATATACCAATTTGAAGTTATCCAAATTCACGGCCCCAGCACACAGTCGTCGAAACCCACCTTCCCGCTACCAATAACATTCCTGCATTTATCCCGTTGGACCATCGATATAATATATCCATGATAAGAATTGATTCGCGATTTTCTTTTTTTTTCCTGTGCGCGGGCGTAAACAAATGGACCGTCTTACTTGATAGCACTTCCGCGACTTCAACCAAGCTATAGTACTAACATGTACATCTGACGTAGATATGCGTCTCTCGGCGTTCTATAATAAGAATTGTATTCAACTTGCGCGCGGTGACTTGTGATTCAAAATATCTAGTTAGCTACTGTAGTTAATCAAAGAAGGTGCGCTCAATAAATAGCCTCGTCGGAACGGGGAACCGGGAATCCATGCCATCTAATTTATAACATTTTTACTTCCCGCTCGATTCGCGCCAGTGATTATTGTCCTAAATTTGCTGGATGTATGTGTGCAATATACTGTACAGTTTTAGATGTCCCATTTTTGACACTGATGTAATGCTGCAGCTACAATGTATGGTATACAGTAAGGGCAACGATGTTGGTGGAGGCCCCTGTCACAAGGACCTCTGTATTTGACTGATTGTAAGGGTGGGTCTATCCAGTGTTGCCGCGATATATCGCGAAATGCGATATATCGCGATTAAATCTTTATATCGCGAAACGCGATATATCGCGATTAATATGTATTCATTTCGCGGCGATTTTTACCATACATGTTTACGAGAGTTAAACCGACTTCAAATACGGGTAAATTGAAAGAAATCAAGGGTTAAATCAAGGATGCCGGGGATATGGTAAAATGAACGCCATGAACGGTAATGAAGAGTATAATCCCTTACAATAGGTTTTTATTTTGCCTTAAAAAGATGCATCTACATAGCCTTTCCGATAGGATGCGCCACCGCTTCTTTTGAACAATATTTTTCGCGGTAGAAAATACTCTTTCTGCTGGTGCAGTCGAAGCAGGAATGGACAAGTATTTCCTCGCCAGTTTGGCTATGGTGGGGAAGCATGACTCGTGATTCCTCCACCATAGCAATGGATCATCACTTCTAACATTCGTTTCTGCTGTCTTCAGATGTATTTCCAATTCGTCTTGAATTACTTTCAGGAGATCATCAGCTTCTACTGGCTCTAAACCTTCATCTTCCTTTTGGCCAAAGAGTAAATTGAAATCTTCCTCTTCTGAACACGCTGGCTTCTTTGCTGGTGGCTCTGCCTCTTCTGATTCATCTTCCTCAGCCGTAGCAGGATTCACACCTAAGACATTGATCATTTCTGTTTTCAACTGCTGAACAATTCTGTGTTTATCAGCAGAATTCAACTAAGACAGGCTTTTATGCCCTGGATGAGTGATTGCCCCCATACACAGAAGGAGATCGGATGGATTCCAACGCGCACGCATGTCCTTTAGGATGAATGATCTCACTTGCTGAACAATTATAGGGAGTGTTTGTGCTGCAGCTGCTGCCCATTTCCTCCTTCCTGCAGCTGTACACATAAAAACGTATCCACAGTACAACTGCAAGTCTATTTTACCATATACACTCACCCTTGCTGGAGTGCCTTTATTCCATGCACGGATGTGATGTGGTACCTCATGTTCGAGGTATTGTTCCCATGTCTTGACACCAATCCATAGCAAATGTTACAAACAACCCAGCAAGAACCGATTGCTTTCTTGTGCCATCCAAAGTATTGCCAGACACTGCTTTTATACACTTTGCGATCGACACAAACGAATTCATCTTTTGCAGCAACAAGTGCGGGTTTTGCGTTCACTTTGGTAGCCATAATTAGTCACCACAACAATGATAACTAGTTATAATTGATAATAAATATTAATAATATATCGCGATATAAATATCGCGATTAAATCCTCATTTCGCGATATATCGCGAAATAGACGATTAAATAGAAATAGTATTTCGCGGCAACACTGGGTCTATCTGACACACCCCCAACAAAATTGATCTCACGCACCTCTTCAGAAGATCCATGCAGGTGATGCAAGCTATAGGAACTTCAGTGGACGCATATACACTATATTATATAATTTCTTTCAGGGTATGCATCATTCTGGAGATGTGTGACGTACTGAGCGTCAGGCCTTGCTGTATACTCTTAAGGTATTTTGTTTATAAGGTAGGTTACGTACTTTTACGCATTTGAGCATTCGGAAATTTGTAAGGGCTAAAAATAGTTTCTCAGCCTTCGTTTATATTATACAAAGCTCGCTTGAGGTGTAGCGTAATTGCTTAAAGTACTGTCTTAAAATTGTTTTGCGGAGCGACACGATTATGTAATAGTTGACGCGCGTTAGATTATCAATCCAATTATGAGACCACATTAAATGATTCCGTTGTTCCGAGGTACTAGGTGTTACTTTCCGCTGTTTCGAGCCCCCCAATCCCCGGTATCTTATGTTGGCCAAATCTTACGCTAAAAGCGCCCCATTCCGCAATTATATATTGCTATAGTCGCGCAAATATAGCGTTTTAAATTGCAAAGAGAATTCACGGTCGTCTCTCCAGACGTTTTTTAATGACTTCATTATCTGACATATGGAACCTGCTTTCGCATCCCCTCGGTTATCCGCCACGCCCTCGCTTCACTATAACTTTTTATAATTGGTGCCCCTCCCTTCTACTATAGGCCTGGGACATAGGTTCGTGGGTCATGGTTCGCTCCAAGTTGGTTTCTGTGATCCTTTCATTCCTTTGGTCGCTGCGGTACCTTCTAGCCGAGGCAGCAGTGGTCCAACTGCTCACCATTGTACCCTACCCCTCCGAGGACAAGCGCGATGGGTGGACCCGTGGCTTGGAGCTCGTGCCGGCAGGTCTGTTGGCGGTGAGGCACATCAATAACACGCCGGGGCTCCTCGGAGAGCACACGTTGGAACTTGTTGTGAGGGAGGGGGAAGGTTGTGGGGCCACGGTCATCGTCAAAGACATCTACTCCCTCTTCGATAGCCTGGAAGCAAACATTGCGGGCTTGGTCGGACTCCCCTGCTCCACTCCGGCTGGAGCGGTGTCCAAGATAGCCGGACACTCGGGAGTCAATCTGATTCAGATAGCAGGGGCCTCGTCACCGGCCCTTCGCAACAGCGTCACGTACCCGCGGTTGTACCGCGTCGCTTCGTCCAGAGGCATCGTTGATTCAGTTATATCTTTTATGAGATTGGTCGGATGGAGCAATGTATCTGTTTTCCATGACGAGCAAGGACTTTACTTCAAAACGCTTGCAGAAAATTTGGTACATACAGTAAGGCGCAACGGTAGCGGGATGTTCATAGACAACGTGGGGATGCTTACGACGTTAGCAGACGAGGCAATCGTGAAGGGACTGTTGACTGGAGCGGATGTAAAGAGAAACATAGTCACAGTGGTTATTGGTACGGAGATCGAGTGCTCTATTTTCATGTGTTCGGCTTATCAGCTTGGTCGAACGCGGCCGCAGTACGTCTATATTCTACCAGACCGCAAAATAGCAGACTTTCTTCCAACTAACACGTGTAATGCACAGATAATGACCAAGGCCATCGAAGGAGTGATTACAGTTAACGTCAACCAAAAAGCGGCTGATGATGCTGTACTGGTTTCTGGCATGACCTACAAGGATTACGAACTTGAATATTTGCAGGAGCTCAAGGACTACTCTCGTAGAAATAGCGAATATAACCTTGACCCCGCGGGCACCGCTTACGCGAACAACCTGTACGATGAGGTGTGGTCATTCGCACTCGCATTGAACAGCTCCCTGCCGCGACTAGACGCCATGAACCTGTCACTTGATAATATTCGCCTCAATTCAGGAGCAATCAGCGATATTCTCGAACAAGCACTTATAAATGTCGATTTCCAGGGAGCAAGTGGTCGGATTAACTTTCAAAACGACCATGAATCCATAACTAGTGTTTCAATTTACCAGATCACCAATGGAGTGCCTAAATCGGTCGCCACATATAGTAACACTGTACTCACTCCTTCTGTTAATGTCTCCGACCTTCAATTACCCTCTGACCACATTAAAAGGATCTACTTACTTATTCCTACGTGGACGGTCGTTATGGTTGTTTCAGTCTGCACCCTGACTCTAGGTCTGATTGCATTTAATGCCACTCTCCTCCTCTGGTTTAGAACTGAGAAGGACATAAAAGCCAGTAGTCCTTACCTCAGCTTGCTCACGTTCATCGGCTGCACGCTGCTCACTGTGTCAGCCATCTTATTCGTAGTTACCAGTGCCTACAACATCAGCGATTATGCCTTCGCCGCACTGTGCAATATCCAGGTGTGGTTCATCAGCTTGGGTTTCAACCTGATCATAAACACCCTCTTTGTTCGGCTGTTCAGGGTCTACAGGCTGTTCCAACCAGACAATTACAAGAAGGGAGGGTTGCTTTGGAGTGACAGGAGTCTTGTCATGATCATCATTCTTCTGACTTCCTACTCTGCTGTAGTGAATGCGTTATGGCTGTCACTTGATCCATATCGGAAACAGCAAGATGAATCTTACAAAAGCCAAGAGACCCCGCCCAATTTTGAAGTAAAACTGTTGTGCTCGTGCAGGTTCGAAGCCCTTTGGCTCTCGCTGCTAATTATGCATCCCACGGTGATGACATTTTGTGTCATACTGCTCGCAGTACAGACGCGCCACGTCAAATATCAGCACTTCAAGGACACAAAGAAAGTGAACGTTTTCATTTTCACCTCCACCATTGCCGTAGTCGTTCTGGTGCCACTGTGGAGGATCTTGGAAGCCATACAGCTGCCCACGTGGGCGGTACACCTAGCCTTCTCTGCTGCAATCCTATTCATCCCTATTGCCTGTCAGGTGATCTTGTACGCACCTAAGACCTTCCCCCATCTGTGCAAATGTTTCCGTCATGACATCATTCAACATATTCATTTTTAAATTCTATTTGCCTATATATATATATGTGGTATGCTTTTAATAAGCCAAATCAAGTGGGAGGGGTTCATGGAAAGGATTAAGTAGTGGGAGGGTGAAGAGTGTGCTGGGCAGAGTGAGAGGGGTGGAGAGGGTTTACGGGAGCGGGAGGGAAGAGTGGGACATAAAGTACATGCACACATACACATGTACACACACACACGTCTAGGGGCCACCTGGGATGGTGGTGGGGTCTTGGGGCTTCTAGGTTGAGAATAAATTTTCTAGCTGTGATAAAGGTGACAATGTTCTCTATTGGAGACATAAGTATATGGAAAAGGGTTCAGTGTATCTCTAGAAATATTCCAGATTGGGAATCCGAATACTCCTACTCAATTTATCAAATCTCTTGCTGGTGGACAGTGTGATGAAACAATAGCCATCAGTCATGAATTCTCTAGTTGACAAATTGAAATTTTAAAAATTCATCCCTGTCTTAGCTACATTTGAGATCCTCATATCTCTGGCTAAATGATGTACTCAGAGCTGATCCCTAGAGGGGAACATAACACCAGCATGATTGCCATTTACACCTGAGCCTGCTAAATTACCTTCATGATTGGTCCGGCCCAGATCACTGCTAGCTCCAATTGAGGGGAGAGGGGGGCATCTTGCATTTATTTGAACACCATACACTGTCCTGTTCCTGTGAGAGAAAACAGTTCCTAGTCGTTTGAAAGTCCCTATGTATGCCAAAAATAATATCCCAGTTTAAGGCTTACAAGTATGTCAATCCTAGAATGGTTTGAAAACCCTGTCAGGGCCTTTTATTATGTGTACTGAACCTCGTTTGAAGCCCTTGCAAGATAGATATAAGTGTCACTGCATAATAATTTGGATGTACATTGCATTTACTATTATTCAAATATGGTGCAAATGTGTATGTAAATATTGCATGTGTGACATTTCCCGTGAATCCTTTATATTTACAGTTGTGTTGATACCATGTATACCATATTTACTAATATGTACATATTTGCACCACATTTGATCAGTAGTACGTCCAACGAGGCAATGCAGCTTCCATGTTGGGGACAATGAAAGTGGACAGTGAGGATGAAGAGTTTTTTGTATAAGTTTTGTGTTATCATTTAGTGTATGTAGTTGGACATTAATGTTGTATCAAAAACATTTTTTTGATTTTAAAAAAATTATAATACCTTTTATAATTAAAAAAAAAAAGTAAATACATTGTAAATCCAAATTATTATGCAGTGTGTGCCAGTGGAGATGCTGAAGCTCGACTAGCAGTTGCTGCAGAGAAAGGTACCAAATTGCCTACTTCAATATTAGAATATTCAACCCATTCGTTCAATCCTATGCAAATTCATCCTTATCAAAAGTTACAGAAAACATAAACTGAAGAACAAACGTGAGAGGTTGAGTATGAAGCATTTTCGCCCTTGGTGTTCTCTACAGGTGGGGGGTACGGGCCCAATAGCAACCACAAGGAATTAGCATCACTAATTGCATACAAGCAACAAGAACCATATTCCACCACACTTCTTGATCAATGCAAGTCAAGCTTTTCTTTACTCCTCTCATCGAACATGGCCTTTGAAGGTCTTTCCACTCACACAATCCATACCAGTGGCTTGTGCAAGAGGCGAAGGTCTACTCATACAATATGTTGTCATCTTTTTTGTATCACTGAAAAGTAAGATTGCGTTGTGATTTCATTCAAGTGGTTCTGTTATGTAATAGTGCAATTCATCATTGCCCAGATCAATACAATGTACCTTATAGGTCACACTATTTAGTTTCATAAAACATCTATGCAACTAACCCTGGAATCGCTATCGCATCTTTATCCTCATATCATATCACTATCCATCCACCAAACATAAGAATTAAATAAAGTCCAACTGATTCTACGGTGCAACGGCAATAGTGGAATCTGGTGTTTTGCTAATCGTATTCATCACACTTCAAATCCTACATAGGACCTACTAACGTAGGTCCTGATAAACGCAAAAGTTAATCTCATTTTCTGGGTTACGGCTCTACTATACATCTAATCAATGTATGAGAGGCTATAAACACGGCCATAAAAGCCCTGTGTACAGAAATGTGGTCGGTCTATATTCCCCGTTACCGTGGAAACGTTTTTAATAATAATAGAAATATATGGTGCGTGTACGTTCGGTCTTCCGTGGACTGATGAGAGCAGCCGTCCTTTTGACGGCATTGGTCTTGCTTAGTACATACACTAAATTAGGCGCGAGGTTATCGATTTCCCCCGAGAGAGATAGTAAAAAGATCAGCCACGCCTATGTCTCGCCGTCGGGAGAGCACACACGACAGGAACCTACGAATACAACGACCTCAATACAAACTGCAGTTATCGCCCCGGCTAGTCACCAACGTCGAAGACCTCCGCTTGCCTACAGCGTGAGGGACATGTCTTTTGACGAGCGCGTAAAGGTTCGGCATCCCCCCCCCCCTCCCCCTCCCTCCTCCCCTTGCAATTAAAGCTAAGCCACACGTTATTGCTTACTCTTCTAACTGATTCTCATCTATGTTACACACACACACACACACACACACACACACACACACACGCACACACGCACACACACCAAACACAGTTCCAAAGAGGAGAAATCGATTCCTTCTGCTCTCAGTACAACTACACCTTCCCCACCAACAGGAGGATCGCGGCTGCCCTCAACAGGCACATCCTGGTGCACAACGAGGCGCGTCTCCTCCTCTGCTTCGTCCCCAAAGCCGGCTGCACCACCCTCAAGGTGCTGCTGTTCGCCAGCCAGGGGCTCCTCCCGCTGTCGGAGGTGGGTAAAGACAAGGACGCCGTGGACCAGCTCCTACTGGAGGACGTCATGGTCCGGGCTTCCTTCCTCCGCATGACCCCCGAGGAACGCGAGCGCGCGCTGGCCACCTATTTCAAGTTCGTTATGTACCGCAACCCCCTGGAGAGGATGGTGAGCGTTTATAGGAGTAAGCTGAGCCGCTGGCCCCTCCTGGGGCTTAAGAGGGACACCCCACACTTCAACTGGGTACGGCGTCACATCTTCAAACATACCCACCCCGATGAGTACAGGCTGTGGGAGTACAATAGGGGAGTGGTAGCAAAGAACGTCTCCTTTGAAGACTTTGTGGTGTACCTGCTGACTGACCCCCAGGAGTTGAGGGTCGACGAACACTTTGCACCGACCTTTGAACTGTGCAGCCCGTGTCAGGTGAGGTACGATTACTATGGCAACTTCAACACATTCGAGGAGGACGTGCGCGTTGTGATGAAGAAGGTTCACTCTGACCCCTCCCACCTCCGACGCGGGTACTATCAGGGGGACGATACCACCAGGGCCATCATGGGACGGTACATAGACCAGCTCAGCACTGACCTGAAAAGAAAAGTGCTCCACTTTTTTGCAAAGGAGTTGCACGTGTATTACAGGTTGTTTCCAGAGGAGGCTGGGTCACATAAGGACATACTGGGGCTTGAAGATGACCTTCCACCCTTATAAGGACATACTTATAAAGTGCCTCTACTATCAACATCATCGGGCTTCTCCCTAGTCTGGGGACCCGACTGACGGTTGTACTAACATCAGTCTGGAGACATGCTTGCATCCGTTTTGTGCAGTAGCATGAACTGATTGAAGCTCCACCTATGAGTAATGCTATGACATTAACCTATAAGCCATAAGATTATAACTCTACACCAGAGATATCATCTCTGCCTATACCACGTCATTTTACAAAGGACAGCAAGATTTTCTGCGATTATTAATGCTACAAAAGTCTGGGGACTGTTTGCACAGCCAAATCTTAACAACCTGGTACAGAAATGTATGCTGAACGAATCTGTACCAAACTGTTGTGACAATTTAATGATCTGTACCAGATTGTTGTGCCAATATTCATGCCATGAATATTGTCACAACAATCTGGTACAGATCCGTTCAGTGTACATTTCTGTAAAGATTTGGCTGTGTAGGTACAGCTGTTAGCTGGGTTCATAATTATTTCATGACATTTCATGATACCATCAGTGCACCTGCCAATCATTAGTCCGGTCCCCAGACCAGCTCCTCCCTATTTCATCATCACCAATCCCATCACAAGGAGTGCAGTCAGAACAACTATCACATGTGTGTGTGCGTGTGTGTGTGTGTGCGTGCGTGCGTGCGTGCGTGCGTGCGTGTGTATATGTGTGTGTGTGTGTGTGTGTGTGTGTGTGTGTGTGTTGTCAGTGAAAAATGTCTGGGTACAGTTTTCTCCACCAGTGAACTCTGGTGGTCCAAAGTTCACTAGTTGAATGTTCAGGCCTGGGGAGGAGGGGGGTGCCAAATACATAATGTGCATTATGCAACAGATTCACTTATGTCAGTCAAATAAAGCATTGTCATTGGTCGGCCATTGTCATTGGTCGGCCATTGGCATTGGTCGGCCATTGCATTGGGCACGATAAACTATACGTCCAGGGCCTCCCAATATCCAGGCAAATACATTTTAATTTCCCCCAAGTTTCCAGGTCCTGTTCCTAACAAACAGTTTTTTTTTCCATTGGAAGCCTGATCACACTTCCATGATGTAAGCCTGACCACACCTCCTGACCACGCCTTGCAATGACCTCAATGTTTAACATACACCAGTTGATTGTTGGGTTGGTATTGCTATGGTAACCCTTACCATAGTGACTGAAGACAGTCCAGCAAGCTCCACCCTCTGGGGTCAATACCATTGCAGGGGTAATCAAGGTATTTCACGATGGCTTCAAACATATTCTGATAAGATTTACTGGTATGGGCGTCATCAACTATGAAGAGTAGGGGCATCTTAATACAACACACCACACGCATGCACACACACCAACGCACATCGCACACATGTACACACACCACACACACATACTACACACACATGCACACACATACACATACACACACCAACGCACACACCACATACCTGTACACACATACACACACATACACACACACCACACACATACACACACGCTCACCACACACATACACACACACCACACACATACACACGCTTACCACACACCCACACACACATACACACACATACACACACGCTCACCACACACTCACCACACACCCACACACACATACACACACGCTCACCATACACACTCACCACACTCACCACACACACACCTCTGTGTAGTTGCAGCTCCAGCAGCTCTACGACTTCAGGGCATGATTCGTCCAACTGTACCAACAAGGACAGGTGATGTATCCTCAGCTCAACGTTATCAGAACAGTACGTCCTCAGATGGTCACACACATACCTGGTGACAGGGAGATGCATACATGTAACTATCTCATGTGTGGATATGGGGGTGTGGCTTTCCATGCACACACTGCCATGACAAAGACGGACATGGTGTGTGGTGGGTATGTGATGAGGTGTGGTGGGTATGTGATGAGATGGATATGTGATGAGGTGTGTGGTGGGTATGTGATGAGGTGTGGTGTGGGTATGTGATGAGGTGGATATGTGATGAGGTGTGTGGTGGGTATGTGATGAGATGGATATGTGATGAGGTTTGTGGTGGTTATGGTGAGGTGTGATGGGACCACAGCTCACCTGACGGGGTTGATCTCCCTGGGATATGATCGCTGGTAGGTCAACAGAACATTCAATGCATCTGTTGGCCTCCCCAGCTTCTCCAGTAACTACACATGTATAGGAGTGTGTGGGTGTGGTGCCAAGGTGGGGGTGTGGTGCCAAGGTGTGTGGGTGTGGTGCCAAGGTGTGTGGGGGTGTGGTGCCAAGGTGTGTTGGGTGCCAAGGTAAGGGGTGTGGTGCCAAGGTGTTGGGTGTGGTGCCAAGATGTGTGGGTGTGGTGCCAAGGTTAGGGTGTGGTGGGAAGGTCAATAAATAAAGGTCCTGTATACGTTAACACGGATTACAGCGTTGCTTAGGGGTGCCCAGGCTCACTTAGAGGTGCCCAGACTCACCTCAGAATGCTTGTGCACAAACATCCCAACGGAGCAGTCGTGTTGGTTCATCATGGTGGAGACCTGCTCAAAGTGGAGGAGTGCAGTGGAGGCAAGGGAGGCCACCACACCCTCCCTCTTCATGACCTCACCATGGCCATCAGAGGCATCTCCCAGCTGGGTACATAGAAGATCTGGTATCTCTGCTGATTGGTAGAAGAGGGGAGGAGGGGAGGAGGAGGAGGGGAGGGAGAGGGAGGGGGAGGGAGGAGGAGGAGGGGAGGAGGAGGAGGGGGAGGAGGGTAGCTTTGTTACTAATAATCACCATGTCCATAGTATCACATGGTACAAGTATTTGCGTTAACAGCTACAGACTACAGAACATTGTTATGCCACAGTAATTAAAACAGTGACATAATAAAAAATGCACAAATGGTACCAATGATGGCTCTTGTCCCCTAGAGCTCCCCCTCCCTTACCTACACCTCTCCTCTCCTTCCCTTCCTTACCTACCCCTCTCCTCTCCTCCCCTCCCTTACCTACCCCTCCCTCCCTCCCCTCCCTTACCTACCCCTCCTCTCCCCTCCCTTACCTACCCCTCCCCTCCCCTCCCTTACCTACCCCTCCCCTCCCCTCCCTTACCTACCCCTCCCCTCCCCTCCCTTACCTACCCCTCCCCTCCCCTCCCTTACCTACCCCTCCCCTCCCCTCCCTTACCTAACCCTCCCCTCCCCTCCCTTACCTACCCTCCCCTCCCTTACCTACCCCTCCCCTCCCCTCCCTTACCTACCCCTCCCCTCCCCTCCCTTACCTACCCTCCCCTCCCTTACCTACCCCTCCCCTCCCCTCCCTTACCTACCCCTCCCCTCCCTCTCCTCCCCTCCCTTACCTACCCCTCCCCTCCCCTCCCTTACCTACCCCTCCCCTCCCCTCCCTTACCTACCCCTCCCCTCCCTCTCCTCCCCTCCCTTACCTACCCCTCCCCTCCCTCTCCTCCCCTCCCTTACCTACCCCTCCCCTCCCTCTCCTCCCCTCCCTTACCTACCCCTCCCCTCCCTCTCCTCCCCTCCCTTACCTACCCCTCCCCTCCCCTCCCTCTCCTCCCCTCCCTTACCTACCCCTCCCTTACCTACCCCTCTCCTCTCCACTATGGTTGGCTGCCTCCACTTGTACCATCTCTTCCTTCCACAGTAGGTAAGCTAACAGACCACAATATCCCACAATTAGAGGATTTGATTTGAAAGGATCAGTGTTCACATGACTACACACACACACACACAAACACACACACACACACACACACACACACACAGGAGCAGATAATATAGAGCATAGAGGGGCCCCACCCATAACCCCAAGCACATAAGGAGTGAAGGAGGAGGGGCTAACATACCTGGTCATGATGTCATAAGACTCCATGAGGTTGCCACGACTTGCAATGAAAAAACACATTTCAAGTAACATCTCTTCTCTCTATGCAAGACAGGCAAATTGAGAGGAGGTATGGTTATGGTACGATGAGGGACAGACCTCCCAATATGGCATGCCCATCACCTCCATACCCTACCTCCCAATATGGCATGCCCATCACCTCCATACCCTACCTCCCAATATGGCATGCCCATCACCTCCATACCCTACCTCCCAATATGGCATGCCCATCACCTCCATACCCTACCTCCCAATATGGCATGCCCATCACCTCCATACCCTACCTCCCAATATGGCATGCCCATCACCTCCATACCCTACCTCCCAATATGGCATGCTCATCACCCCCATACCCTACCTCCCAATACGGCATGCCCATCACCCCCATACCCTACCTCCCAATATGGCATGCCCATCACCTCCATACCCTACCTCCCAATATGGCATGCCCATCACCCCCATACCCTACCTCCCAATATGGCATGCCCATCACCTCCATACCCTACCTCCCAATATGGCATGCCCATCACCCCCATACCCTACCTCCCAATACGGCATGCCCATCACCCCCATACCCTACCTCCCAATATGACATGCCCATCACCCCCATACCCTACCTCCCAATATGTCATGCCCATCACCCCCATACCCTACCTCCCAATACGGCATGCCCATCACCCCCATACCCTACCTCCCAATATGTCATGCCCATCACCCCCATACCCTACCTCCCAATATGTCATGCCCATCACCCCCATACCCTACCTCCCAATATGGCATGCCCATCACCCCCATACCCTACCTCCCAATATGGCATGCCCATCACCCCCATACCCTACCTCCCAATATGACATGCCCATCACCCCCATACCCTACCTCCCAATATGGCATGCCCATCACCCCCATACCCTACCTCCCAATATGGCATGCCCATCACCCCCATACCCTACCTCCCAATATGGCATGCCCATCACCCCCATACCCTACCTCCCAATATGGCATGCCCATCACCCCCATACCCTACCTCCCAATATGTCATGCCCATCACCCCCATACCCTACCTCCCAATATGGCATGCCCATCACCCCCATACCCTACCTCCCAATATGGCATGCCCATCACCTCCATACCCTACCTCCCAATATGGCATGCCCATCACCCCCATACCCTACCTCCCAATATGGCATGCCCATCACCCCCATACCCTACCTCCCAATATGGCATGCCCATCACCTCCATACCCTACCTCCCAATATGGCATGCCCATCACCCCCATACCCTACCTCCCAATATGGCATGCCCATCACCCCCATACCCTACCTCCCAATATGGCATGCCCATCACCTCCATACCCTACCTCCCAATATGACATGCCCATCACCCCCATACCCTACCTCCCAATATGACATGCTCATCACCTCCATACCCTACCTCCCAATATGACATGCCCATCACCCCCATACCCTACCTCCCAATATGGCATGCCCATCACCCCCATACCCTACCTCCCAATATGGCATGCTCATCACCCCCATACCCTACCTCCCAATATGGCATGCTCATCACCCCCATACCCTACCTCCCAATATGGCATGCCCATCACCCCCATACCCTACCTCCTTATGTTTGTGTTCTAAATTTACAAACATGTATCAATTTTATCTACGGTGTTTTATTGTACTATGGTCTCTGGCCTTTATTAAGTGCACCTAGTGAGGGTGTGCCAGTGAGAGTGTGCCTAATGAGGGTGTGCCAGTGAGGGTGTGCCAGTGAGGGTGTGCCAGTGAGGGTGTGCCAGTGAGGGTGTGCCAGTGAGGGTGTGCCAGTGAGGGTGTGCCAGTGAGGGTGTGCCTAGTGAGGGTATTCCAGTGAGGGTGTGGCCAGTAGAGGTGTGCTTAGTGAGGGTGTCCAGTGAGGGGTGTGCCTAGTGAGGGTGTTCCAGTTATGGGTGTGGCCAGTAAGGGTGTGCTTAGTGAGGGTGTCCAGTGAGGGGTGTGCCTTGTGAGGGTGTGCCTTGTGAGGGATGTGCTCAGTGAGGGTGTGCCCCGGGGTGTGCCTAGTGAGAGATGTGCCCAGTGAGGGGTGTCTAGTGAGGGTGCCTAGTGAGGGCAATCACGAGTGTTGAGATGACTGGGTTGAAGGGGTGAGAAGCTAAGAGGAGGTAAGAGTGTGGGGGTAGGGTGTGGGGAGGAGGTGAGACTCACCACTCTGTAGGTACTCTGATGCACACTGAATATGTGCTTCATGAATTGTAGGCATCTACCATAGTCCTGTGGCCAGTGAGAGAGTACCTCTATGCCAACCTAACACAAACACATACAGTCAAGTTAGTTGTATTCATACGGGTGCACGTGATGCAACACCTTTCTATATATACTGGGTATCATGTCCATCACGTAGGCCAATGACTCCATGACAGCTGCGGACTGGTCATACTCGTGGCGCAACAAGTGCTCCTTTAGAATATACAGGAGCGAGACGGTGTGGTCGTTTTGAAAGGTGTGGCCTGTTCATGCGAACAGTTGAGGTGTCAAAGACGTTTTGCTTGAATGATGTGCGCGTACAGACACACCTTGCTTTGACGTAAACGAACGATTGATACGCCGGTATTTACTAAACATTTCCTCGCTTCAGTGCTTGCTGCGCTGTACTGTACTTATTTATACGGTGTGCTTTTGGCACGTGATGTCACCAGTATTAAAAAAAAATTTCCCGCCGCACGTCGGATTTAAGTAGAATGCCGAAGTGTCCGTCTTGCAAGAAAGAGGTGTACTTTGGTAAGTGTGTAGGCAGACGATCCTAACCACGGGGTCACTACATGCATTGCCTGAGGTCTCGCATAAAGTTCGAGTTAGTGGAGTTGTTGGCCACGCCCTTTGTGGTTTTTGTATTTTATCCACGAAATCCTTAGGGGGCGCGTCTTGCCCGGGGAACGATTTACCATCATGCGTAGCTATATAAACGTTAACAGTCGTGGTCTCACCTCTAGCCGAGCGCAAGACGTCACTGGGGAAAGATTGGCATGCTTTCTGCCTGAAGTGTGAAAAATGCAAGAAGACCTTAACTCCTGGACAACATTCTGTGGTATTTGGTGTGTGTGTGTGTGTGTGTGTGTGTGTGTGTGTGTGTGTATGTTTGTGTGTGTGTGTATATGTTTGTGTGTGTGTTACGTACGTGCCCCACCCCTTCTCGTACCCTGCCCTTTTCCTAGCATGACGACAAGCCGTACTGCACAATGCCCTGCTATAACGCACTGTTTGGACCAAAGGGATTTGGTCGTGGAGGCACTGAGTCACATGACTACAAATAAATGTGAACCAGTCACATGATTGCAAGACATGTACAATATTTTAGTTTATATATCTGAGCTCTTTCACACCCACTGGAGAAGTGATGTTATGTCTTTGATTTTAGACAATATTCATTTTGAATGGAATCTTTGTGTGTTCCCTTCCTCTCTCCCTACCCTCTCTCTCTACCATGATCCTCCTTCTCCTCTCTCTGTCCCCTATCCTCCCTATGTTACCACAAGCTACCTCACTTATTTGGTTCGGGTCTTTTACTGTAGTAGTTGGGAAGTTTGGATACCATATTAGATTTCCAAGACAGGTATTGAAGTCATTCTGGAGCACACAAGGGAAGTGGTGCTTCTGGAGCACACAAAGTGGGCGTGAACATGGAAGGTATTCCAATTTGATTAAGTGGTCTAGGGTTTCAAAACACCATGCCACAATCCGTCCAAACATTCCGCGGTTGTTATGGATACAGTATGCCTGGAGGATAATTGATATGATATGAGTGCATGATGCGCATCGTGGACTGGGAACGAGAGGCAACGTGGCTCTGAAGACGACGACATGCCCAAGTCAAAGAGAAACAAGTCATGTATGTCGCCACGGCTTCGGCAGTTGGCGTACTTACGTCTTTGCTCCCTCTTCTCCTCCCCCGCAAGATGTTTTGGCCAACACGCGAAGCAAAGGGTTTCAGTTGAAGCAGAACTTGCTGCAGGAGGTTAGTGGTGATGGCGAGGAGCGGTACGAGGATCCAAACAATTACATTACCTAAAACCTTTTAAAGGTGCGGAACGCCGTGGACCAGTATGCCAACATGTTCGTGTACCGGGTAGTTAACATGAGGAACGACAAGCTCAAAGACGTGCGAGCGGAATGGAAGCACAGCAGGTGACGACTCACGTGATGCGCTACGCTTAGTACTCTAGTACTAAGTTTTTTTTACACACACATACACAAACATGCACACACACACAAACATACACACATGCACACGCACACATAGGTTCTTCTTTGGTAAAAATAAAGTCATGCAGAAGGCTTTGGGCAAGTCAGATGAAGATGAGTACAAAGATGGCCTTCATCACGTCTCTGAGGTACCCCTCCACCCTCCCCTCCCCTCCTCCCCACCCTTCAGACTCATGTTGGTCCTTGCAGATGCTCAAAGGAAGCGTTGGTCTTCTCTTCACCAATAAGAGTAAGGAGGAGGTGGTGCAGTGGTTTGGTAGCTTCTCTTCAGAAGACTTTGCCAGGTCTGGCTTTGTGGCTTCTACCAGGGTGGAGTTAGATGAAGGTAGGCGTGGCTTTAATGGGCGTGGCTTAAAGTGAGTTTGCAGTACTTATAAGTTGATACATATGTTAGCCCTCTTACGAGTCCCCAGTCCAGTACTGCTCATGTCTTTGCACAGGTCCTTTGGCTGACTTCCCGCACAGTATGGAACCACAGCTTAGAAAGCTGGGCCTTCCTACTGCACTGAAGAAAGGTCTGTACCATTGTTGTATTGGTGATGTGTGTATGTGTGTGCTGGTGGTGTGTGTGCTGGTGGTGTGTATGTGCTGGTGGTATGTTGCTAAGTTACATCTTATTTGTGGTCATGTTGGTGTAGTGGGAATAGACATGTTTGGCAAGGGTGCCCAGACCATTGTTATGCGGATTGTTCTTGTGCATGTAGGTGTGGTCACACTGCTGGAGAGTCACAAAGTATGTGAGGAAGGTGATGTCCTTACCCCTGAGCAGGCTACTGTGCTGGTGAGTTAATGGTGGCAGTGATAGGAGTTGCCAGTGTACCATAAAGTACCCCCCCTCCCACCCTCCTCCACCCACTCCTCCTTCCTACCGTTTTAATCACAAGCCTTTCCTTTTTTTTCCATTGGAGGGGGGAGGGGGGAGGGGGGGGGGGGGTTGCTTATAAGTGAGGATGTATCTTCGTTATATGTTGTTGCTGAGCAGGTTAAATGTAGCCATGAAATTAAATTATGTTAGACTACATACAGTACATGTAAACATACATGAAGACTTGACGAGCACAACACAAAGCCATTGCTACACCAAAACATTAGAACTCTAGCCGGAATAGCCCTGGTCAGGGCACATACCTCCTGGTCAAGGTACAGACCTCCTGGTCAAGGTACAGACCTCCTGGTCAAGGTACAGACCTCCTGGTCAAGGTACAGACCTGGCCAGGGTACAGACCTGGTTAGGGCACAGACCTCCGGTTAGGGTACAGACCACCTGGTTAGGGTACAGACCTCCTGGTTAGGGCACAGACCTCCTGGTTAGGGTACAGACCTGGTCAGGGTACAGACCTCCTGGTCAGGGTACATACCTCCTGGTTAAGGTACAGACCTGGTTAGGGTACAGACCTCCTGGTTAGGGCACAGACCTCCTGGTTAGGGTACATACCTGGTCAGGGTACATACCTCCTGGTTAAGGTACAGACCTGGTCAGGGTACATACCTCCTGGTTAGGGTACAGACCTGGTCAGGGTACAGACCTGGTTAGGGTACAGACCTCCTGGTTAGGGTACATACCTGGTCAGGGTACATACCTCCTGGTTAAGGTACAGACCTGGTCAGGGTACATACCTCCTGGTTAGGTTACAGACCTGGTCAGGGTACAGACCTGGTTAGGGTCAGGTTTAATCTGTGAGTGAATGGGAGGGGTTAACAAAATCAGATGACATGTTTTAGGGTCACTTTCTGGCTCTATCATTTCAATGTTTAAGATCAAATATATGTGTCAAAAACATGCTTTTTTTGGTGACTGAGAACACCATCAGTTTCACTTTCACTACATTGGTTCTGCAAGACATCCCATTGAAACATTTCAATGCAGGACTGCCCAATTTGGACCCACACATCCCAAATGGTCCCTATTCCTCACGCATCTGTAGTCAACATTAGAACGAGCCCCTTCTGTGCACACTCCTCCCCCCTCCTCAACCCCATTGTTACAAATCCATTTGTAGTCTTGCTCCACAACTAAGTCCCATACTCCTGGTGTATGTGCCATTTCACATGGCCGCCAATGGACTTTGAACAGTTTGTAATCCTCAACTATCCTGGTCAACTGTCATCATGCTGCCATCCATCCTGGTTTCTGCCACCTAAGAAATTCACTCCTTTCTTGGGTTAAGGGTTGGGGGGGGGGGGGTGGACCATTGTGGGTCTCTATGGGTTCTGTTGGAGCATGTACCAGGTGCTGGTCAACACACCATTAATAATTAATTATCTATAACAATTTAGTGTAAATTAATAAAAATAATGCTATTATCTTATTATCTCTTCTCTGAAATGATACATTTTTGCCCTTCAGAAACTTTTAGATATCAAGATGGCCGACTTCAAGATTGAACTAGTGGCGTGTTGGTCTAAAGATGGTAGCCATGAAGTATTAGAACTAGCTGCTAGCAATGACAGTGGTGCTCTATCAGATAGCAATGATGATGATGATGATGATGTATGACATAATGTAATGTTCTGTCATCCTGTCCTGACTGTTTGATCTGTCACAAAGTACCATATAAGGGTGTGTCACCAATTGGAACAACCCTGCTACATTGTATATATATCAGTGATTGTGTTAGCAAATTATGCATATTTAAGCTTCCTGTATCAGACAGGATTCTGAGCAATTGGATACAGTTTAGAACTTTTCATATTCAACAGTCTGGAGGCGGTACGTAATGGACACGTAAGTCCAGAGCGTAGCGGTGACGTAACCATCTGCAAGTGTGACGTATTTAGGGTCTGTATATTATGTATCATGTTAAAAATCAGACCCATACGTTTAGGTTCAACTATCTTTTGAACAAAAATACATGAAACGAGTAAATCAGTTTAAAAAAAAAAAAAACATACTTATGATGAGAAGTTGGCGGTATATAAGATTTGAAGGCAATAGTGATGCAAAATTCAGGGAAACAAGGGATGAGTAGGAAAAAAGAAATCGTCGTATATTAACAACGCAATGTCCTACAATGTATGCTACGTTGTTCATGTGCTAAATATGGGGCAATTTCGTTTTCCTTTTAAATTAAAATCATTCAACCATTGTTTACCTTTCTAGCCTTCAGATCTTATATACCACCAAGGAAAATGCTTTTACTTTTATGGCAATATACACAACTCACCTTTTCCCTAGCTATACCTCAATACCAAATTAACTCCTACATCTCCTGATACAAAACTGGCTTTTGGTGATGATGAGCTGTAATTAGAACTAGTACATTCTTTAACGCGGTGATGTAATACATTCGAGGCATGGTCTGGGTACGGGACATCATATATAAGTTACAATTTGTCATTGCTTAGTATTGTAACCATATTTCAAATCTCTTATAGCGTCTGCGTCCCTTGATTAGTGGTACTGCTCACATGTATCAGAGTGGTGCCTTACCTCGAGAAGAACATAGCTTGGTAAGATATTTACATTCATCTGTATAGAAGTTAAGTCAGAAGAGCGTGCGCGTACTATGGAGCCACGTTTTGAAGTATGAACGTTACAATGCTTCATTGTGCAATGTCTACGCCCTTTTGGCCTGTATGGGCGTGGACCTGCCGCATTGTAAAATCATAGATACATTTCTCTAAAGTATCTATGGTAAAATCGGCGTCATTAGAACTTAATGGGTCACACGTAGGCTCATAATCTATGGTTGGCTGGACCGCGTGTGATTAATTACTTAGTGGACGTATGTTTACTGAAGTAGATTATACTATAAACAGGATGTCTCGTTGTGTTTTCCTTGCCATGAATCTTACCGTTGTTATGCATACAATAACATTCACCTTTAGTGGTGGAGCGGCGCGGCTGACTTAGCGGCAGCACACGTCGCATTAATTCTTCTACCAGGAGCGCTTTCATCGCACACTATGCATGTATTCTATTCCTGGTCAACACATGACATGTATATCCTCACACAGAGCAATAGACTGATGGATGGAGTGAATTGCTACACAAAAGCTCTCATGAGGTATTTTGCCTTCTTGTTCAGCAGTATACCACTGATGGGTGGTAAGCACCTTAATGGCGATGATGATTTCATAATGGCACTGAGCTCTGCTGTAAGATTGATGTGTGTGTGCATGTGAGTGTGCATGCGTGTGTATGTGTGTATGTGTGTGTGCATGTGTGTGTGTATGGGATGTGAGTGTGAATGTGTGTATATTGTGGGTACCTGTGTGGGCACATACACTACTCTGGGGGTTGTACATAACACCAGACCCCCCACATAGAAATTTTCTAATTGTTTACATGTCTTAGCACATATAAGGAGGGGGGAATGGGGAGGAGGAGGGATGGGGAGGAGGAAGAGATACAATGCACATACTGCACCCCCCTATGATTTTGGCAGGGTGACACTTGCATCCTAATTAAATCCCACCATAGAATGATGGACCACTGCCCGGAAGTGATAAGAGCGAGGACTACACCACTAAGAATACTAATCGGTATACTATCGATACTAATAAGTTTCCTGATCAGAACACCACTGATGCTACTACTCAGGACGACATCAAGGATACTAATCAGGATACTAAACAAGATTATACCCGAGATACTAATCAGGATAACATCTTGGATACTAATCAGGATAACACCTGGGATACTAATCAGGATAACACCTTGGATACTAATCAGGATAACACCTGGGATACTAAACAGGATAACGCCAGGGATCACAATAGGGAACCTCCACAGCATGTGATGAGTCATCCAAAAAGGCGTGGCCACATAAGGTCAACTAATCGCCATGGTTTCAGCCCGCAGGTAAGTCATCACTGTTTTCTGACATCCTCCTCACACAACCTGTCACGTTCCTAACACAGACCCTTCCAAAGCAATACTTAAAATACTATATGACAGAAGACACATTTAGAGAGTTAATGAAGGGAATGGAAGTCATAGACCACAGGCAGGCCACCTCCTCCAGGTCTGGGAGCTATACTAACCATGGTTACAATACTGGTTCTAAATCCAGCCCACCACAGTTACACAAAATATATAAACAGGTGAGCATTTTGCAGGTGGGAGTAGTGTCTTTAACCCTGTTCTCTTTAACTCTGTTCTCGTTAACCCTGTTCTGCAATGGGTGGCAGTTGTCTTCAGATGATGAGCACAGTTGTCTGACTATACTTTTGAATTGTCAAGTAATTACTGAGAAGGATACAACTGTCTCAGATTCATCACCTGATGGGGATCAAATGGAAATTAATAGGAATGAAAGAACGAAGAATCCATTTTGCTTAAATAAGAAGTATACAGCCACCTCCCCCTCAATATACTTACATGAAAGAGCTCTTCTTAGCGCTCTGGGAAGAGCTAGCATATGGCTAAGTACTCTCAAACATATTCATGAAATATCGGCAAGGAGTCTTGAAAACCAAGGAATAGATCTGATGATGGATATAATCCACCGACCCCAATACTACGCCATCCAGTTTAAGACAAGCTCAGCTTTGCTGTGTGATTGCATCACTACACTTTTAGATTTATGTTCAAATAGGCAAGAGCAGCACTTGAGCCGTAACGAACTGATCAATACGTTGGCCTTCACAGAAGGATTGATACACCAAGGGCTAACAGAGATGGTAGCCATGGAGATGGAGAAATATCATCACCATTCACAGGATGAGTGGACGGCCATGTTGGATCAGAGGGTACAGCATTAGTGTGCACACACACCTCCCACAAGTAGATGTAGACAGTAGCAGTAGACGAGGCCCTCTATAGTAGCAGTAGATGAGAGCACTCTATAGTGTTGTACTTGTTTCTATTTGTGGTCAAAAATATTTGTGGTGCACTAAACATTTGGAGGAGGAGGATGGAGGGTGGATGGGGAGGAGGAGGGTGAAGGGTGGGGAGAAAGAAATATACAATATCAATATTGTGGGGGTACAGACTGTTAACACAGTGGCTTCCCTTGTACTATGATATCGGCATGGCCCGCCATGGTACTCCATTGTTGAATCCACATCTGGTAGGAGCTGCTCATATGTGTGCTAAGCAAGGGACACTTTTTTCCACTGCTGTTCTGAAAGATGTATGTTCTGTGCATAGCCTCTAGCTGTGATTGTGGCACACACCATACTGTCTGAATAATGATGATTCCCGCATACTATGTCACGCCGCTCTAAAGGGGCGTGGTTTGGGTCGGGTTGGGGGGATTTGATGTCGTGAAGCTAGATTATAAAAGAAGTCATCCCCACTGTTTTCTATTCAGCTATGGATACATTGTTCCAATCATATGAACAGAAGGGAACAAAATGAAATAAGGTAACACACCTAGCCAATCAGGTAGATCACATACTGGAGGTAACTGAAGTTGAAAGTAGTGTTTACTGATACCTTTCTGCTTATAAAAGTGAAGACCAAGACAAGACTGCTTTCTGCTGCAGAAGAGATGCAGAACAGAAAGAAGAGGAATGATCTTTAGCAACTCAGAACCGGAAAGAAAGAAAGCATTTCCTTTAGATGGGGGGGGGGGAGGGTGTGTGTGTGATCCTAGTAAGTGCTATTTATGGTCGGTCCCTATGTTCTGAGCATCAGATAACTGACTTACACAACAGCTATAAGATAACCTTCGGGTCACCATAACGCACGGACGGGGGGTTTCACCAGAGATTTCCCCCATCCCACGTCTAGCCCCGCCCACCGCTCCTATATAAATCGTCCGTCCATCATTATGCTCAGTCGACAGCAAAATAATGCTTGTGACGTACAATATATCGATATCAATATGACAGTTGTCTCGAATGCATACCGATCGGTAAGTAGCCTCAATTGTAACGGTGTGTAGCTACGACGTAACTAGCAGGAACCTTCGCGCCCACCCCAAGTGGCAATGAGCTAAAATCGATTAGTGCTAACCAATGGCGTAGGAAGCACGGAGACCGTAGGGCGATTGGCCCGCCCCTCACGGCCATTTATTTGCCCTCTCACCAATACCTTCTAGGCGTCTGCTAACAACCCGAGCCGTCCCTAAAACATTTGGCGCCCTTTTGCAATTTTGGCGCTCTTTTGGCGCGTGACTATGCGTGGGTGGTTGTGCGCAGCCACAACGTGTCATTAACTTTTGTTTTGTGGTTTCAGAATTCTACAATGATGTCATACATGTACTTGACGATCTTAGTAGTAATGCTTTATTGGAGTATTAACTTCAATAATGAAGATAATATCTACCACACAGCAAAAGTATGTTCTGTGTGTGTATGTGTGTGTGTACGTGTGTGTGTGTGTGTACGTGTGTGTGTGTTTACGTGTGTGTGCATAGTGTCGTGTGTGTTCATTGTATGTGTGTATGTCTGTGTGTAATGTGTGTATGTGTGTGTGTGTGTACGTGTGTGTATGTGTGTGTGTGTGTTGTCTGTTGTGTGGTTGGCATATCTTCCATCTCTCTCCTTCAGGGGTTTGTGCTGGGAGTTATAGGACGTGACAGCTTGACACTTCTCGAACTGCTAAACGTAAAGTTATACATAGAGGTATGTGGTATACCCATCACATAGGGGTATGTGGTATATCCATCACATAGGGGTATGTGGTATATCCATCACATAGAGGTATGTGGTATATCCATCACATAGGGGTATGTGGTATATCCATCACATAGGGGTATGTGGTATATCCATCACATAGGGGTATGTGGTATATCCATCACATAGAGGTATGTGGTATATCCATCACATAGGGGTATGTGGTATATCCATCACATAGGGGTATGTGGTATATCCATCACATAGGGGTATGTGGTTAGTCCGAGGTCTGCTCCCCCCCCCCCCCCCCCCCATTAGAAACAAATCAGAATTGCACATGGGGTAAAAACATGTCCTCGCTAAAACAGATGGTGTGCATGTGATGTGTGAGGGCTGTAGCATGTGATGTGTGAGGGCTGTAACATGTGATGTGTGAGGGCTGTAGCATGTGATGTGTGAGGGCTGTAACATGTGATGTGTGAGGGCTGTAACATGTGATGTGTGAGGGCTGTAACATGTGATGTGTGAGGGCTGTAACATGTGATGTGTGAGGGCTGTAACATGTGATGTGTGAGGGCTGTAACATGTGATGTGTGAGGGCTGTAACATGTGATGTGTGAGGGCTGTAACATGTGATGTGTGAGGGCTGTAACATGTGATGTGTGAGGGCTGTAACATGTGATGTGTGAGGGCTGTAACATGTGATGTGTGAGGGCTGTAACATGTGATGTGTGAGGGCTGTAACATGTGATGTGTGAGGGCTGTAACATGTGATGTGTGAGGGCTGTAACATGTGATGTGTGAGGGCTGTAACATGTGATGTGTGAGGGCTGTAACATGTGATGTGTGAGGGCTGTAACATGTGATGTGTGAGGGCTGTAACATGTGATGTGTGAGGGCTGTAACATGTGATGTGTGAGGGCTGTAACATGTGATGTGTGAGGGCTGTAACATGTGATGTGTGAGGGCTGTAACATGTGATGTGTGAGGGCTGTAACATGTGATGTGTGAGGGCTGTAACATGTGATGTGTGAGGGCTGTAACATGTGATGTGTGAGGGCTGTAACATGTGATGTGTGAGGGCTGTAACATGTGATGTGTGAGGGCTGTAACATGTGATGTGTGAGGGCTGTAACATGTGATGTGTGAGGGCTGTAACATGTGATGTGTGAGGGCTGTAACATGTGATGTGTGAGGGCTGTAACATGTGATGTGTGAGGGCTGTAACATGTGATGTGTGAGGGCTGTAACATGTGATGTGTGAGGGCTGTAACATGTGATGTGTGAGGGCTGTAACATGTGATGGTGTGAGGGCTGTAACATGTGATGTGTGAGGGCTGTAACATGTGATGTGTGAGGGCTGTAACATGTGATGTGTGAGGGCTGTAACATGTGATGTGTGAGGGCTGTAACATGTGATGTGTGAGGGCTGTAACATGTGATGTGTGAGGGCTGTAACATGTGATGTGTGAGGGCTGTAACATGTGATGTGTGAGGGCTGTAACAAGTGGTGTGTGAGGGCTGTAACATGTGGTGTGTGAGGGCTGTAACAAGTGATGTGTGAGGGCTGTAACATGTGATGGTGTGAGGGCTGTAACATGTGGTGTGTGAGGGCTGTAACATGTGATGTGTGAGGGCTGTAACATGTGATGTGTGAGGGCTGTAACATGTGATGTGTGAGGGCTGTAACATGTGATGTGTGAGGGCTGTAGCATGTGATGTGTGAGGGCTGTAACATGTGATGTGTGAGGGCTGTAACATGTGATGTGTGAGGGCTGTAACATGTGATGTGTGAGGGCTGTAACATGTGATGTGTGAGGGCTGTAACATGTGATGTGTGAGGGCTGTAACATGTGATGTGTGAGGGCTGTAACATGTGATGTGTGAGGGCTGTAACATGTGATGGTGTGAGGGCTGTAACATGTGATGTGTGAGGGCTGTAACATGTGATGTGTGAGGGCTGTAGCATGTGATGGTGTGAGGGCTGTAGCATGTGATGTAAAGAATATCTTATTTGACAGAGGCTATTCAAATTCAGAGGAGGTGGTGATCATATCAATAGCAGTCACATTCCAGATAAGCACAGTTTGCAAGTATACAATTTGCCGGCAAGATGTCATGACAAGTATAGTTATGAGGTATAGTTATGAAAGTTATGAATTATAGTTATGAGGTATAGTTATGAGGTATAGTTATGATGTATAGTTATGATGTATAGTTATGAGGTACAGTATGAAATATAGTTATGAGGTATAGTTATGAATTATAGTTATGAAGTATAGTTATGATGTATAGTTATGGTGTATAGTTATGAGGTATAGTTGTGAATTATAGTTATGAAGTAAAGTTATGATGTATAGTTATGAGGTATAGTTATGAAGTATTGGTCCACACTCAGACGCTAAATCTAGACATCAAGACTAATTAAATCCTCCTCCCCAGACCACCAATAACGTTACAGACGATATTCCGCTACACAACCACCATGTCCCCAAAACACGGAGAAGCAGCCAATGTAATTTAAAGGTAACTTAACCTCCCCAGTAGATCCTGTTGACAAATTGGGTCATGTGATCCTTATTCACATTAATAATATGTACCACCACCACCAGTTATCCCACAGAGATGGCTACCAGCCATTGCTGAGAAATCAAAACCAACAGTTGGTCCAAATGGATACCCGCCATGATCAACAGATGGATACCCGCCATGATCAACTGATGGATACCCGCCATGATCAACAGATGGATACCCGCCATGATCAACAGATGGTCCATACCCGCCATGATCAACAGATGGATACCCGCCATGATCAACAGATGGATACCCGCCATGATCAACAGATGGTCCATACCCGCCATGATCAACAGATGGATACCCGCCATGATCAACAGATGGATACCTGCCATGATCAACAGATGGATACCTGCCATGATCAACAGATGGATACCCGCCATGATCAACTGATGGATACCCGCCATGATCAACAGATGGATACCCGCCATGATCAACAGATGGTCCATACCCGCCATGATCAACAGATGGATACCCGCCATGATCAACAGATGGATACCTGCCATGATCAACTGATGGATACCTGCCATGATCAACAGATGGATACCTGCCATGATCAACAGATGGTCCATACCTGCCATGATCAACAGATGGATACCTGCCATGATCAACAGATGGATACCCGCCATGATCAACAGATGGATACCCGCCATGATCAACAGATGGTCCATACCCGCCATGATCAACAGATGGATACCCGCCATGATCAACAGATGGATACCCGCCATGATCAACAGATGGATACCCGCCATGATCAACAGATGGATACCCGCCATGATCAACAGATGGTCCATACCCGCCATGATCAACAGATGGTCCATACCCACTATGATCAACAGATGGATACCCGCCGTGATCAACAGATGGTCCATACCCACTATGATCAACAGATGGATACCCGCCATGATCAACAGATGATCCATACACGCCATGATCAACAGATGGTCCATACCCGCCATGATCAGTGGTGTGGCTACCACCATCTGTTACTCCATATGGATATACGTCTCTACCACTATCCATCTGTTGATCATGGTGGGTATCCATCTGCTGATCATGGCTGGTATCCATCAGTTGATCATGGCTGGTATCCATCAGTTGATCATGGCGGGTATCACCAGCTTGAATGTGGTGATGTTTACCAGTGGCAGCTGCTGTATGACAGCCAAACACAGCCAACATGTCTCACGCTCCAATTGGCTGACGTCTTCCTTGTAGCCTTAGGTAGGGCACAGGTGTTATATGATGCCTTGCGTCTATGCAATACATTACCAGATAAAATGCTCCTAGAAAAAGGGAAGCTAGGTATATTGGATATGCATACCGAGTACTTTGATAAAGAAATTAATATGTCAGGCCACTTATCAAGTCGCATAATCCGTTTCAAAGATATGATGAAATATCCACCAATGATTGAAGTACTTACAGCACTGGGCAAAGCCAATGTGCTCAGAGATGCTGTGCATTGCACATACGATAAATCAGATCTTGTGAAGAAAGGATTATATTTTATTCCAAGATACCTGCAGCAGTACACAGATAATCACGACGTGTACGAGTGCACAGTGGTGGGCACCTAAAAGCATTCTTCAAGCCTCTTATGCAAAGATCTCGTCAACGGATTGGCCTTTATTGAGGCATCAATTCATCACAAGTTGAATCAGCAGGTTCAGTCAGAGCTGGAACGCCAGCACAATAAGATACAAGATATACTTGCTGCACTACCATTGAAGATTATTTCCAAAGAAGAATTAAATACATTAAGCTTTGCGGATGCATCCATGCATTACGGAGCTTTGGAGGAAATGGAATATCATCACTGCCACACACAAGAAGATTTTAAAACCATATGTGGGCACATAAATAGCATAAAGGTAGAAACTGTAATAGCATCTATGTAAGGTAGCTCACATATGTAGCTTAGTGTACTTGTGTAATTATCAAGTATTGTAGAGGTTATGTCATGCTAGCAGTACTGTAGAACACACACCAGGATGGAGGATGGCTGCTGCATGGTTTCCCTTTTATAAATACATGGGTCCACTTTTCTGGATAATGGTATCCATGACAATAACAACAACAAACAATCAACAAGCTCTAAGAGCAAGAGAAAATGACACATGTTCATGATTTGATGCCAAACTTGCAGGTATCCTTAGGAGCCTTCTGTGCCCATTCCGTCCAGGACCCCTAGTGAAATATGGGGGTGTGGCATGGGATCACATGACCATTGCATTATGTGGGTGTGGCATGGAATCACATGACCATTGCATTAAGGGTGTGGCACGGGATCACATGACCATTGCATTAAGGGGGGTGGCATGGGATCACATGACCATTTTGGTTCAACTTACATCATAGACGGGCACCTCCTTCCCAAGAATGGCCACACCCAGGGCAAGGGTGCAGGCTGTGATACCACTTCCACACGAAGCCACCATTGGCTTGTTCAGGTCAACCCCTGCCTTCTCAAACTCTAGGTTAGGGTGGGAAGAGGTGGGAGGGGCACACATGTTCATGTGGGACATGCTAACAATCTTTCAACCCACTACTAATGACCCCGCCCCCTTGCTGAACCAATGATAACTATTACTGATGATTCAAGCAAAACTATTCACCCTGTATGCTGACCGACCACACTAATGATGGGAGGGGCCAGCGTGATATGATGGGAGGGGCTAATAGACGTACAAGGCTGCAAATTGACTACGAGGAGAGTGACCTGAAGCAAAGCAAGTTGAGTGGTATTACAGTTGACGAAGAACGCTGCCCAAATGAAATGGGAATAAAGACCTGTCTGTCCTGTTCCATCAAGGATACATCTAAGCTACAAGACCAGAAATGATCTAAGTCCACTAAGGCTACCAAATGCTTAGGCTTTCGGATTGGACAATAGCTCTCCTTCTAACATGAAGAAAAAATGGCCTAAGGAGTCACAACATGGCTGTTCCGATCGACCACAACTGATGTATAACCTAGGCAGTTGCATCGTCAGTTGCATCATGTGATGACTAACACCATATAAGGAGTAACCATGCACAAATCCATCACCATATAAGGAGTAACCATGCACAAATCCATCACCATATAAGGAGTAACCATGCACAAATCCATCACCTTATAAGGAGTAACCATGCACAAATCCATCACCATATAAGGAGTAACCATGCACAAATCCATCACCATATAAGGAGTAACACCAATAGGAGTAACTGTAGGATTAGGTCTTGACTAATTCTTATCACGCGCACCGCACGTGACAATACAATACATTACACCACATCTCCCTTTCCCACGCGCACCGCACGTGACAATACATTACACCACATCTCCCTTCCCCCGAAGTCAAATATTCGTTCTTTTCTTTCCTCCGTCGTCATTTCATACACTCTATCGCTTCTGTCTCTTCTTTGCCCGCCTGTTATCCCGCACACACACTCTCTGGCATACGCTTCTCCATGCGTCCCATATTCCCTCGCTCTTTCCCTCTTGTAGGGCGGCTCTCGCTCTTTTTCTTCTCTCCGGCAGCAGGACTCTTTCCTCCCCGGCGGTAGGACTCTCACCTCCCCGGCGGCAGGACTCTCACCTCCCCGGCGGCAGGACTCTCACCTCCCCGGCGGCAGGACTCTCACCTCCCCGGCGGCAGGACTCTCACCTCCCCGGCGGCAGGACTCTTTCCTCCCCGGCGGTAGGACTCTCACCTCCCCGGCGGCAGGACTCTCACCTCCCCGGCGGCAGGACTCTCACCTCCCCGGCGGCAGGACTCTCACCTCCCCGGCGGCAGGACTCTCACCTCCCCGGCGGCAGGACTCTTTCCTCCCCGGCGGTAGGACTCTCACCTCCCCGGCGGCAGGACTCTCACCTCCCCGGCGGCAGGACTCTCACCTCCCCGGCGGCAGGACTCTCACCTCCCCGGCGGCAGGACTCTCACCTCCCCGGCGGCAGGACTCTCACCTCCCCGGCGGCAGGACTCTCACCTCCCCGGCGGCAGGACTTTTCCTTGCTCACTCTCAGCCTTATTCTGGTTCTGGCCTTCTACTCGCAACTCTGCGGCTCTGGCACTCACCCTCGGTTCCAGCTCTGGCCCTAACACTGGCTCTTGCCTTCACCTCTGTCCCCTTCTCCTGGCGTCCTCGCCCATTCTCGGCTGCTACTTCATTTCGATGGTTAATCCTGGTAGCGATGGCTTGGTCAGGGTGGCGGTGGTAGGTACCTTCACCTCCTTCTCCTCCTTTCCTCCTCTTACGAGGTTGAAGGACCCGCCACGCGCTACACCGCTGCCACCATGTAGGATTAGGTCTTGACTAATTCTTATCACGCGCACCGCACGTGACAATACAATACATTACACCACAGTAACCATGCACAAATCCATAAGCCCTATGCTGTCTATATTATTGGATTGGCCGGGTCCCGGACAAAAACAGCATCCATCATGGTTTATGAACTGATGGATGGTTTAGTAAAACAGTGTAGAATCCCTCAACACAGGCCCCTCTCCTCTCATCCCCTCCCTATCATAGGCCCTCTCCTCCTCCCCATCTCATCCCTCCTTCCCTCCCCATCTCATCCCCTCTCCATCATAGGCCCTCTCCCCCTCCCCATCTCATCCCTCCCCTCCCCATCTCATCCCCTCTCTTCCCATCCCATCATGGGCTGAGCTTGCATGGCTTCCTGAGGAGAGGGGCACTTTCCCCCTCTTGGGTACATACATAGCCCTCAAGAGTTGCCTTTGCATCAAAAAATTTAATTGTCCCCTCAATATCCCCCCCCCCCTTCCCACAGGATTCTCTTGCTGAAACCCTGGCTTGTTATGTAATACATACCCCATCTAGGGAACAAGCCACTTAGCCACTCCCCCTGTGATGTTGCTGCAGCATAGCAGCACATGTGACCAGACCACACCCACAATGCCACAAACCTTCCTGTATGACATGTTTGGGGGCCATTAATCCTGTCTCCTGACTGAGTAACTTGGAAAATGGTATGTTGAAGGCACCGATCATGTGACCACTGGGTAGCCCAGCCCTGGGCTCAGGGGCTGTCCCTTCAAACCTTCCCTTACTGCGAGCATCAATGACCTTTGTTGGGGAGGAGGAAGGGGGTGGAGTCAGAGTGGAGTGGGGAGGAGGGGTAGAAACTTTGTTATAAATGTCAACCTCTCAAACGAAATGCACGCCCTTAAGTTAGTAAATGTACACCCCTTAATGTTAATAAATGTACACCTCCAATAAATGTACACCCCTTAATGTTAATAATTGTACACCTCTAATAAATGTACACCCCTTAATGTTAATAAATGTACACCTATAATAAATGTACAGCCCTTAATGTTAATAAATGTACACCTCTAATAAATGTACAGCCCTTAATGTTAATAAATGTACACCTCTAATAAATGTACACCCCTTAATGTAAATGCTTGATGTTAATAACTTCATGACCCCACAACACTAATCAGTCCATGTGCACAGTCAATCTTACCTGCTCGGCCTTTGTGTTCAAATTGTCCAACATCTGGCGCATGGTTCTGACAAGGTGAGGCTGATAGGTCGCCTTATAAGGTAAAGGTATAGATATGGGGGCGGGGCCAGACACTGTAGGGTAACCCTGGGAGACCCACTTAGGTAGTCCCCCATCAAGCACAGAGACATCAGAGTGTCCAAATGCCTAAACAAAACAATTCACATAAAATGCTTACTGTATAAGACCACACCCCTTACCCTGAAGGTCCACCACACCCTCGGAGAAGAGAACACACCATACTCAGGGTTGTTGTCATAAACTATGATATGGTGGTCATTTGAAATGCCTAGCTATTGATGAGGTGAGTGTGTGTGTGTGTGTGTGTGTGTGTGTGTGTGTGTGTGTGTGTGTGTGTGTGTGTGTGTGTGTGTGTGTGTGTGTGTGTGTGTGTGTGTGTGTGTGTGTGTGTGTGTGTGTGTGTGTGTGTGTGTGTGTGTGTGTGTGCAGAGAGGTATAAAGGTGTTAGAGGCTTGCTGGTTGCCCAGATACCAGTGCATACCTTTCCTACATACTCAGCAAACTCCTCTGGAGAGGGTAGCATGTGCGGAAGGTCTGTATTCTTATCTGACACCTCATCAATGTCAAAGAACACAGCACTCTCTATTCTCTGGCGTTCAAAGTCCTTCTTCGCATTGTTCTTTGAGGACGGTCCGTGCCAGCTTCCTGGACCAGAGAAGCGCGTTGCGTCATTACAGCAGGCGCAAATGTTTTGCTATAATCGTTCGCCCGCGCGTAAAGGTTATCACTTATAATGACGCACAAGTAAATGCATTCCCTCCCTGCCAACACGTGTGCAGCACCTCAGCTTAACCCCCTCGCGTGCGCACATGCTCACAAAACTTACCGTCCACTACCCGCAGGTTTTTGAGTCCGTCCAACAGACGATGACGAAGCCATGTAGCCGATACGAAAGGAGATACCATTCTTCGCACCTTGTGTCTATTAGCTCTACTGATACAATTATTAGAAATAATTATATATTTTTAGCGATATAAGCATCTATTAATCACGTGCAGGTCGTTAGAAATAACATAGTTCTAAGAGCCGGTATGTGCATGGTTATTGGCGGGGCCACCTTTAAGTGCCAGCTGGCGGATGAGGTAATAGCATTACCTGGAGTCTAAGCATTTGTGCTCTCGTAACACTTTAATACGCATCATCATTATTTTTGCTCATTTTTTGATGTAGTTAAGTTTACGTCAGATGGTAGGCGCATTACACGTCTCACCAAAATGAGCAGATTCTGATGCTGTCACTTAACAGGGGCGTAGACAACTTTACAAACCCGGGGAGGGGGGCTAATTATAGATACTTAACCACTAATTAATTCATTGATGTTAAGTTAATGAATTCAGGTCTCGCTGATTTATAAGAGACCGAAGCCTAGTAACTGTAATGATGTCATAATTAAATTTCGTGATCGCGGAAAAATCTGAGTGGGGGGGGGGGGGGGGGCTATGAGCCCCTCCCTTGTCTACACCCTTGTGGCAGGTGAGTTGCAGTACAATAGAGGCGGTGGCAGCTGGTCGGTGCACAGTGTCTTCTATGTTGTACGTGGCTGGGCAGTGCTAGTTACCTAGAGGCATGTTGGATTTTTTCCTGCTAGAGGTTTTCCACAGGAGTGTTTATGTAACGAGATGTAGGCTTATCTCCTTAACAATATAGGTCTGAGCCCGTGCTGTGTTGTGTGGTGTGGATATTTTGTAGAGTATGTTTGTACCTGTGTGGTGGTGTTTGTACCAGTGTGGTGGTGTTTGTACCAGTGTGGTGGTGTTTGTACCAGTGTGGTGGTGTTGTGGATATATTATGTGATGTTGTAGTGAGTATTGTATCAATGTGCTATTAAGGTAGTGATATGGGAATGGGGATTCAATGGGAGGCAAATGGTATGGGAATGGGATACCACGGAAGACAAATGGTATGGGAATGAGGATTCCATGGGAGGCTTGTGGTATGGGAATGGGGATACCATAGGAGGCATGTGATATGGGAATGGGGTTAATAGTGTGTATTATTACTTGGGGGACCCCAGCTTCCACCTCTCGATCCACCAGTGTGTGTGTGTGTGTGTGTGTGTGTGTGTACAGTACATTATTTTGGCAGCCTTAGCTAACAAGTATATGATCATCACTAGCTATTATTGGCTTCTGTAGCTGACCTAACCAGAAGATATGCACATCAACATATATCATTTCGAAATGAATGGCATAAAAAAAAAAAAGCCCCTCCTCCCATCGTCATCACGACTTGATGCCTAGTTTGATGGTCTCTTTAGGAGCCTTCCGTAACCATTCATACCATGAGCCCTGTGACAAGTGGGAGGGGCAAGTGGGTGTGGCATACCATTGTGGAAACTTACATCATAGACGGGCACCTCCTTCCCAAGGATGGCTGCACCCAGGGCAAGGGTGCAGGCTGTGATCCCTCTAGCACACGAGGCCACCATTGGCTTGTTCAGGTCAACCCCTGCCTTCTCAAACTCTAGGTAAGAGTGGAGAGAGGTGGGAGGGGAAACAGATACTATTTGTACATTGTAATACGACATCATCTGTTGCTATGCATCACCATCTGTTGCTATGCATCACCATCTGTTGCTATGCATCACCATCTGTTGCTATGCATCACCATCTGTTGCTATACACCTCATTATCTGTTGCTATGCACCTCATCATCTGTTGCTATGCACCTCTATGTGCTGTGTGTTGTGCAACTGCTATAAAAGATAGGTCTGGGAACCTTGGCAATTAGCAACATCAGAAGTCTGCAATACCCATAGCACAGTCATACTGCAACAATTGGAGGCCATTGATAAACAGCACATCGTTCAAGCCTTAACCTTCCAGATGACAAACCTTAACTCTAACCTTCCTGATGACAAAACCTTAACCCTAACCTTCCTGATGACAAAACCTTAACCCTAACCTTCCTGATGACAAAACCTTAACCCTAACCTTCCTGATGACAAAACCTTAACCCTAACCTTCCTGATGACAAAACCTTAACTCTAACCTTCCTGATGACAAAACCTTAACCCTAACCTTCCTGATGACAAAACCTTAACCCTAACCTTCCTGATGACAAAACCTTAACCCTAACCTTCCTGATGACAAAACCTTAACCCTAACCTTCCTGATGACAAAACCTTAACCCTAACCTTCCTGATGACAAAACCTTAACCCTAACCTTCCTGATGACAAAACCTTAACCCTAACCTTCCTGATGACAAAACCTTAACCCTAACCTTCTTGATGACAAAACCTTAACCCTAACCTTCCTGATGACAAAACCTTAACCCTAACCTTCCTGATGACAAAACCTTAACCCTAACCTTCCTGATGACAAAACCTTAACCCTAACCTTCCTGATGACAAAACCTTAACCCTAACCTTCCTGATGACAAAACCTTAACCCTAACCTTCCTGATGACAAAACCTTAACCCTAACCTTCCTGATGACAAAACCTTAACCCTAACCTTCCTGATGACAAAACCTTAACCCTAACCTTCCTGATGACAAAACCTTAACCCTAACCTTCCTGTATTTGCTGCTTTGGTACAAGCAGACGAGTATCTTGGCTGAACATCTTGCTAAAGGGAAGGTTAGAGGCGCCTACCATGTGCCCACTGGGGATGCCTGGTACTGGCTCAGGGGCTGTCCCTTCAAACCTTGCCTTACTGCGAGCATCAACCACCTGGGGAAGGAGGGGAGGGGGAGAAAGGAGGGGAGGGGGAGGAAGGAGGGGAGGGGGAGGAAGGAGGGGAGGGGAGGAAGGAGGGGAGGGGGGAAGGAGGGGAGGGGAGGAAGGAGGGGAGGGGGGAAGGAGGGGAGGGGGGAAGGAGGGGAGGGGAAGGAGGAAGGAGGGAGGAAGGAGGGGAGGGAAAGGGGGAAGGAGGGGAGGGAAAGGGTGAAGGAGGGGAGGGGGAAGGAAGGGAGGGGGAGGGGGAAGGAGGGAGGAAGGAGGGGAGGGGGAAGGAGGGGAGGGGGGGAAGGAGGGGAAGGAGGGGAGGGGGAAGAACAGTATATGGAAAGTCATGGTAACACAACCCTTACCTGTTCAGCACGTGTGTTCACATTGTCCAACATCTGGTCCACAGTTCTGACAAGGTGAGGCTGATATGAAGGTGTAAATTGGAGGGGTACTGGAGCAGGATGGGGACCAGACACTGTAGGGTAACCCTGGGAGACCCACTTGGGTAGTCCCCCATCAAGCACAGAGACATCAGAGTGTCCAAACACCTGTGCATGTGGCCAGCACAGCACCCATCCACACACACACACACAAACAGTACAACTCTCAATGCCAAGCTACAAAGTTAGCATTGAGGGGCGGATATAGGATTTTTGAAAGGCGGGAGGGGGGGGGGGGGTTACAATACAAAAAGCGGGGGGGGGGGGGGGAGGGGCTGGTGTCCGCTTTGGGCCCAATATGAAGTGTGTGGTGTGGGGGTGGAAGGACTGAGGGGGGGGGGGGGGGGGGCTGTACCTAGTAGAAAAGGAGGAGGAAGCTTATATGAAAGGGGAGGTTGCAACCCCCAAACCCCCCACCCCCTGGACCAGCCACTGGCATTGCTAAGCTGCTTTCTTTCAATAAGTGAAATTTAACTCCTTTAATAAACTATCCTTTTAGTCACTTATCCAATAAGACCACACCCCTTACCCTGAAGGTCCACCACACCCTCGGAGAAGAGAACACACCATACTCAGAGTTGTTGTCATAAACTATGATATGGTGGTCATTTGAAATGCCTAGCTATTGGTGATGTGTGTGTGTGTGTGTGTGTGTGTGTGTGTGCAGAGAGGTATACAGGTGTTAGAGGCTTGCTGGTTGCCTAGATACCAGTGCATACCTTTCCTACATACTCAGCAAACTCCTCTGGAGAGGGTAGCATGTTCGGGAGGTCTGTATTCTTATCTGACACCTCATCAATGTCAAAGAACACAGCACTCCCTATTCTCTGGCGTTCAAAGTCCTTCTTCGCATTGTTCTTTGAGGACGGTACGTGCCAGCTTCCTGGACCAGAGAAGCGCGTTGCGTCATTACAGCAGGCGCAAATGTTTTGCTATAATCGTTCGCCCGCGCGTAAAGGTTATCACTTAATGACGCACAAGTAAATGCATTCCCTCCCTGCCAACACGTGTGCAGCACCTCAGCTTAACCCCCTCGCGTGCGCACATGCTCACAAAACTTACCGTCCACTACCCGCAGGTTTTTGAGTCCGTCCAACAGACGATGACGAAGCCATGTAGCCGAGACAAAAGGAGATACCATTCTGCGCAACCTGTGTCTATTAATTTGCTCTTAATGATTATTCGCTCTGCTGCTGCAGTTATTAGAAATAGTTATAATCAATTATACGAATCCATTAGTCACGTGCAGAAATTGGTAATCGTTTGTGCATGGTTACTGGCGGGGATCAGCTTTAAGTGCCAGTTGGACAGGCCCGTTGAGAGCGGCACGGAGGCCCAGGGTATTTAAGTTAATGAGGCCCCTCACCCATGCCAAGCGTCACATGTTTTGACGAAGATTCCCCCAACCCCCCAATTGTAGGAATAGTTTCAAGAAACTTTTTAAACTCCACTGCACCAGTTATAATATTGTACATGTAAATGTCATATGGGTGCTTTTAGACTTTTTTCCGAGCAAAAGACTGAATTACTGACTCATAGTTGACAGTTCTGGCCAACTCAGATTCAATGCAGGAGGGAAAGACTCTGCAACCGTTCCTGTGTCATGGTGGTGAGCCCTTTTCCGTTTACTAGCACCGCTTTCAGACCGCCGCATTTTTGATCACTTAGACGAATGAAGAGTGATCAGCTTCCACTATATAATAATTTTTAAACAAAAGAACACCTCTATTGGACCCCCATGGCGGGCCCTGTATTCATGCAAAAAAAAAATGATACCGTAAATTCTAAATTCTATTAATAATATTTCTTGTGGACATGGAAATATAACCTCGAATCAAATAATGAAATTAATACGCTGGATATTGCACAAACGCACGATCGGATGTCAGTCTGTATGTATTTTCTGGACCCGGAGGCCCCTTTACACCCTGACACTTTTAATTACTTCCTTAGAGCTAAAAAAAAACTTGTACCATCATTCAAATCACCGCGTTTTCGCCATCGACTAGAGTAGACGTCCACACAGGATGACGTCGAAGCTATAATTGCCACCAATAATTAAAATAACCTTGCTTATCATTCGTCATGAACAATCGAAATGCAAAGTTTATTGTGTGGTGTAGTTGCAAGCGCGTACAATGATGTATAGTACAACTGAACAACTGTCCGCTTAGCGATCATCGACCAACAGCGTGAAGCGATCTATCCAAGGTCATGTTGCTCGTGCAATCCTTGTAAAAGGAGTTCCTGCCACGCATGTAGAGGAGTGTTGTGAAAATGGATGATGTCATCACTTTAGGCGGCCCTCCATAGACCAGGCGAGGAAGAGACTATAAACGATGGAAGCTAGCATGCCTTATGTATCCGAGCTATCTCACACAGTCGATGTTATGAACAAGCAGTTATGTTTATTCTGCCGTCTAAAAATCTCAACCAAACAAAAAACCAGTTGACGTCACTATCGTACACGCATGCGCATACGCGCATTAGCACACCATGAACTGGCTAGGTGTATTTTTAAAAACACTAAACAAGTGCACACAGTAAATTTTCCTATAAGGTCGAAGGTTCAACCCTCCTGCACACCAGCGTATCTGCAGCTTCAGGCCGACAATTGGTTCTCACGCTGGCACCTTAAATGGTTGTAGTAATAAACCCAGAACGGAGGGTTTTTAACTATCAAAAATCGGTTTTCACAGATTTGGTATTTTACACTCCCACCAAATTGCCCTGTTTTCCTCACGGATACGGTGTTCAATAGATAGATCTAGAAACACCACTTGTATGATCCCAGACTAACTTAGTTACTTCACTCAGCACCCGCCCACCCGTATCTGTAGGATTCTGGATACGCCCCCCCGCGGCCAACACCCATTCTTTCCCATGTGCGCGCGCCTCTCGCATATGCTAAGCACGCGCGCGGCATTTGCTCATATAAATTGCTTTGTGTCGGCTCCATGTCCCATTTCCAAACAACCAGTGCAATGAACGGGTATTACTACTCGCTGCCTCAGGGAGACGTCGTGTTAGCCACATATGTGTGGATAGACGGATCGGGCCAACACATCAGAGGGAAGACTAAAACCCTATCATCATACCCAACGTCTCCCGCAGACCTACCTGTGTGGAACTTTGATGGTTCCAGTACGGGACAGGCTTCAGGGCATGATTCCGACGTCTACATCAAGCCGGTGGCGATATATCGAGACCCTTTCATTCCTGGCAACAACTGCCTCGTGCTTTGCGAGACGCTGGACGCGGAGGAGCGACCTCTGGCTTCGAACAAGCGAAACGCGTGCGCCAAGATCATGGAGCTCACCAGGAACACACACCCGTGGTTCGGCATTGAACAGGAGTACGCCCTTCTCGACAAGGACTTGCATCCCTTTGGCTGGCCAAAGCAAGGGTATCCGAACCCGCAAGGTCCCTACTACTGCGGGGTGGGCGCGAACAAGATATACGGACGACAGATCATGGACGCGCACTTGAAAGCGTGCATCTACGCAGGATTGAAGATTTGCGGTACCAACGTGGAGGTGATGCCAGCCCAGTTCGAATACCAAATTGGCCCGTGTGAAGGAGTTGATGCTGGGGACCAGGTGTGGATGGCGCGCTACATACTCGAGCGTGTGGCGGAAGACTTCGGAGTGGTAGTGACCTTTGACCCTAAGCCCATTCCGGGTGATTGGAATGGCACTGGTGCGCACTGTAACTTCAGGTACGTGCACACGTTATGCGCAAAGACGGGTCGGCTTCCTGCCGATTTATCGCCTGTACATAACTAAATTTTTACGGAACTTTTACTCGCGGCCTTTTAAGTTTTTTAGTTCACGTGTAACTTGCGTCTCGTCCCCAGCACCTTGGCCATGCGTCAAGATGGCGGCATTGAGAAGATCAAGGAGGCCATAGAGAGGCTGTCCAAGGAACATGACCGCCACATCAAGCTGTATGACCCCAAGGATGGGGAGGACAACAAGAGACGTCTGACGGGGCACCACGAGACAGCCTCGTACCTCAAGTTCTCCAGCGGTGTGGCCCACAGAGGGTCCAGCGTGCGCATCCCTAGGCAGTGCAGCAAGGAAGGGAAGGGGTACTTGGAGGACCGCAGGCCTGCAGCCAACTGTGACCCCTATCTGGTCACTGAAGCACTGATGAGAACTGTGGTACTCCAGGACTGGAGCAGCTAAAGCCCCTGCAGGATGGGTCACCATGTACTTGTGGATCAACATATATTCCTTCTTTTTTTTTAAAAAATAGTTTGTATTTAATATCTTTATATTAAAATTCATTTCACCGTGACACTGTTCTTCACTGGGGCCGAGGCGGTAGAAATGAGTGCGCCAGGTTATTTACGTATTTCCGTTACTATAGCAACGCAATTCTCTTCCACCTGCCATCACTTGCCCGGGTATGCAGAAAGGCCAGACGAAGGGTAAGGCTGAAAAGCAGACCATCAAGGTACGTGTGACGAAGAGGCCCTGAGCCTACGCATCCATAAATGTGTTCAACTTCCTTTTTAAAAAACAAATCAATAAAAACATATTACGCACGCCCACACACAACGGGCCCGCGCGCGCAAAATGCACCCATGCCACACTTTGCGTACGTAGGTGGCTAATGCAAACTTGCAGCAGCCAAGCCAAGTGTTGGCCAGCAAGAGCATGCTGGAATCCAAAGGCAAGCTCCATGCCGCCTCAAGAGGTCCCAGGAGAAAGGTAGAAATATCGTATCGTGTGCCTTATAAAAGTAGCCCGCCTTTTCGGGTAACTGAGGGGTTCTTGCCCTGCTCGTAGGGGGAAGATGGCTTCCAAGGCATCAGCGAAGAAGGAGACGGCGCGTGGGCAGTTCAGACGAAGGTGGTGATGAAGCCAGACGACCAACTCCAGCTGTCTGAGCAGGTAAGTGTTGCCTGGGCACCTCCTCAAGGATCAAACAGAAATGGCAGGTTGAAGCTGAGCATGTGCTGGGATGTGTAATGGGAGGATGGAATAGGAAAGGTTTGTTTGCACACAGATTGCCTTGTCCCATTTCCTCCTCACATTGTACCTTACCCCCTCCATCTCCCCTCTCTTCCTGCCCTTTCTTCTTGTCCTCTTCTCTTCCCCCATCCTTTCCCCCACCTCTCTCATCCCTCCCTCCTCTCCATCCTCCCTCCTCCCTCCTCCATCCCTCCCTCCTCCCTCCTCCATCCCTCCCTCCTCCCTCCTCCATCCCTCCCTCCTCCCTCCATCCCTCCCTCCTCCCTCCTCCATCCCTCCCTCCTCCCTCCTCCATCCCTCCCTCCTCCCTCCTCCATCCCTCCCTCCTCCCTCCTCCATCCCTACCTCCTCCATCCCTCCCTCCTCCCTCCTCCATCCCTCCCTCCTCCCTCCTCCATCCCTCCCTCCTCCCTCCTCCATCCCTCCCTCCTCCCTCCTCCATCCCTCCCTCATCCCTCCCTCCTCCCTCCTCCATCCCTCCCTCCTCCCTCCTCCCTCCTCCATCCCTCCCTCCTCCCTCCTCCATCCCTCCCTCCTCCCTCCTCCATCCCTCCCTCCTCCCTCCTCCCTCCTCCTCCCTCCCTCCTCCCTCCTCCATCCCTCTCTCCTCCCTCCTCCATCCCTCCCTCCTCCCTCCTCCATCCCTCCCTCCTCCCTCCTCCCTCCTCTCCATCACTCAGGCTCTGAAGGAAGAGATTACACGGGTACTCAATGCTGATAACCCACACGCCCCCAGCAATATTGTTAGGTTCAACTTCAAGGAGAAGGTGTTCAAACAGATATCATCCATTGACCACCTGGCCACACACTTTACCCTGGATAGCAACCTTCTTCACAATGAGAGTGATGAAGGGAAGAAGCAGCTAGCTAAGAAAGAGGGGAGAGAGGGTGAGGTGTGGGGGAGGGGGAGGTGTGGGAGAGGGTGGTGTGGGAGGGGCAGGTGTGGGAGAGGGAGATGTGGGAGAGGGGAGGTGTGGGAGAGAGGGAGAGGTGTGGCCATGAGTGGTGGAGAAGGGAGGGATAGTGTGCTAAGTATTTCACTGTAGCAAATTCCACACAGGGGAGTCTGGGGAGGAGGAGGAGGATGAGAAGAAGGAGGGGGATACAGCCAAGGTAGAGGCGGCGGCAGGGGAGGGGCCAGAGGGAGGAGCCACAACCACAGGTACAAAGAAGATGTTGAGAAATCAGTTCAACTTCAGCGAAAGAGCCTCACAGACATTGAACAATCCTTTGAGAGTAAGTTATAGTGGAGGGGGAGGGGCAAGGGGAGGGGCAGTGGAGAACTATATGTTATGGCACACCAATCCAATCATAGCAATGTTATGTAGTCATAGCAATGTAGTGTAGTCAAAATATGACATTGTAGCATAACTGATACCATTCAATTGGCTGCATAGATTGCCATCATAGCTGGAGAAACGTTGGTGTGTGTGTTCTAACTCATTTATTTGAAGGATAAATAGTGATATGGAGGATTACACAATGGTCTTTGTCCTGATGAAGGGGCAGCATAGGTGACCTATCATATCATTTAAATCACACACTTCTTATCTTACCTCACCCCCACCCATACACCATCACACACACACACACAAACACACACGCACACACACAGAACAGGGAGACCACAACTGAACCACCTCCCAGAGCTACCCTTTCAGCTAATGCCAATCAGGTGAGCAGTCATGTGACACTTGTTATGGATCACATGATGCGTTGATGGCTGATACTCAGATGGAGATCTTTGATGCCTATGTGGAGAACCTCACTGAGCAAGCCAGGGCTAAGGAGAAGAAGGTTCCCAAGCCAGGAGCAGGAGGATCTGGGCCTGGGGACAAGAGATCAACCACTTCTGAGCTACAGGTGGGTGTAATGAGGGAACAGGCATCCCTCCTACCATCCCTCCCTCCCACCCTCCCACCCTCCCACCCTCCCATCCCATCACTTGGAGTGCACAAATTGTTTGTTGGGTTGTATGTGATAGCACCTGTTATTTGGCTTCAATGTTGGTACACTGGTCTGGTCCAAGAGGCCATGCAAGGTGTTATCCTGTGACCTCCCCTTCAGAGTGATGACATCACAAAGGTAGCCAAGTCAGCCAAGATCATGGAGAGAATGGTGAACCAGAACATATTTGATGAGATATCCCAAGGTCTGGGGACCAGCATGGTTTCAAGTTCTGCACTGAATTCTAATTCCCCTCCTCTCTCTCCCTCCCTCCCTCCCCCTTCTCCTCCCCTCCCCTCTCCCTCCCCTTCCCTCTCCCTCCCTCCCCCTCCCTCCCTCCTCTCCCCACCTCATCTCTCCAGACTTCAAGTATTATGATGATCCGGCTGATGAGTTCAAAGATGGCCTGGGCACCCTCCTACCCCTATGGCGCTTCAGATACGATAAGGCCAGAAAGATGGCTGTCACAGCTCTCTGTTGGAACCCTCTGTACAAGGACTTCTTTGCAGTGGGACATGGATCATGTAAGCTTTGTGGGCTAAGCTTCGTCTATGTGAGGCACATTAAGGTCCATGCAATATATTGCAATGATGTAATGCACCTGTGATAGACCACACCACACACCCTAGCTCCTTGCAGTAGACCACACCCCCTAGCTCCCTGAGGTACCCCCCAGCTATTATGGCTATGTCCTCCCCCCCCAGATGACTTCACCAACCAAGGCAGTGGACTTATCTGTTTCCACTCCTTGAAGAACCCTTCATACCCAGAGTGAGGCATTGAGTGGGGAGGGGGGGGGGGAGTAGGGGGAGGGTGGATGTAAGTGGGAGGTGGATATAACCTTGCTCCTCTTGGCTGTCCCCTCACCTCCTGCCACCTTGTTCCTCTTGGGTGTCCCCTCACCTCCTTGCCAATTTTACTCTTCCTCTTTGTACACTACCTCCCTTCCTGCTCTGCCCTCTTCTCCCTCCCCTTCTGCTTCTCCCCTCTCCCTCCTCCTCCCCTCTCCCTCCTCCTCCCCTCTCCCTCCTCCTCCCCTCTCCCTCCCCTTCTGCTTCTCCCCTCTCCCTCCTCCTCCCCTCTCCCTCCTCCTCCCCTCTCCCTCCTCTTCCCCTCTCCCTCCTCCTCCCCCTCCTCCCTTTCTCTCTTCCTTTCTGCCCACTTCACAGGTATGTATTCCAGGTGGATAGTGGTGTGATGTCACTGGACATACACCCAGAGCACCCATACCTGATAGCTGTGGGGTTGTATGATGGCACTGTGGCGGTGTACTCTCTCAAGGACAAAGGCTCCACCCCTCTGTACAGAGCAACAGCCAAGACTGGAAAACATACCGATCCAGTGTGGCAGGTAAATCTGTTGGTCTGGGGACCCAACAGTAGTGCTGCATGACTTGTATGTAAGAGGCTTGATGGCCTGACACCAGTCTGCACACACACATAGTTGGCTACTTAAAATCCATGGATATTGGTCCCTAGCTATGGGGGGAGGAACCAATATCCATGCCACACCCCTTGGCTACAGGGGAGTGGGGAGGACCAATATCCATGCCACACCCCTTGGCTACAGGAAAGGGTGTGGCATGGATATTGGTCCCTCCATAGCTAGTGGGTGTTGCAAGAGGTTGGCTCAATCAAATCTTGCAGTTACCATAGATGTATGAATATCATTAGTGTTTCATTGCTGGTCCACTACCAGGTGTGTTGGCAGAAGAACAATCTGGATGGTAACATTAACTTTTACTCTGTGTCCTCTGATGGACGTGTGGTTAACTGGAGCCTAGTAAAGGTAAGGACTGGGGCCTAGCATAGGTAAGGGTTGGGGCCTAGTAAAGGTAAGGACTGGGGCCTAGCATAGGTAAGGGTTGGGGCCTAGTAAAGGTAAGGGCTGGGGCCTAATGAAGCTAATATGATTATGCATACTGTGCATCTGTGTGCAGAATGAGCTTCAGTATCAGGACACAGTGAAGCTGGAAATCCCTGGGTCAGTGGTTGAAGGACCTGAAGGCACAAAGAACCCAGCCATTGGTATGCTGTCACACACACACACACACACACACACACACACACACACACACACACACACACACACACACACCTGCAGATATATTGAAGAACAACTTCCCATTGTAATGTACTTAGTACTGACCATGTAATTACAGGTGGCCACAATAGGAGACATCCTGTTATTATTTGTGTAGCGCTTATCTGCCACTCCCACTGCCACTCCCACCACCAGGCTCTGGTACAGCGGTAGCTTTTAACCCAATAACAGATCACCTGTTCATTGTTGGGACAGAGGAAGGTCATATCTACAAATGCTCCAAGGCATACACTGGTCACTTCCTGGGCATTTATGAGGTAAGGCCATGTCTGCTGTGGGACGATGAGCCTGGGGAGGAGGATTAACTCCCTTAAAGTGAAACTGAATGCCAAAAGTGCAAACTTGGGTGCTCCACAGAACCCTAACCAATCCTCCTCCCCAGGCCCATCATACTGCAGTCTGTGCCCTTCGCTGGAACCCATATCACCAGAACGTGTTTGCATCGTGTGGAGCTGATTGGACCGTCAAAATATGGGACCATACCAGAAAGTGAGCCAATCTACGTAGCATCATGTTGCCATGGTTTCAACTGTTTTCTGAATATACACACAGGGATCCCATGTTTACCTTCGACCTCAACAGCATGGTAGGGGATATGGCCTGGGCACCCTACTGCTCCACAGTGTTTGCAGCTGTTACAGTGGATGGTAGAGTTCATGTGTTTGACCTCAGCATCAACAAATATGAACCACTCAGTGTACAGTCAGGTACTGCTGTGACTCCTCCCCCCTCCCTCTTCTCACCACGCCCTCTTATTATGCCAGTTATCCAAAAGAAGCACACCAAGTTAACACATGTGGTATTTAACCCTTCTTATCCCATACTGATCGTTGGAGATGACAGAGGATGCATTGTCAGTCTGAAGCTTTCCCCTAACCTAAGGAAGGCGCTTCAGGTACATAGCAGTGTGTGAAGGAGGGAGGGAGGTGCGTTGTGTGAAAGTGGGAGGGGGAGCAGTTGTGTGCATGCTGGGAGAGAGGGAGGAGTTTTGTGCATGGATGTGGGGTTCCTATGTGCTTTGAAGTGTACTACTGTTCAGGAGAAGAACAACACACGGGAATCAGAGGTTGCCAAGATGGAAAAACTGGTCACTTTTGTGAAGGAACCACTGCTTGAAAAAGAGGCCCAAACTATTGCTGCTATGTAGGCGGGTGATAATCCTACTCAATTATGTACACTGTCTATCATCCCTGGGTTTAGTGTTTTGTTTCTGATTAACTGTGTCACTGGGTGTGTGGTCTGTGACAGGAAATGGAAATACCAGGAAATGGAAATACCTAACTATAAACAGGGAGGGAGGTTGAGAAACACTTGAAATGAGGTGTGCTTTTAAAAATGTAAACAGGAAACATCACATCTTGAAAAGACAAAAATGGTACTGTGACACTCACTTTCCATCCCCAACCAATCATTCCTCCCAAAGCTATAGCTATGCATACGTGTTGTGAACTGAGGTGTACCATGTACTCCAGCCTTATAAATTGATGGCCACTACTCTTTTTTGACGTGCTTTACAAATTTCAAAATGTTCTCTCATGTATATAAACTTAATTCATAGATCTCTTGGGGGAAAAAAAAACCCGCACCATGTCTGGTTCTCAAACCATCTCCCCCTGCAGGGGCTTTAGCTGCTCCAGTCCTGGAGTACCACAGTTCTCATCAGTGCTTCAGTGACCAGATAGGGGTCACAGTTGGCTGCAGGCCTGCGGTCCTCCAAGTACCCCTTCCCTTCCTTGCTGCACTGCCTAGGGATGCGCACGCTGGACCCTCTGTGGGCCACACCGCTGGAGAACTTGAGGTACGAGGCTGTCTCGTGGTGCCCCGTCAGACGTCTCTTGTTGTCCTCCCCACCCTTGGGGTCATACAGCTTGATGTGGCGGTCATGTTCCTTGGACAGCATCTCTATGGCCTCCTTAATCTTCTCAATGCCGCCCTCCCGGCGCATACTGTCTGTGCTGAAGTTACAGTGACCTCCAGTCCCGTTCCAATCTCCCATCATCGGCTTTGGGTCCAACGTGATCACAACACCAAACTCTTCCGCCACCCTATCGAGGATGTACCTCGCCATCCACACCTGGTCTGCCGCTTCCACACCTTCACATGGACCAATCTGAAATTCGAATTGGGCGGGCATCACCTCCACGTTGGTACCGACTATTTTGAGGCCTGCGTAGATGCAGGCTTTGTAGTGTGCGTCCATTACCTGGCGACCAAACACCTTATTAGTGCCCACCCCGCAGTAGTAGGGGCCCTGTGGGCCGGGAAACCCTTGCTTGGGCCAACCGAAGGGGTAGAGGTCGTTGTCAAGAAGTGTGTACTCCTGTTCGATGCCGAACCACGGCTTCACCTCCTTAGCGCTCTGCATTACTTTGGCGCAGCTGTTGCGCTTGTTGGAAACAAGAGGGCGCTCATTGGAGTCCAGCGTCTCGCAAAGCACTAGGCAGTTGTTGCCAGGAATGAAAGGGTCTCGATATATCGCCACTGGCTTCATGTAGACGTCGGAATCATGCCCTGAAGCCTGTCCCGTACTGGAACCATCAAAGTTCCACACGCTCAGGTCAGAAGGCGACTTGGGGTAAGCGCTGACCGTCTTTGTCTTACAGCGAAGGTTGGTGCCAGTGCCGTCTATCCAGACGTATGTGGCAAGTACAGTGTTCCCTTGAGGTAGGTTCAAGTAGCGGTCAACTATTCGCTGATCGAACTGTTTCGTCGAATGAGCGCGACATAGCTGGATTGACCTGAAAAGGCCGTTGACAGCGCTCCTCGTTACGCCCTTCAGTGACGGCAGCATCGCGCCTCGTTGTCGTAGGGGTTGGTTGGGGGTTAATGTATTATCGCATATTAATTAGTAACGAGACAACAAAGCTAGCAATGTTGAGTCCTTTTTGTTAATAAAAATGTCACACGAAGTTAAGTAATACGCTTAAAATAACACACACACAATCACACACCCTGTACAACATACAGTTATATGAGTAAGCCTATTGTGCAAGGGCACTGATTAGCTGTGAGCATATCTCAAAGAATTCTATGGTGAGGTGCCTTTGACAGGATGCTGATGACTCCACTTCCTCATCACTGCTCTCTTCAGGAGGAGGGTTGACACACTTGAAATCAAGCAGGAAGTTCTTTTGGTCGATCTGATATAACTGAAGGTCCACTTTCACAACAGCCCCAGACACAGGGTTAACATGGCTGCATCGTACAAAGTAGGGTGATACAATTTTCCACTTGAAGTTCAGTGACATAAGCTTCCTGAATATCTCGGCCATGATATCCTGGGGGCGGCTCTGTGACCTGATACCGAGATGCCACTTTGAGCGTTTCTGTTGCAACAGTTGTTGCTGCATCCTGGCAGCCCTCTGTCCCTCCATCGTATCCATGGGACCCGTTGCCACAGCAATGGCATGGTCTTCAATTCCAATGACAATGTCCTTGGTGGTGAAGCTAGACTTGGGAGGACTTGTGGCCAGGTGGATAACATCAGGGTATGAAGACTGGCTCTGGAAGATGCGGTTATCCAGCACCAGGTGGTAGGCAATGGAGAGCTCGTTGTGGTGGTCACCACTGCGTATGGCTGTGATAACCTCCTGAGGGGGCACGCTTAGCTTCTGGCACACCTCTGCCAGCGCAGAGGAGTCAATCTGGGCATGGTTAGTCTCCCCAAGAGGAGGGAAGAGATACTCAGCAAGGTCCTGCTTGAACCACTCGTGTTCTTTGATCTGTTGTATGGTGATCCTCTTCACAGGATTAACCTGGGGGGGTTTAAGGTGGGTGTGGTTTAAATAGTTGGACATACAGTGTGTGTGGGTGGATTGCTGTTAGACTGTTGCATAACCATCCATAAAACTACCGATTCATATTTTGAAAGGCCACACCTTACATAAGGCCACACCCATAAGGCCGACTAACTCAAATAAATATAGTGGTATGAGGAGTGGTATGATGAGTGGTGTGATGAGTGGTGTGAGTGGTGTGAGGAGTGGTGCGAGGAGTGGTGTGGGGAGTGGTGTGAGGAGTGGTGTGGTGTGGGGAGTGGTGTGAGGAGTGGTATGAGGAGTGGTGTGGGGAGTGATGTGAGGACTGGTGTGAGTGGTGTGGGGAGTGGTGTGGGGAGTGATGTGGGGAGTGATGTGGGGAGTGGTGTGAGGAGTGGTGTGAGGAGTGGTGTGAGGAGTGGTGTGGGGAGTGGTGTGGGGAGTGGTGTGAGGAGTGGTGTGGGGAGTGGTGTGGGGAGTGGTGTGGGGAGTGGTGAGAGGAGTGGTGTGAGGAGTGGTGAGAGGAGTGGTGTGGGGAGTGGTGTGGGGAGTGGTGAGAGGAGTGGTGTGGGGAGTGGTGTGGGGAGTGGTGTGAGGAGTGGTGTGGGGAGTGGTGTGAGGAGTGGTGTGGGGAGTGGTGTGGGGAGTGGTGTGGGGAGTGGTGTGGGGAGTGGTGTGAGGAGTGGTGTGAGGAGTGGTGTGGGGAGTGGTGTGGGGAGTGGTGTGGGGAGTGGTGTGAGGAGTGGTGTGAGGAGTGGTGTGGGGAGTGGTGTGGGAGTGGTGTGAGGAGTGGTGAGAGGAGTGGTGAGAGGAGTGGTGTGGGGAGTGGTGTGGGGAGTGGTGTGAGGAGTGGTGTGGGAGTGGTGTGGGGAGTGGTGTGGGGAGTGGTGAGAGGAGTGGTGTGAGGAGTGGTGAGAGGAGTGGTGTGGGGAGTGGTGTGGGGAGTGGTGTGAGGAGTGGTGTGGGGAGTGGTGTGAGGAGTGGTGTGGGGAGTGGTGTGAGGAGTGGTGTGGGGAGTGGTGTGGGGAGTGGTGGGGAGTGGTGTGAGGAGTGGTGTGGGGAGTGGTGTGGGGAGTGGTGTGGGGAGTGGTGGGGAGTGGTGTGAGGAGTGGTGTGAGGAGTGGTGTGAGGAGTGGTAAATGTTTAATTCGTGGAGTGTAGGCTTATAAGTTGTATACTTACAAGTAGGCTTATAAGTTGTATACATCTGCTTTACATTTTGCTCATGGACATAGACATTTGGGAACACCTAAAATATGCTTATGAGCTCATGTCCGAAACAACTGAAAGTAAGAGTTGCGCTTTTTAATTAAAGGGGGGTGGGGTTTCCAACCTGTAATTTTATTTTACATAAGGTAAACAACACAGCATAACACAGAACACACAGGCATAATAATAGCTCCGATAACAAGCCAGCTGGATCTTGCAAGGATAGCCTAAGCATTCTCCATCATCAAGGTAAGGCTTAGTCTACTGTACATCTCCTTAGTTTCATTAATAATCTTAATAGTTACTTAAAAATGTGGGCCCGGGGTGTACCCAGGACAGCAGAAGTTACATACTGGCACGACCTAACAACCCACGTCACTTACAATTAACTCACACACCCCCCCTCGCACACACACACACACACACACCTGGAGCATCTTGGTAAGGAGGTCTACCACTTCCCCACTGAGGTGGTTTGGGATATAGAACTGTCCGTTCTTTATCTTCTTGAACAGCATACTAACGTTCTTGTCATCAAAGGGAAGTGACCCACACAGCAGGGCATAAAGGATGATGCCACAGGACCACACGTCAACCTCAGGACCTATGTGGAGGGACCATGGTTATGGGGTGTGGCATGGGTGTGGTCATGGTTACATGGGGTACATACCCTACATGGGGCCACACCCCACATGCCCCTACATTGGTCATACCTCCATATGGCCACACCTCCACATAGCCACACCTCCACATGCCTACCTGCATACAGGTTCCCAGACACCACTTCTGGTGCTGCATAGTTAGGACTACCGCAGCTTGTCTGAAGCAGCTCTCCATCCTTCATCAGATTGCTGAGACCAAAGTCTGCTATCCTCACATGATTCTGGGCATCTAACAGAAGGTTCTCTGGCTTCAGATCACGATGGACCACCTTGTGCCTGGGGGAGGGGGAGATTGGAGGGATAGGGAGGAGGGAGGGGAGAGGGAGGAGGGAGGGAGAGGGAGGATGGAGGGGTGAGGGAGGAGGGAGGGAGAGGGAGGAGGGAGGGAGAGGGAGGAGGGAGGGGTGAGGGAGGAGTGAGGGAGGAGAAGGGAGGAGGGAGAGGGAGGATGGAGGGGTGAGGGAGGAGGGAGGGGTGAGGGAGGAGAGAGGGAGGAGGGAGAGGAGGATGGAGGAGGGAGGGGAAGGGAAGAGGGAGGAGGGAGAGGGGGAGGGAGGATGGAGGAGGGAGGGGAAGGGAAGGGGGAGGGACGATGGAGGAGGGAGGGGGAGGGGAGAGGGAGGATAGGAAGCAATAGGATGACATCATATGACAAGATACTCACAAAGTGATGGCTGCAATGTTACATTACACATTGCTCAGTGCATGGCTAGAAGTGAGGACATTCAATGAGCAGCTGTCCACTTAGCTTTTATACCATGGCTTATTTCATTTTGCATCATCTTATAAATGTGTTTACAACCTCCTCCCTCCCCTCTCCTCCCCTTCCCCCTCCTCTTTCCCTTCTCCCCTCCCCTCCCTTCCCCCTCCTCCCCTCTCCCCTCTCTCCACGTGCACTTACCGATGGCAGTAGTCTACACCTGATATGATCTGTTGGAAAAACTTCCTAGCATTTGGTTCTGAGCTTTTGCCATGTTTCACTGGTGATGGTTGGATAAACAATAAAACATTTACCCTATGTGTGATGTGCCGTGTGTGCACATGTGTGTGATGTGCCGTGTGTGCACATGTGTGTGATGTGCCGTGTGTGCACATGTGTGATGTGCCATGTGTGCACATGTGTGTGATGTGCCGTGTGTGCACATGTGTGTGATGTGCCATGTGTGCACATGTGTGTGATGTGCCATGTGTGCACATGTGTGTGATGTGCCGTGTGTGCACATGTGTGTGATGTACCGTGTGTGCACATGTGTGTGATGTACCATGTGTGCACATGTGTGTGATGTGCCATGTGTAGCAGATAGATGTACCTATGGATGGGCTGGTTTGGCCCCCACACCCTCATTAACCTTTCAATCAAAATCATTTGATCATGTACACATACACAGGTCATACGTCACAGGGTACGTGGTCACCACACTGCACAGGAACAAGGTACAGAATGCCCAGGTTGGGTTTGGCAAACAAAACCCCGGCCTGCAAAACCCAGCCTGGAATTGAGGGTTATAACCTACCTGGGTTCAGCCCTTATAACCACCCTGGGTCCAGCCCTTATAACCTACCTGGGTCCAGCCCTAACCTACCTGGGTCCAGCCCTTATAACCTACCTGGGTCCAGCCATTATAACCTATGCGGGTCCAGCCCTTATACCCACTCTGGGTCCAGCCCTTATAACCACCCTGGGTCCAGCCCTTATCCCCGCCCTGGGTCCAGCCCTTATACCCACCCTGGGTCCAGCCCCCTGGGTCCAGCCCTTATAGCTACCCTGGGTCCAGCCCTTATAACCACCCTGGATTCATCCAGGATCGCAGTCTGGGAATTCATAAATTCCCAGCCTCTGGATGTTTCTATGTCTATGTAGGGTGATCACGGCATGCACACAGTAGACCCAAGTATGTACTTACTATACTGAACATTCATTTATGTACCATTGCATATATATATATATACACACAAACACACACAAACACATGCACACACAAACACATGCACACACACACACACAAACACATACACACACATGCATGCACTCACCTATGTAATCAAACAACTCTCCACCAGAAACAAACTCCATTATCATAAATATATCTGTTGGGGTGGTGATTACTTCGTACAGCTTGATGATGTGAGGATGTCGAAACATTTTCAATATTTGGATCTCCCTTCTAATCTTTTCGGCTACGTCGAGAGACTGAATCTTCTGCCTGTTGAGAATTTTGACTGCCACCTTATGGCCGGTCAGTTCGTGATTCGCCATCTTCACTTTGCCAAAACTGCCATGGCCCAACGTTTCGCCAAATACATACCTAAGAAAATCGAGTGTTACATTAATGTTTACGGCACAGCGTACACACCTCCCAATTTTCAGCTGTTTCGGACCAGACTTCGTAGGTGTAGGGTCTCCCATCTTAGCCGTCGTTTGTATCACGCCCGCCATCGGAAGCCGTCAATACGTTGTAAATAAGCCACTCAACCGACTCGACCTTTCGACCTTTGAAATAGAGGGGTTAAATTTTTTTGTCACCAGGCAACGGACCCCTGTTTTTTTTTTTCCCGGCACCAAAAACAGGTGGGCACTAAGACTGACGTACATACACTTCGTTAATGTTTATAAGGAACCTTTATATTCAACAGATGCTTCGTAGCCGCACGCCCATTCCCCACGACCCAGGCTACGAGCCCAGCGGGGGGTATCAGCCTGCGGAGGCCCCACCTCCTCCACGAGGACGTGTGAGGCCCGAGGCCCGACACATCGCCAGGCTGCACACCTCCGGAAGCATAGGGATGCTTCTGGAGCATCACAAGGCCCCCGACGTACAGAAATCGTGGTGTAAGTTAACCTCTTGGGCAAGGTATATATAGGCGTTTTGATAATGTGCTACACACCTTTCCCAGTGAGTCCCCCAAAGAAGGACTTCGCCAGGCTGAACATACGCCATCTCCGACAGCTCCAGCTTGACACCAAGAGGAAGAAGGAGGAATGCGACAAGCCAGCAGTGCGGTCTAGCCACTCCAAGTATGACCACATCGCTGCCAAGGTGACTGCACACATGGGAGGAAGCCATGCCCCACCTTGCAAGGAAACATCACCAGGCTCTGGGGAAAGTCACCGGCAAAGCCCAAGGGTAGAAGAGAGACCCCTTTCTGATGAACGGGGAAGTAAGGTGAAGACCTCAGCCCATGGCTGCCATACTGTGTATCATATACCCAAAAAGCTAGCCAGTGTACTGCACACATTGCTGTCGGTCTGGGCACCCATTCCTATGCATATTATTTTATTTCCGTTTCTGTTCATTGAAGAACTTTTTAGCTGAAAATATTCGTCACGCAGCCCAGCATGCTACGAAGCAGCCACCAGCTATGAGGGGGTTCCAGGACATGAAAGATAGACAAGAAAGACGTTTGGCTGGGCACCAGAGAGGGGAGGTGCCATCTTAGTAAGTATTTGTAGATAGGACTGGGTACTAGAGATGTGGATCAAAGGATAGATAGAGGGACTGGGTACTGGAGATAGGTGGAAGGACTAGATAGGTGGAAGGACTGGGTACTGAAGATAGGTGGAAGGACTGGGTACTGGAGATAGGTGGAAGGACTGGGTACTGGAGACAGGTGGAAGGACTGAGTACTGGAGATAGGTGGAAGGACTGGAATACTGGAGATAGGTGGAAGGACTGGGTACTGGAGATAGGTGGAAGGACTGAGGTACTGGAGATAGGTGGAAGGACTGGGTACTGGAGATAGGTGGAAGGACTGAGGTACTGGAGATAGGTGGAAGGACTGGGTACTGGAGATAGGTGGAAGGACTGAGGTACTGGAGATAGGTAGAAGGACTGGGTACTGGTGATTAGCTGGAAGGGCTGGATATTAGCTGAGAAAGGAATGTTGTTTTGTCTGTAAAATGGCACATCAAAAAAGCTTACAAGGCATTTGCTGGTTAAGTCTTCCACCAACCAGTCAATATATTGTTGGCCTAAATAATGCCGCATTTTGTCCACACAAACCCTGCAGCCTTAAGGAACGGCAAAACCAGTGGAAACAGGAGGAGGAAGAGAGACTTGCCAGTATGCCTGATCCATCCATCCCCCCTGGACACACCCTTATGCCTACAGATGAACGTCTGAAAACACTTAAAGTGCTCAGAGAACGTACGTTGAGCCACAACTGACCTTATCACTTCATGTTATTTGTGTACACCTCCCACCAGACCAAGAATCACTTACACGTGAGCTCCAATCTCTCCCCATACGGACTGATACGCTTAGGGCCCAAATGAGGAGAGGCCAACTGGATTCAAAGTTAGTTGAGATCGAGGACGCTATCAAGATTTTCTCAAGACCAAAAGTGTTCATCAAACTGGATGATTAATTAATCAAGACTATCATATTCACATGTTCAATTATTATATTGTCAAGCCATTGCAATTAAAGGTTCTGAGCTGCACGCTTGCCCGCCCCCCCCCCCCCCCCCCCCCCCCCACGACACACACACACACACACACACACACACAATACTTGGGGATATTGTGTTTCAACATGGAAATGTAAGTTCTGATGAACCCGCAGTGCTCCACCCCAATTACGTCATTGTTTCACAAGAGTGTTTTGTCAGGTTAGTTACGGATACATATCGCCTTATGTTTTTGCCTTCTACTCAAATGATGCTTTGGTCGGTCTGTGTAGAAATAGGCCTTGCATATGGCGCGTATGACAGACGAGTCAGATTCATTTGTTCATACTGGTAACAACTTCGTTTTACTTCCCCTTCTCCTCGTGTCACGTAGATACAGCCATGACTAGTGTGTTCGAGAGCTACGAACAACAGTTCTCCACTATAACTGCTGACATTACCGCCCGAATCAACAAGATACCAAACCTGACAGGCAGTAAGGCTTCCTTTCTCGGTGTATAACACTTCAGTTCTGTCAGTGCATCCATGCATATGGTGGTGTGTGGATGGATGTGTGGGTGTAAGTGTGTGTAGAGAAGCAGTTTATGGAGTGAGGGTAATTTGAAGGTGTGGCTGGTGAGTGTGGTGTGCCTAGGGAAGATTTGAAATGGAGTGGGAGGGGCTAAACGGAGATGGTGAAGTAGGGGAGTATGTATTTGCAAGGGACTCATCCACCTTTCACTACCACAGCTGAGAAGAAAACAGCTTGTGGTGTTGTCCAGGGCAACGTAGATGAAGCAGGCGAACTGGTATGTTGACCATATAAGGGAGGTGGTAAGGTGACCATATAAGGGAGGTGGTAAGGTGACCATATAAGGGAGGTGGTAAGGTGACCATATAAGGGCGGTGGTAAGGTGACCATATAAGGGAGGTGGTAAGGTGACCATGTAAGGCTGGTGGTAAGGTGACTATATAAGGCAGCCAGCTGGCTCATATGAAAGGTGTGGTGGCATAGACATGACTCCTGGCAGCCATTGGTGTGTACAGTCCCTCCATTCAGCGCCATTGAAGAGGGTATGTAGTGAGAGAATCTTACATGTCTGTGAACTCATTGTACCATCCACGAATACTCACATGCACATGTACACACATACACTGCACACACACACACACACACACACTCATGCACACACACACACACACCACACACACACACACACACCACACACACACACACACACCCGTTGGTCACCATTCCTGTTCTGTACAGTGGCCATATCAGAGGGGGCCCAGGGGAGGGGACCAAGCCTATGAAGGGGCGTGGCATTTTTCATTCTGGTCCACTCTCAGCTATATGCTGTGATGTTACGGCCGAGGGGGGGGAGGGAGGGGGGTAAGGCCCCCTGGGAGACCATGTGCTGGGAGAACATGCAAGACCCCCTCGGAGACCATGTGAGGCCCCCTGGGAGAACATGTGAGACCCCCTGGGAGAACATGTGAGACCCCCTGGGAGACCATTTAAGAGACCATGTGAGGCCCCTGGGAGACCGTGTGAGGCCCCCTGGGAGACCGTGTGAGGCTCCCAGGGAGACCGTGGGAGGCCCCCAGGGAGACCGTGTGAGGCCCCCTGGGAGACCGTGTGAGGCCCCCTGGGAGACCGTGTGAGGCCCCCGGGGAGACCGTGTGAGGCCCCCTGGGAGACCGTGTGAGGCTCCCTGGGAGACCGTGTGAGGCCCCCTGGGAGACCGTGTGAGGCCCCCTGGGAGACCGTGTGTGGCCCCCTGGGAGACCGCGTGAGGGCCCCTGGTAGACCTCGTGAGGCCCCCTGGGAGACCGTGTGAGGCCCCCAGGGAGACCGTGTGAGGCCCCCTGGGAGACCGTGTGAGGCTCCCAGGGAGACCGTGTGAGGCCCCCAGGGAGACCGTGTGAGGCCCCCTGGGAGACCATGTGAGGCCCCCTGGGAGACCGTGTGAGGCCCCCGGGGAGACCGTGTGAGGCCCCCTGGGAGACCGTGTGAGGCTCCCTGGGAGACCGTGTGAGGCCCCCTGGGAGACCGTGTGAGGCCCCCTGGGAGACCGTGTGAGGCCCCCTGGGAGACCTCGTGAGGCCCCCTGGGAGACCGTGTGAGGCCCCCAGGGAGACCGTGTGAGGCCCCCTGGGAGACCGTGTGAGGCTCCCTGGGAGACCGTGTGAGGCCCCCTGGGAGACCGTGTGAGGCCCCCTGGGAGACCGTGTGTGGCCCCCTGGGAGACCGCGTGAGGCCCCCTGGTAGACCTCGTGAGGCCCCCTGGGAGACCGTGTGAGGCCCCCTGGGAGACCGTGTGAGGCCCCCTGGGAGACCGTGTGAGGCTCCCAGGGAGACCGTGTGAGGCCCCCAGGGAGACCGTGTGAGGCCCCCTGGGAGACCATGTGAGGCCCCTGGGAGACCGTGTGAGGCCCCCGGGGAGACCGTGTGAGGCCCCCTGGGAGACCGTGTGAGGCTCCCTGGGAGACCGTGTGAGGCCCCCTGGGAGACCGTGTGAGGCCCCCTGGGAGACCGTGTGAGGCCCCCTGGGAGACCGCGTGAGGCCCCCTGGGAGACCTCGTGAGGCCCCCTGGGAGACCGTGTGAGGCCCCCAGGGAGACCGTGTGAGGCCCCCTGGGAGACCGTGTGAGGCCCCCTGGGAGACCGTGTGAGGCCCCCTGGGAACCGTGTGAGGCTCCCTGGGAGACCGTGTGAGGCCCCCTGGGAGACCGTGTGAGGCCCCCTGGGAGACCGTGTGAGGCCCCCTGGGAGACCGCGTGAGGCCCCCTGGGAGACCTCGTGAGGCCCCCTGGGAGACCGTGTGAGGCCCCCTGGGAGACCGTGTGAGGCCCCCTGGGAGACCGTGTGAGGCCCCCTGGGAACTGTGTAAGGCCCCCTGGGAGACCGTGTGAGGCCCCCTGGGAGACCGTGTGAGGCCCCCTGGGAGACCGTGTAAGGCCCCCTGGGAGACCGTGTGAGGCCCCCTGGGAGACCGTGTGAGGCCCCCTGGGAGACCATGTGAGGCCCCTGGGAGACCGTGTGAGGCCCCCTGGGAGACCGTGTGAGGCCCCCTGGGAGACCGTGTAAGGCCCCCTGGGAGACCGTGTAAGGCCCCCTGGGAGACCGTGTGAGGCCCCCTGGGAGACCATGTGAGGCCCCCCGGGAGACCATGTGAGGCCCCCCTGGGAGACCATGTGAGACCCCCTGGGAGACCCTCTGGGAGACCCCTGGGAGACCATGTGAGGCCCCCTGGGAGACCGTGTGAGGCCCCCTGGGAGACCATGTTGTATCCATTGAAGGTGTGCGAAGTCAATGTGCTGGACATCCTCTTCACCCCCCCCCCCCCCCCTTGGCCCCTCCCCCAGGGGGTGAGGCTCTCTGGGCAGTCGGTCACACACACCCAGTTGACTTGAAGGCTGTGATGTGTTAGGGGGGGGCAGTAGGCACTGGGTTATCTCAATAACAGGGTATACATGAAAAGCAGTAGAAACAACATATTTAGTTCAAGCTGTGACTATAATCTAGGAAATGATTACACTTTGTGAAGGCATTTGATTTTATGACATAATACAGTGTAAGCTGTATTGCATGTAGTGCCTATGTGGTGTGTATATCTAGATATTCTGTTATACTGGTTAATTAGCCTATTGGTCTGACCATCTGGTTTTGTTGCCAGCAGCTGGTGGTTTGCCCTGTTGGGTTCAGTCTAGACAGTAGGTCCCTTTGCACAGGTACAAGTCTGCTCTGTTGGCAGTTCACATTGTGTTGTTGCTGACCATGAAGATGGCTGACCTTCTCCTATTACCAATAGCTGTGACCACCTCCCCCCTTCCCTTACCATCCCCATGTGGGGTCATTTTTATGGCTACTGTGATATTGATTTGATTGGTGCTGCCTCAGGGGGGGGGGGGGGGGGGGGGGGCAGCCTTGGTTGTGAAGCCTTGTTAGTGCCCATGCCCTGTACACAGCTTGAACAAATGGAGGTGGAGCTTCATGACCTCCCGCCCACTGTGAGACCTCCCCTCACCCACAGAATGGGCAACTACAGAACTGAACTGGAGAGATTGAAGAAATCTTTTGTATGTGTGTGTGTGTGTGTGTGTGTGTGTGTGTGTGTGTGTGTGTGTGTGTGTGTGTGTGTGTGTGTGTGTTGTGCACATGACACCTATCTTCCTCCACTCTGCAGAAACAAGCTCAGGTAGCATTAGGAGACCTTGGCATGCGTCAGGAGCTATTTGGCCCTCAAGAACTACGCACCTCTGAGGACCAGGTGGGTGGGGCCAACAGGTGGGTGGGCTGTTATGTCTACTTATTGAATGCAACCTGCTATTTTGGTGGGTACTTTTTGGGGTGTGCTTTAAATAGGTTTACATATTCAATTTGGTTGATTAACATTGTTCCTCGTCACTGACTGACGGGGTGCCCAGGACTGCATGACGGGGTGCCCAGGACTGCATGATGGGGTGCCCAGGACTGCATGATGGGGTGCCCAGGACTGCATGATGGGGTGCCCGGGACTGCATGATGGGGTGCCCAGGACTGCATGATGGGGTGCCCAGGACTGCATGATGGGGTGCCCAGGACTGCATGATGGGGTGCCCAGGACTGCATGATGGGGTGCCCAGGACTGCATGATGGGGTGCCCGGGACTGCATGACGGGGTGTCCAGGACTGATGGCGTGCAGTGACTTGAGCATGTTTAGGTTGTCATGTATGTTAATTGGTTCCTTTCAGCGAGCTACTTTGATGGAGAACACAGAGCGACTTGGCAGAACAGCCAACTACCTGGAGGAAGGGAAGAAAATTGCTGTAGACACCGAACAGATTGGTCTGGAAATAATGGACAACCTCCAAAGAGATAGGGAGACAATTAACAGGGCACGAGGCCGGGTAAGGGAGAGGGAGTGTGAGGTCATTATGTACCCTTATCTCTGTGCTGGGTAAGGGAGAGGGAGTGTGAGGTCATTATGTACCCCTATCTCTGTGCTGGGTAAGGGAGAGGAAGTGTGAGGTCATTATGTACCCCTATCTCTGTGCTGGGTAAGGGAGAGGAAGTGTGAGGTCATTATGTACCCCTATCTCTGTGCTGGGTAAGAGTGAGGGAGTGTGAGGTCATTATGTACCCCTATCTCTGTGCTGGGTAAGGGAGAGGAAGTGTGAGGTCATTATGTACCCCTATCTCTGTGCTGGGTAAGGGAGAGGGAGTGTGAGGTCATTATGTACCCTTATCTCTGTGCTGGGTAAGAGAGAGGAAGTGTGAGGTCATTATGTACCCCTATCTCTGTGCTTAGCTTAGAGGAACAGATAAAGACATCAGCAGAGGGTCCAGAATAGTGACCAGAATATCAAGAAGGTATGACACCACATCATTGGTATGGGTGGGGTGGTGATGGAGCTGGTGAGGGTGTGAGTGTGAGGGAGGAAGTGGTGAAGCAAGAATGGCTGGTGTAGTAAGTAGAAGCAGTGAGTTATCTGTTTGTTAACATTTCAGGATTATTCAACACAAGTGCATCTTTGCTGGACTGGTGATTGGTCTTATTGCTGTGGTGATCATCATCATTGTCATTGTAGTGGTAGTCAAGTTCCAAATATTGGACCACATCCCTACAGACCCACCACCAGGCCCAGCAACACAACCAACCACTGCAGCACTACCTTCTTCTGGTAGATAAGATGGCTGACGTTGCCTTGCTGGTGGCCGGCATATCTTTTTGTGTTGTTAGTGTTAATATGTAACGGAGCGGCATTGATGACGTCATAATTTAAACTCGATTGTACTATTCATGTTGTGGGATTGTGTGTATTTGTTCAACGACTGCTATGAATGTTTTGTGCGTGAACTTCATGGCTGTGTTTGTTGGCGTGCCCAAATCACTGGCTTGGACGTACAGTAGAACGTTTGGGCACCACTATAGAAGCGTGGCCGCGCAACATGCGCGCCAATACATTACGACTGCATGTAAATATTAATACAGCGCCCGCCGCGTATATTGACCAATCAAATGAAGCAACCAATTTATTACCAATGAATACCGTTAGGCCGGCTTCGACCGGGATCAAACGGTTTTATTGTCTTTGAAGTTCCGCTGGCAGTTAGAGCGAGTGCTAGCGCAAGGAACTATCTTTTCTCACGTCCCACCTGCTCAAAGGCGCTGCAAAGGAAAGCGTGCTCTGGCACTGTTTGGCGACCTGTTCGGACTTGAAAGACCACAAGAGGTAAGCATCTGCGATTGCCGTAATAGCTCTGTAATTAGCGAAAAACGGATCAAAGGAAAGATCAAAGCGTGTGGTTGTCTTGAACTAGGCAACAAGCAAGCCATGTCGGGTGCGGCAATTGCTACAGGTGGGGGCCAAGACCCTGAGAGCGAATTCGGACACGACCAAGTGAAAGTGTTCAGTCATGAGGGGGATGACGTCGAAGGCACGGAACATCTCAATTCGATGGACCTCCACGACGTGAAATCGGAACTTGAGAAGGATGCAGAAAAGGCGGAAGTGAGTTATTTCGCGCAGGCGAGACGCGAAGGGGAAAGAACCCTTGGGTCAGTGAAATGGCGATAATTGTGGAGCTTCAGTACGCGTTGCGTGCCTTGGGCGGGTGAGGCTGGAATAGTGGCGTAAGCGCATCTACAACTTGTGCGTGTGTGCGCGCGCGCAGGCATATGTGTGTGTGTGCCTGTGTGTGTGTGCGTGTGTGTGTGTGTGCGTGTGTGTGCATGTGTGTGTGTGCATGTGTGTGTGTGTGTGTGTGTGCATGTGTGTGTATACGTGTCTATGTGTTATGCAGTTGTTATTAGGTAATTCACTGCTGCATGTTTCCGCGCCCTCTTCCCATCAGACCAGAATGATTGGCAACACCGTGGCGACCGTATCGCAGCAAACGAGCAATGGTGAGCGGTTAGGAGGATGTTGTCTGGTGTGTTTACTATTCTGTTCAACGTACACACGCAACTCCACATACGTGCTACCCATGCAGTCAGCACAGTGCCCCACGCCAACATACGTCCCTTTATCCCACAGATGGTATGTTGTTGCTGAGATGTGTGAACCTCACCCCAACACTGATGCAAGCGTGTTGACACTAATATGTGTGCATGCTTAGCATGTGTGTGTGTGTGTGCGTGTGTGTGTGTGTGCGTGTGTGTGTGTGTGTATGTGTGTGTGTGTATGTGTGTGTATGCACGCACAAGTTTCTAATGTGCGTGGCCGTATGTGTTCTCACGCATGTTGTGTGTGTTCCAGTCTTGTCAGATTGAGAGTAAAAAGGAAAGGGAACAGGGGGGAGGGGAGAGGGGAGGTCCATAAAGGGTACCCCTGCTGTGACCAGCTTAGCATGGTATGTATGTATGTGTTGCTTCCTGTTGGTACCGCCATGTGGTTAGTGTCTCTGTGGATTAGGGGGGCAGACACATGCTTGTGTGTGGTATTTATTATCTCAACCACTTCAAAGCCCAGGAATGATGATCAAAGGGTGGGTATGGACTGGGGACTGGTGATCAAAGGCTTGCAATGTTGTGGGGAATTTGTACTGACTTTGATGCTGAAGCCATGCAGTTATGACAGCTGCAAACCCTGTACTTTGGAGTGTGTGTACAACCATTCTAAAATGGTCCATATGCATGTGGCCATGAGGCTGTACTCATAAGCATGTGGCTATGAGGCTGTACTCATAAGCATGTGGCTATGAGGCTGTACTCTTAAGCATGTGGCCATGAGGCTGTACTCATAAGCATGTGGCTATGAGGCTGTACTCGTAAGCATGTGGCTATGAGGCTGTACTCGTAAGCATGTGGCTATGAGGCTGTACCCATAAGCATGTGGCCATGAGGCTGTACTCATAAGCATGTGGCTATGAGGCTGTACCCATAAGCATGTGGCTGTGAGGCTGTACTCATAAGCATGTGGCTATGAGGCTGTACTCATAAGCATGTGGCTATGAGGCTGTACTCATAAGCATGTGGCTATGAGGCTGTACATGTGTAAATAGAAGTCTTAACTTGTTGCCAGGTTTGGTGTGTGTGGCTTCATGTTGTAGAGCACTTGTAGGAGGTAGTGAGAGAATTGCAGGTGTGCAATTAGTGCTGCCCATTGTGTGTGTGTGTGTGGGGTGTGAGTCATGTGAGCTATTTGGCCCCTCTCTGTTGGGGGTGTGACCACCTAAGCATTGCACTGCCAAGCAGGTCCCATTCACTGTGCACATGTGTAGCCAAAGGTAGATAATTGCCTTCATTGTGAAGCAAGTAACAGATGTCAAGATTTACTGGCTTGTGACCAGAAGTCTCACAAGTGTAGCTGGTTTGGCACCTGCACCAGTGACTCCTCCACAACCTGACCACCCACTTTGCAAAGTTCTTCCATGTATCTAACTTGTATTCTCCCTCCCTCCCACCCTCCCTCCCTCCCTCCCTCCCTCCCTCCCTCCCTCTCGCCAGGTATACACCAATGGTACTGTTCCCTTCATGATGCCCCAGTTCCAGACAGGCACGCCCATATACCACGTCCCTACGCCACTTCGCTCAGTCAAAGTGGAGGGGACACCCATGGCCAATTGGTATGAAAGGGAAAAGTCTACATACAGAGGCCTTGGGCAGATGTTGGTGGAGTGGGGTGTGGGTTTAATTTAATTGTGGTACCACTAATGATGTCCTAGCCACTACCCAGCCCACACCTACCCCACCACCTGCTGTTTATTATCACACACAGGGCTAAGGCTGCACCTGGTATCTATGGATACCCAACAGGGTTCTTTCCCGTAGACCAATCAGCTCTCAGACCCGCCTACCCTTTCATGATCCCAGGCCAGTACCTAACCGCCTCCATGCCATATCAGCAGCAGGTAACCACACCCACTTGTCATTGCACGGATGCGCTGAATGCTCCTCCTCCTTCCCTCGCAAGATTGGCCTGGGCACCCCTGTAGCCCCCAATGCTGCCGTGCAGCCCAACTCTGGCATCGTGACCCCCCAGGTGAAAGAGAAGAGACCTCACATCAAAAAGCCTCTGAATGCCTTCATGCTGTTCATGAAGGAGAAGAGGGCAGAGGTGATCAAGGAGTGCACACTGAAGGAGTCGGCGGCCATCAACCAGATTTTGGGGAAGATGGTGAGGGGGGCATGGGCGTGGTAACTGGTTGCCAGGCATACATTGGGAGGCCTGGGGACGAGTGGATGGGCTGGGGAGGAGTCAGGTTGTACTGGGGACTCCTGTAGGGTCAGTTTATGCATTAGTTCACAGGTTTTTCCACACACACACACACACACACACACACACACACACCATACACACACACATACACACACACACACCATACACACACACACACACCATACACACACACAGTGGCATGCTTTGGACCGCGGTGAACAAGCCAAGTACTACGACATGGCAAGGGAGGAGAGGGCTAGGCACATGCAGATGTACCCTGGGTGGAGTGCACGTGACAACTATGCTGTGCACAAGAAGAGGAAGAAGAGGAAGATCAAACAGGTTCAGCAGGACGAGCAGGAAGAGGTGGAGGAACCAGACCAAGAGCAATCTGCCGATGATGGTGAGCACTAATTGGAGCTAGCAGTGTAAAATCTTGAGCCAGCAGCTGGTGATGCTGTGTGCAAAATTAATTAAGCATTCAAACGATTCCATGCTAACGACTGCTATCCCAACACTCTGTCAACAATTTACACAAGAGGTACTCAATTCCTCTGTAAGGCTTTGGAAGTATTAGGCTGATAGAAAAGAAAATATATATTCAGGTTTCTGAGTTACAATATCTGTCACTTCCCCCATTGGCCAAATGGTGCTTGACCACGCCCTTACTTTGCCCTGCACCATATAAGGCTTTTTTCAGGTACCCTCTCTGATATGGTATCTTTGTGTGGTGTTAGGAATGTAATGATGGTTAGTAGGAATGATTATTGAGGTGATAGCTATTGGGATGATGTCATCAAGTGTTTCCTATACCCATCTCCCCCTCCTCCCCCTCCAGATCCCAATGCACGGAAGTGTCGCGCCAGATATGGTATGGAGCAGCAGAACCTGTGGTGTGGTCCTTGTAGGTATGGGCACCTGGCACTGCGTGGATGTTTTTTGAGGTCACCTTTTTGCAGGCGCAAGAAGAAATGCATAAAGTACAGTGAGGAGGACGATGGACACTCAGACGAAGCTCATAACCTGTCTGTAGACAAGGTGAAAGAGGAAGGCGACGTGTTCTCTCCCAGCTGTGAGCCTTCGGTCAAACAAGAACAGTCTAGTAATGTTCCCCAGAGCAAAGAACCTCACACATCATCCTCAGTCACCACATGATATCACCCCCCAATGCAATGTTTTCATGTTTCATTTTTTAAAGTTTAAAATTGTCTATATCTGTCATAACCTTTTAACCCTTTTGCTCCAGTTCTTGCATAAGCCTATCTCATCAGTAAATAATGTTCTTATATTATGTACCCCCCTCCCCCCCCCCTTGGGTTTAGGGTGGATATCACACGGGGTGATTGCTCTAGAGATTAACCACATCCCTGGGGGGGGGGGGCAGGGACTTTTGCATTAAGTATTGAAATATCAAGGAGACCAGGGCTATCTTGTATCAACGGAATATGAGGAGAATGTTTGTGGGGAGTTTATGAGGTGAAATATGACATTAGTTATAAAACATTTATAAGTTGACAGTCACAAAATGTTGAGAAATCTGGATAACTGCACAGAAAGAGGCGTGGTCCAGCTAGCTGCTCATTTCTTCATTTGTCTGGACTCGTGCCACAGGGTAGTCTGAACTCCTGTCCCCTCTCATGAATCCACTTGTTGCACACTGACAAAATGGACCAATTTAAAGTACCTCTTCCCTCTGCATCCCATGTGACCAGACTTACCCCATTTAGAGCCCACCAGCACAGGGCAAGCTGCATGTCTTGTTCTCAGGTCACCTTCACCAGATCTCTTGAGGTTGAGCCAATAAGCAGCATCACCCTGTATGGAGTGATGGTGTAAGGGGTGCTGTATCAACACGAAACTAAATAAACTGGACGTACTTTGGATGGTGCTACTCGAGCACCAATAAGAGGAAAGACGGTGGCTCCACCTAACTCCACGTCACTCATCTTGAAGGGTAGGGAGGGGGAGGAGGAGTGGGGAGGGGAGGAGTGAATGCACCAGTGTTGCAAACCTTGAATCCTTACATATATAAGAAGCGTTGAAATCCTGTTACCTGATCCCAGACTGCTAAAGGCATCTTCCCCTTTCTATAAGGGGAGGGGGGGGGGGGGGGGAGGGGAGGTGAAGACAGAAAAGCCACACCCACTGTTGTACAATACAATAGCAGAATACAGTCATTAGGTCTGGTTAGGTTTGGCTAGAGCATACAGTATACTCTTATATCAGATGATTGACACTTCTAACACTCCACAAATGTACAGCCAACGGTAATGACAATGTGACACTACCCAGTTCCAACAATGTGACTGATTTGCACATTTCTGTGTCTAGACACACGACAGTTTCAACACGCCAAACATCAGACTTCTCCTGTCATCACAAAACAGTTCTGACAGTAGCCATGGCAACCTTACCCTAGCAAAGTCGTAGTGTGGTTCGTAGTGGCCTCCTATGCCGTAGTTGACCACCTGCAGCATCTCAGCCGTGTCCATCTCAAGACCAGTGACATCTTCTATGTGCTGGTCAATGCGCTCTATATAGCCCAATGGGTCGTCAGCTGGGCCCAGCCACCCACTAAAGATGGCGGGCATCAGATGGGAGTGGAAGAGGGAAGGAGGGAGGGACAGGGGACAAGGGAAGAGAGGTAAGAGGATGGGGACGAGGAGGGAAGGTACGAGGGGGCAGTGAGGAACAGGGTGAGGTGAATGGATGGAGAGGAGAAAGAAATGTATTAAATACATGTCAAACACATATCTGAGCCATTCGTTCTGAGCAATTAAGAAACTTAAAAGACGAGAAAGAGAGCGTTTGAGAAATAGACATTAGTTCTACAGAGGTACGAGGTCATGGGTGTGGCCTCAGTAAGGCACACCTCTTGCTGATCCGATACGTAGCATGCACCAAGTCGCCCTTAGGGTCACGCACAGCTGCTCGGCTGAGCTGGGGAGGAGGGGGGATAGGATGGTGATCAATGATATTCATTACCTCTTGCTGATTCGATAATGTACGGGTTCGTCTACACCTGTTACAGTGTTGGTAGCTGTGGCCCGGCGAAGCTAGATGAGGGGGGAGGAGCTTGATGAGGGGGGAGGGGCTTGATGAGGGGGGAGGGGCTTGATTGTTACTGTCACTCTGGTTCGAGTGGTTTGCTCAGATTGGAATGGCTCAGATATGAAGCGTGACTACCACATGACATCACATGACTACCACATGACATCATATGGCATTCACCGTGACACCAGGCACAACGGTTGCTATGCAATACCTAGTGGATACCTCTTCCCCAGGCCTTTACCTCTTGCTAATACGGTACTCCACTGGTTCAAACTGTCCTGTAGCCGCGTTCCTGGCTGTGGCCCTGGCCAGCTGTGAGAAACAGACACACTCAACCCTGACACCCCTATGATGATCATGTGACAGTCATGTGCGTTTGGGGGCCAGAAGCCATTCCAAGCTGACACTATGCCATTCAAAATGTGCTACACCCCAGCCATTGTCTGACTGTATGGAGCACATCACCATGGGAACACACCAGGTCAAAGAAGTAATCTGTTTTGTCATTAACAGACATCGCTTTCCAAGTATCTATTTATTTCTGACATCAGCAGGAACTGTGACCCACACCGTTTATGCTTGTGGGTCACCTAGCAACAGATCACATATGCCTTGGCATGGCAGTAGGTCACTTAACCCTTAGATATGAAGGGGTTAAACCAATGCCAATATATTATATGGAACACATCTCAAGGCTTCCATACCTTTGGTGCAGCAAGTTCCTTCAACCTGTTCATCTCCACATCAGAAAGCAAGTCTCTGAACATGAAAAGATCAGGATCCACATGTAGCATCTCCACCTTCACTGGACTAAGGATCAGACGGGGGTTGCGATTCCTATCATCATAATAGCAGATCAACTTGTGATGAAGACCTTTCGGCTGGGGTGGGGGGATGGGGTGGGGGGATGGGGTGGGGGGATGGGGTGGGGGGATGGGGTGGGGGATGGGGTGGGGGATGGGGTGGGGGGATGGGGTGGGGGGATGGGGTGGGGGGATGGGGTGGGGGATGGGGTGGGGGGATGGGGTGGGGGGATGGGGTGGGGGGATGGGGTGGGGGGATGGGGTGGGGGGATGGGGTGGGGGGATGAGGAACATATCATGAGTGGTGGAGCATATAATGGATACCATGGGGTGGGGCATATCATAGGGGTGGGGCATACCATAGGGGTGGGGCATATCATAGGGGTGGGGTATACCATAGGGGTGGGGCATACCATAGGGGTGGGGTATACCATAGGGGTGGGGCATACCATAGGGGTGGGGGATGGGGTGGGGGATGGGGTGGGGGGATGGGGTGGGGGGATGGGGTGGGGGATGGGGTGGGGGGATGGGGTGGGGGGATGGGGTGGGGGGATGGGGTGGGGGGATGGGGTGGGGGGATGGGGTGGGGGGATGAGGAACATATCATGAGTGGTGGAGCATATAATGGATACCATGGGGTGGGGCATATCATAGGGGTGGGGCATACCATAGGGGTGGGGCATATCATAGGGGTGGGGTATACCATAGGGGTGGGGCATACCATAGGGGTGGGGTATACCATAGGGGTGGGGCATACCATAGGGGCGGGGCATACCATAGGGGTGGGGTATATCAGCACCATCACGTACCACACATACAATACAGCAAGTGCCACACCACTTAGATCCTATAACTGGTCCTCAGCCCCTTACCAGTGGGTCAGCCTGTCTGCAGAGCTCCTCGTAGCGATCGTGCTCTGGGTCAGCAGAGGCTCTCTTCTCCACAGCCTTCTGAGGGACGTCATATTTCTCGGGTTCACTTTCAAGAAGGTTAGTGAAATAATTGAGATTGCTCCGAGCGCGGGAGTGTGTTGGATCTGGGAGGGTAAAGGAGTTGTGTTCCAATTATAGACCACCTGGTAGTGTTGTACACAACTCATAGTAATTCACACAAGCTGCTATATTACATGTAGTAGTAAGAAGGATAAAAACAATAGCCTAAGCCACACCTCTACCTGCCCTCAACCTACAGCCACCCCCTCACCCTTTACACCCACACTTTAACCTACAGACCACACCCACACCTCGCTCTAGAGACCAAACCCCTCACCACACCACAACTCAACCTACAGACCACACCCCTCAACCTACCATACTGCAGAAGTAGGTTAGTATAATGTATGGCTTTCTTGACATTATTCAACTGGAGGGGGGGGGGGGGGGGAGTTGGCATGGTGATAAGAAACCCCCTCACACACAGGCAGTACCTTGAATTCTGCAAATGCCAGGTGGTCATAGACCAGGGTTAAGTCCAGCTGTCCCACGTCCTTCTCATCACCAAACAGGCTGAGGGCCTCCAGCATCCACCTCACTGTGTGCTCCCAGTTATCCTCCAGATAGGCTTCCCGACCAATCAAATAACAGTCCTGACCTAAGAAAGGATATTTTACAGTTTCCTAGCATAATTAATTTCAGCAATCCATTTAGTAGATCTCAACACCTTAATTAATTAAGCACCGGCCCCACCCACGTGGCCCCACCCGCGTGGCTTACTGCTGAGGCGTGGACCATGGGCTCCAATTAGACCTCTAGCAAAGGCAGCACTCGTAAGGTTGTATGTGTCCTGAAGGCGTCTAATGGCAACAGCTGCTCCTTTGTAGTCCTCCAATGACGGAAACTGGTATTGGTGCAGTGATATGTTGGCCATTAGGTCTGGGGAGGGGGGCGGGTTAAAGGTTGTCCAGTTATTATTTAACCATCAAGCGTTCTTTAATAACTACAAGGTTGCGCATTTCTAACCTCTTCCATTGTCTTGGTATACGCTATCCCCTAGTTTCATCCATCCATTGTAGTAGCGATTGAGTAGTTGGAATACATTCACAGGGTGATGCAGATATTGAGCTGGGTCGTTGCCTGCTTTATCCAGTGCATTCTTGACATTGTCAGCCAGCCGATCCAAGGCATCGAGTCTAAAAGTGAAAATAAAGAGTTTGTCAAAAATTCCGGATTCAGCAGGTTCCTCTCTCTATCTCTCTCTTGCCTTTTTCTTTCCTGAGTGATGTAGGTATTTAAACCATCCAGCAGCTGTCGCTCCGCGTTCACGAGACCTTCCATGTGGACTAGTGCCGTGAATACCTCGCCAGTAACGGCATGGCTGCACGCTAACAGCAGTCCGACCAGTGCAGCAACTTTACAGGTCATGTTCAACGTTCTGTCACCACGCGCTGAGCTAATAGCTTTGGCGCTTTTTATCTGCTAAGAAACAAAGGAATCTTTGTCCCAATATGTTCCCCAATTGTGCGCAAAGCGCTCGCGCGGTTCTATGTCCGTAAACTGCGCTGTTTTGTGTATTAATTGCATCGCGATATCAAAGGATACTGCGCGCAAACGAACTTGTGGTGGCAGCGCATAGACAACGCAGCGCGTGCGGCGAGCTATAGAGCTACCACCAGTGGCTCGAGGGAGCGGAGCTTCTCAGGCTAATATTGTAAACAATGATATATATATATGATATCCTTGTATGGAACTTCTATGGGGCTCAAATTTCAAGACAAATATCTTTGAAATGGTAGTTATGGTACTCAACATGGTACATAATTTAGGAAAGAAATTATTTATCCTCCCTTCCCACCACTTGTACAAATCCCTTGCACCACAGATTGTGATGAGCATTGCCAATACACATAGACTGACAAAGAACTTCACATGACAACCAAACTGTAATGTCTAACTCACTAATACTAATCAGAGTAATGGGACTGAAAATGGGCCAATAACTGAAACATATATGTAGAGGGGTGTGTGGTCCCACCTCTTCATGGAAAACCCCCTGTGACAAACCCACATTGACTGAGGAAAAACCATAAAGCATTCTGAGAAACAGAAATCCCAGAACAATTTTTGCCTCCAGAGCTACAGAGACAGCCCCATCTGTCACGGAAACTCTCGAACAGAACAACAACAAAAAAGAAAAAACCTATTACACAAAGTAAGCAGGATACACGCATGACAACACATACCCAACAAAAGTAGCCACTGTGCAAAGACTTAGACTGATACACCCAACATGGAACCAGCCACGTGATAAGAATCACACCTAAACAACTCATGGAAGGAGCATAGTTTTACATTCAACCATACACTGTCCTCCTCCCCAATGCTAGTTATAAAAAATAGAGCATGCATATACGCAAGAATAACGAATCAACACTAACGTAGTTAATAGCCTAGTTAATAACCTAGTTAATAGCTCTTTCTAAAGGCCCCTACTAGTACTGAGAGACTCAAGGTTATAGTGGAGGTGGGAGAGTGATGGTGGTATGGGAGGGTGATGGTGGGGACAGGAAGGTGATGGTGGTATGGGAGAGTGATGGTGGTATGGGAGGGTGATGGTGGGGATGGGAAGGTGATGGTGGTATGGGAGGGTGATGGTGGGGATGGGAAGGGTGATGGTGGGGATGGGAGGGTGATGGTGGGGATGGGAGGGTGATGGTGGGATGGGAGGATGATGGTGGGGTAGGAGGGGTGGGATGATGGGTAGAGGTGATAGTGGCTCATCCTCCTCCTCCCTAGCTTTTATCCTCAGCCTCATTTGCTCTAAGACAATACAGTGGGAATATAGGGTGTGTGTGGGCACCAATGCAAGGTCAAAGGTCATATCACAATGGAACTATGTAAATATTTTGACTGAGCCATTCATTGATCATGTGTTATCTGAGCATCTTGCCAGCACTGGTGCCACCTGAGCACCTTGCTAACAAGCACCAGTGCCACCTGAGCACCTTGATAACAAGCACTGGTGCCACCTGAACACCTTGCTAACACACACTGGTGCCACCTGAGCACCTGCTAACACGCACTGGTGCCACCTGAGCACCATGCTAACAAGTAATGGTGCCACCGGAGCACCTTGCTAACAAGCACTGGTGCCAAATACCAGTGCACTAACCCAGACAAGATCTCACGCGTGGAGGTGAAGCTATGTCCTATCAAGTGTTTCAAGTCATAGATGCTCACAAGTGAGCATGGATCATATCACTGTGTGTAAGGCATCATAGTTACATGACATGTCGGGATCTCCATGGTAACAACCACATAGTGGATCTCCATGGCAACATCAGACTTCTAAATGTTCTTGTTCGTTGCAATGGACAATGCTTCCGTTACGGAAATCAAAATCCTGGTACTGTGCTTTAATTAGATATAGTTAAAAAGTTGTACATATAAATGATGTGCAATAATAAGAATCAAATACATGCAAACAGTCCCTGTACATAAAACGGGTCACATCACCACAGAGGGTCACATCACCACAGCGGGTAACACATAGGAAGTTGGGGGTCTGTTATCACAGAAGAGAAACTTGAGGACTTTTTCATAACTTGTTTAGCCTGGAGGTCAACATAGATGCATTGTGACGAGTTGCTTAGAAACCTTCTCCTTAGGAACATATCTGTAGGCATGCATAGCATAACATGTGTGTAACACTGGAAGGTACAAGATGTATAACAATAACTATTAAAATTATCACCCTAACAATATGAAAAGTGTTATGGAATGAATGTGTATTGGGAATGGGACAGTTATATACTGGGAATGGGACAATTGTGCACTGGTAATGGGAAACACTATTCATGCTCCACCTTGGCAAAGAGGTTATCAAAAGGCATAAAGCCAGCTATGTGTATGTGTCTAGACAGTGCAGTAAATAAACACCCACACACCTCACACCCACATGCACACACACCTCACACCCACATGCACACACACCTCACACCCACATGCACACACACCTCACACCCACATGCACACACACCTCACACCCACATGCACACACACCTCACACCCACATGCACACACCTCACACCCACATGTACACACACCTCACACCCACATGTACACACCTCCCAAGTTTTCTCTGTTGGCATAGACATAGTCATCTTCATCTCCATGACTACCATCACCTGAGGGTTCATCTCCATGACTACCACCACCTGAGGGTAAGGATGTTACACGCTCTTATCTCATATCTTAAGAAGACACATGGATGTGCTTAGGGTGTTACATAAATGGAACATTTCTGCGTACCCATGACCGGAGGTAGCCTGTGGCCGTTTAACGATGCATCTAGAAGGCTTGGTGAGTTGGGGGGTGTCAATGATGCCATGCGCACACAAATGGTGGGTGGGGGCGTGGGTGGGAGGTGGGCAGGGGGCGTGGCTGTGAGACGGGCAGGGGGCGTGGCTGTGAGACGGGCAGGGGGCGTGGCTGTGAGACGGGCGGGCAGCGTGGCTGTGAGGCGGGCGGGGGGCGTGGCTGAGAGGCGGGTGTGGGGCGTGGCTGGGAGGCGGGCGGGGGGTCGTTTGCTGATGGACACTGTCCTGTCATTTCGTTCTTGTCCAGCCTCCAGCATCCTTTCACAGGAGGTGTGGTCTTCGTGCATATCCTCACATCCATTAGGTAACAAGCTACCATCATCAGCAGGGCACACACCCTCATCCCTGTATTGTGCAACTGTCTCCAACGCTTCGTCAACAGTTGCGTAAATGTTCTCTGTCACCATACTGGTGAAGTCATGTGACTCTAGTGAACTGGTGATGTAATTTGGCTCTGTGAAAGGCGTGTGCAGGTCTGTGCATGATTGGTTGGCAAGACCTCGGACCACACCCACTTCCTGGTCCCCAGCACACACTCTGGTTATGTTGCCATCAGAAATGCCACCTGATGACATCACTGGATGGGTGCGGTCAATTAAGGTTGATAGCGCTGTGTCTACTGAGCAGGTGTGGTTCAAGGGGGTGTGGCTCCAATTACTGGTACTAAAGTGGCAAGTTGCCACCAGTGAGGGGTGGGTGCGGCCAACAGTGAGTTGGTGGTGGGTGTGGCTGGGGTCAGGTTCCAATCCATGCGGCAGTACTTTGAGATATCCATCCTCATCAATGCTTGTATCGTCCAATACAAGACTATCAGAGCTACTCCCATCTTGGTGGTGGATGTGGCTGGGGTCAGGTTCCAATCCATGCGGTAGTACTTTGAGATATCCATCCTCATCAATGCTTGTATTGTCCAATACAAGACTCTCAGAGCTACCCCTATCTTGGTGGGACACACGGCTTTCACTGGCTTCTCTTCTTGGGTTGGGGAACTTTCTGCTACTTCCATTCACCTCTGTGTTGTCAGCCATTGTCATGGTTACTGGCAAAGAGTTCACAAACAACGATTTCGCTGGTTGTGCATGGCTTCTGACGTGTGTTGTTGACTGAGAGAGGTTTCCTGTTTGCACAGAGAGGTGTGCTGAAATAAGAAGGATATGGAAAATGCAGGAATATGCATGAGTAGGCAGGTATATGCAGGCATACGCAGGAATATACATTTCTCATCCAAGAGGTCAGGTGGGAGAGGCATGGCTAGTGAGCTGTATCTCCTGGTCAGTCGGCAGCTTAATATCTTTGATAGGTCAGCTCCACTGTGTGTGCTGAGAACATATGTACCTTCACCTAGGGGTGACCTGCTACAGTGATAGAAGAGGAACTTTACTGAAGCATGCACCATCTAAACCACACCCTCACCCCACCTCTCCACCCACCTCTCCACCCTCACCCCACCTCTCCACCCCACCTCTCCACCCCACCTCTCCACCCCACCTCTCCACCCACCCCTCCACCCCACCCCTCCACCCCACCTCTCCACCCACCTCTCCACCCACCTCTCCACCCCACCTCTCCACCCCACCTCTCCACCCCACCTCTCCACCCCACCTCACTACCCCACCTCTCCACCCCACCTCTCCACCCCACCTCTCCACCCCACCTCTCCACCCCACCTCTCCACCCCACCTCTCCACCCCACCTCTCCACCCCACCTCTCCACCCCACCTCTCCACCCCACCTCTCCACCCCACCTCTCCACCCCACCTCTCCACCCCACCTCTCCACCCCACCTCTCCACCCCACCTCTCCACCCTCACCCTCTTTCACCCTCTCTCACATACCTGCTGGTATAAATGGTACAGATATAAAAGGCAGGCGAGCTAGGGGTGCGGTTAAAAAACGTGTACCGTGTCCTTCTGACATGTATCAGGTCAAGTAGAAATCTTTTGAGAGAACACAAAAAGATGGTTTTTGGCGTTGTGTCTCCCTCCCCTCCCCCTTTCCCCTCTCCCTCCAGAACATGTCCTTAACACCATTGCCACACCCATTACCACACCCATTACCACACCCATTACCACACCCATTACTCACTGTGTAACCAGTAGTCCTGAAGTTGAGAACAAAGCAATATGTGTATCACTGATCTTGAAGACATATGAACCACGAAGATTGAGAGAGTTTGAATGTGTATTTGGAAGCACCTGGACTTCATATTGGTCTGAATGAAAGATACAATTTGCATGACATCATCCAAACCATACAACCACACCCACACCTGCTGGATGAGTGGTCATGTGAGCACGATGAGTGGTCGTGTGAGCACGATGAGTGGTCATGTGAGCACGATGAGTGGTCATGTGAGCACGATGAGTGGTCATGTGAGCACGATGAGTGGTCAAGTGAGCACGATGAGTGGTCATGTGAGCATGATGAGTGGTCATATGAGCATGATGAGTGGTCATGTGACTGCTTGTTGCATTACTCACAGACAATGTTGGGAAGTGGTACAGCCATCACCACATCTAGTAAGTGGCTGATCCAGTAGTCTCTCTGCTCACTGCTCTTAGCCCCGAGCAGGTAGTTCTTGTGGGGTGTGATTATTTTAAAAGCATGTCTCACATTCTCTGCTCCCTCTGCTGGGGACACGTCTCGTACCTCTGCAGAACAGATTACACATGTAAATTTTTAAATACATTTTTCTCCATGTATGCGGTTTGCTTTACTGACCATATAGCCGTTCCAGGGCGCGAATAATGTGTGTGGGGGGGAGGAGGGGGCGGGGGCGGGTCTGACGTGGATTGTAGCCTATGATCCAAATGTACAAGCTAGTACCACTTTGTCACTAACAAATTTGCAAGCGCGAGTGATTTATTAATTTATTCATGCCCCTTAGGAAAATGGATAGATGGAAAGGCAATACTTGGTAGCATGAAACATTACCGTCAAGAGAGATGGATAATACAAAAATGTGCGATTCTTCTTCGTACAGCGCCAATCTCTTCGGACCTTCGCTCGTTTCCTGCAGCACCTCCCCAGTAAACCATTTCCATCGCTGTGGTGTGGTGTGTGTGTGTGTGTGTGTGTGTGTGTGTGTGTGTGTGTGTGTGCGTGCGTGCGTGCGTGCGTGTGTGTGTGTGTATGTGTGTGTGTGTGTTTACGTGTGTGTGCGCGCGCGTATGTTTGTATGTATGTGTTGTGCGTGCGCGTGCTCTACATGTGCTCGACATCGATTGTAATATGGTGCTCACCGAAGCTAACTTCATCTTCTTTTTGTATTGTAGAGGGCCCTCGTATATGAGTGTATTGCTCTGCCATATGTCCATGTCTGTCAGTACATGTTAATACCGAATTCAGAGGCGACGGAAGGTTATATATAAGAAGCGAGGACAATTACATTCATGAATTTCAATGGGCCAACATGTATTCCTTTAGTCCGCCGGGGGAGAGGGGGAAATTCCCCTGACCCAGTAAGCCGGTGTAATATTGCGTTACAATCTATCTGTACTGTTTGCATTTGGCATGCAGCTAACAATCAATCGGGACAGCCGTCTGCAATATTACCGACTTCACGATGACGCCATGCAGCCTAACCAGAGCACATAGGCGTCTGCTCATCATTTCCACGAAGGGGGGGGGAGGGAGAGGGGGAGGATCTGTCCGGTCGACTATGGCGACAGATCTAAACATTTCTGGATGTCATAATATAAATTGAAATGCGCGGCCTCAGGCAAACGATAACGGTATTATACGCGAGCGATCTCGTGGGCGAGGAATAACAACTGTGTTGTTGCTAGGTTAGGAGGGGCTGAGCTCCCCCTATGTCATTATTGGGGGGAAAGGGCTCGTGACCACCCAGCCCCCCCCCCCTTCCGCCACCACTGCCGACCATAGCATGTATGTCATAACATATCACACTGCATGTATTAATAGTAAATACAACCAGCTGCCAACAGGAAAAGAAAAGGACCGCAAGTCATAAATGGGCCCAACAATAGGATGTAACCAAGTGTTGATTGTTTAGATGATTTCCACGAGTTCCAACGTGCACACATGCAATGGTGCGGATGTGTATTATACGAAAAACTTAATATGGGACAAGTGTCCAGCAAAATCACCCTTCTGGGTAGTTTTTCAAGTTTTCAAATTTTCCATGAGCTCCAAAGAGCTTCCTATCATATGCATCCTAAATTGGACTATCTGTTATTAGGCACTGAATTTATAATTAGCCATACATTTCAACGCAAGCGTTACTTTTCTTTTGCTTGTCCTGGAAAATTTGATAAAGTATCATAAGGGTGATTTTGCTGGACACTGTTCCATATAATCAAAAGCACCATTGGTGTTTGTATAACATAAGCAGTCCTCTAACATAAGAGCTTAGGGCAGGGTAGAGAGGGGGGGGGGGGGGGGGGGGGGGTGGTGTGTGCCGAAGGCCCAGTACGCCCTTCAACTTTTCACCCCCTCTCCGAATCCACCCTCAAATTGCACCCGTCCCTCCCTCCCGACACTCTTCATTGAAACTCACTAACTCGTCTCCCCATTAATAAACACCATCTTGGCTGTACCCAGGCCCCTGTGCCGCCGTACTTGGCGCCTTTGGCGTCATACTCTATCTTCTAACAACACCAGTGGTCCCCACCAGTAGCACCATGGAGACACCAGTGGTCCCCACCAGTAGCACCATGGAGACACCAGTGGTCCCCACCAGTAGCACCATGGAGACACCAAAAGCATCAGTGATGTAAACATGCAAGCCATAGATAAGTAGAAGATATCAGACACACACATACACGTGCACACACACATAAACTACCAAGTCAATAGTTTATAACACGATCTCTTCATAGTTGGTTGTTTCTGATGAACCTGTTTCCTTCAGAATGCTTTCCATAGTAGACATACTTGCATTTACCATACACAGCTGGACAAATAAATGATACATAGCAGTGGCCTCCCTGACTTCCCCCCCCCTCCACCTCTCCACCCCATTTATAAGCTACGCCCACCACATAAATGATCTGTTTACATTTGAATTAAACAACTAGAGGTGTGGGTGGCCCTTACATAGGTGTGAACCACATTTCCTTCATAAGGGAGAGTGGAGGAGAGGGGAGAGGGAGGAGGGGGGAGGGGAGAGGGAGGAGGGGGAGGGAGGAGGGGGAGGGAGGAGTGGGGAGGGAGGAGGGGGAGGGTGGAGGAGTGGAGGAGGAGAGTGGAGGAGAGTGGAGGGGGAGAGTGGAGAAGGGAGGGTGGAGGGGAGGGTGGAGGAGGGGGAGAGTGGAATCAACCTATTAACCTTTGTGCTGTCCCTCAGAATATTGAGTCTGGGGAAGAGGTGTGTATTCAGAATCAGCAGAATCAGCAGATCGCGATTTCTTTTCTGCAGCTTGAAACTGAAGTGCACAAAAATGATGTAATTATAACCTCCCCTCCTCCACCCCAGACCTCCCCTCCTCCTCCCCTGTGTCTCACCACTTCATCAGATGGTCTCACTATCTTCGTGAATTCGCCCACTCTCTTAGCCTCTTTTCTCTCCTGAGCAGTCACTGGTTTTGAATCCAGAAATGCAAGGTTTGGCATATTGTATATTACAAAGTACCTAATCAAGAAATATATGTTGCATTTAAGAAGGGAACACACACCCATACAACATGCACATACCCACATGCACACACCCACATGCACACATGGATGGATGACCACTACGAAGTAGTGGTAGTGGTAGCTATATCTCCAACCACAAGACCTGCATGTCTGAACTACCAGCTCCAGCTAGTCACACCTGTCAAAATATAACTGATGGGAGTTAGACTTACAGGTGCTCTCACTAATGAATAGTTGGTGACCTGAATAGACAGCTAGCTCAATAGACCACTATTGTTCCATGTAGGACATTGCCACTATACAGTGTTGAACATGGGAATGATGTGTTTATGCAATACGTTTTATATGTTTCGTCAAACTCTTAATTGAACTGTGTCAGCTCCAGACCCTGGCAAGCAACTGGTCACTCTGTTAAGTATTGCTATGTAATTCAGTTGTGCAACAACACAGCCACCTGAAACGTTGCTGGTTACAATTATCATGGCAATAACACAACAAAGGTTAACTGGTGCAATTATCTCCAATAGGAGAAGTTACAATGGCTACAATGGCTATTAACAGTGGCTATTAATAATGGTTATTAACAATGGCTATTAACAATGGCTATTTAAGCTGTCTAACCTGTATCTCTGATAGTCTTCGTCATCATGGCCCGTACCAAGGAGCTCATTGGGACATGCTTGGTTACCCAGGAGACTGAGGTAGCGTAGATTGGGGCACTTCTCTTTGAGAATAGTAAGGATATGTTCGGTGTCTGTAATCTGAGTACTCGGGTAAATGAAGCAAGCACAGAAGGTGAACCAACTGACTTGGTTTTTGTTCAACGTTAACGTGCGAAGGTGCATTAAAGGTGGGAAGTTGAGACTAGAATCAGTCAGCTCATTGTTATCTAGAATGAGTTCCTCAAGCACTGTGAAGTTTAGCAGACCGTCCAGCGTCCTGTCAGGGTCCAAGGGGTATATCCACAGCGCCATCAAGGCCTCGTGGGAACCCACCTTATCTGGTTATAACTCAGGTCGAGTGTCTTTGCAGTGGAGCCATACTTCTTCGAAACATCTTCAGGGATGCTTTCGAGGTCCTTCCCCGCATACACGACCTGCGGCGCTCACGCGATAGGTATGTTTGCAATGAACAAAGCACTAAGCTTGAAAAGGGTGTGGAACTTACGTGTGTCCCATCATCCCCGCCAGGCGCGCTGAAATGACAAGTGGGGCGTGGTTGGAGTGACGATGAGGGCCCACACAACACACACACACAACATGCATATATATATATATATATATATATCTAAAGATGGCCGTTTATTTGTCTGTCAAGGCTGCTTACCGTGCAGTTGCTTGCTCCTCAGCCATTTATTACGATATACATTAATAGCATGTGATCTATTTACTAACAATACTCGAATTGAGCGTTTTCACGTATACAAAAATGGATTTCGGCGGGCAGGAAGAAAAACCAACTCTCGCCATGTTGGACAAAATGATAGACCTAGCGAAGTATTACACACAGCAAATTAGGTCTGTCAACAGCGCAATAGAAAGGTAAGAATTTTGTGAATCCACCTCGGGGTTCAGTAAACTCGTTAATTAATACATCGCCCAGAACGTTGGAGATGCAACGGACAGTGGACGAGCTATCAGAAGCACTTGACGTCAGAACAGTCATGGATTCATAATGTAATAAAAGAGTGCTGCATACACTGGGCATCACAACTTTAAATAAAACGGTTGCTGTACAAAAAACAGCTCATGTAAGCTTAATCCACAAGCTATATAACAACAGGTTGTGTGTGCACTTGTGTGTAGAGTGTGATGTCTCCTTTGCTGACTAGGGTGGTTTCTGGGTAGCCTTCTTGGTGATAAGGCTCTTGTGGATGTATGGAATAACTCCTAATAAGGGCAGTGAAAAACACAGTAATTGACTTCATGGCTTGGGAGTAATGTGTTAATTTCATAGCCACCCTTACCTCCGCCTGCAATGGTCGCCTTTATTAAAGAATCAAGTTCCTCGTCACCCCTGATAGCTAGTTGCAGGTGACGTGGTGTAATTCTCTTCACTTTCAGGTCTTTTGAGCAGTTCCCTGCCAACTCCAGCACCTGTGTGTACCAACTCATGCCCATCAGCGTCTTAGCACACAATCTATCTTCCTACCTCGGCCGTCAGGTATTCGAGGATAGCCGCACTGTATACAGCAGCTGTCGCCCCAACCCTGCCATGACTTGTGGTGCGTAACTTTAAGTGTCTGTGGATACGTCCTACGGGGAACTGCAGGCCAGCGCGTGCCGAGCGAGATACGGCCTTTGCCTTGACCTTGGCGTCTTTTCCAGCTTTGCCTCCTGCCTAGATATGAAAAAAAAAAAAGTAATGTGGTTACGGTTCGCTGTACAAAGCTGAATAACGCATCGACAGGTTGAAAAAGGCGCTTATTTGGGCGGGTCAATTGGTTTCCTGCAAGACATCGTAAAAATATATACATATACTTACCATTGTCGTGTGTTCTGCTTATCGTCAAAAGTTAGGCGCGCGTTTCTTCTGTGTGTTTGTGGAAGGCGGGAAAAAGATAAAAAAAGACGACCAATCCCAATTGTGCGCACCGGATGCAGGAGGGGTTGTTTTGGTGTTTATCACAGCAATGTTAGAATACACACGCTTAATTAGAACGACGCTCAACATGACTTGCTACTTCGTTATAGTCGGGCACAACGACAGCCCACTTTTTGAGCTAGACGTGAAAGATGCAGGGAAGGTAAGCAGCCGATAAACTTGATGTTTTATCCAACTCCTCTCGCCAGGTAGATGATAAGAGACAGATGGCGCAGTTTGTCGCCCACGCGTCATTAGATCTTGTGGACGAAGCGAAGTGGGAGACAAGCAACCTGTACGTAACGAGGGTTAACCCTAAGACGACCATATGATTTGTTGTTTTGATTGTGCTTATGGCTATCCGTGCTTCCGTACCTCTAGGTTTCTGAAGTCTGTAGATCGTTTTAACGAACTGAGTGTCGCAGGCTTTGTTACCGCGAGCCGTATCCTCTGTCCTGCGTATTGTGGTGATTCATGTTCCTATAGCCATTACTCCCACTTATACTACATTTTAACGACTTGAAAAAGGGTATCCATTGACTAGTTTGTAGATATGCGCTTCCTTCTGGTATATGACGGACCGAAAGCACAAGAGAACATGAAAAACTTCTTTATGGACATGTACGATGCGTTTGTGAAGGTAATATGCCCAAGCTCAGTGAACCGTGCAGTTATCTCTTCATTGTAGGCACTACTGAATCCATTTTACATACCAAACACGCCAATAGCATCTTCGAACTTTCGGAAGAAGGCCCTTGCTATAGCTAAAAAATACCTTTAAGAATGTATTGCGTTTCTATATGTTCACTGTGTGGCGTTTTTATGTTCAATGCATTATACCTCGGCAATTTGTTCACGTGCGCATGCGCAATAGTCCTTTCTTCCTCGTGGTGTTCCTGTAGACATTTGGACAGGCTTGTGAGATCTGTTTCAATCCACCATATCGACCATCATGACGGAACAATTGAAGCTGCGAGGTACCCTTAAGGGCCATGGTGGTTGGGTGACGCAAATTGCGACGACCCCGGCTGTACCCGACATGATCTTGTCGAGTTCGAGAGGTGGGCGTCTATTAGACATAGCAACCGTTAGATTAATAGCTCGTCGACCTTGTTCACACCGTAGATCGTTCAGTAATCATCTGGAACCTAACGCGTCAGGAAACGAACTACGGAGTTGCCAAGCGAGCTTTGCGAGGACACAATCATTTCGTGTCTGATGTCGTTATCAGCTCTGACGGACAGTTCGCGCTCTCCGGATCATGGGACAGCACTCTCAGGCTGTGGGACCTACAGACGTAAGTTGCACATAGCGCTTAGAGGGGAATTACTTAAGTGCCATGGCCTTGCAGTGGACGTACTACCAGGAGGTTCGTTGGACACACCAAAGACGTTCTCAGCGTTGCGTTCTCGGCTGATAATCGACAAATCGTATCGGGGTCACGTGACAGAACAGTGAAGCTGTGGAACACACTTGGTGTGTGCAAGTACACCATCCAGGTGCGTGGGCGTGTCCCCCCCCGCACTCTTCATGTGTGATATATACCTGATCCTTTATATTACAGGATGACTGCCACACTGATTGGGTCTCATGTGTTCGCTTCTCTCCCAACACACAAAACCCAGTAATTGTCTCATGTGGCTGGGACAGGCTTGTGAAGGTGGGGTTCCGCCATGGGAGATGTGTAGAACTGTTACAAGCCTTCTCTTTTAGGTGTGGAATCTCACCAACTGCAAGCTTAAGACCAATCACTATGGGCACAATGGATTCCTCAACTGTGTGACAGTCTCCCCTGACGGTTCTCTGTGTGCTTCTGGAGGAAAGGTGGGTGTGGGGGTGGTGGTGGTGGAATAGATGAGGGAGAAGCTACATTCTCATGGCATTCGGTTTCGTGTAGTTGTGGGGGCAGGGACTTTTGTACCTGGCCTCTTGGCTGTCAGCAAAAGTAATGGGATGGCATATGCTGCCACATAATTAGTATACACCATCCATCTGTGAGAATGTCTAAGACCTGCATCACTATTATTAAGTATTATTAAGCTGTATTAAACTATGTGTAGACAAAGCATGGGTAGCAGATAAGTTGTGAACAGTGATTTGAGAGCAGGCTATAGGCCCAGGTGTTGGTCACATTTCATCTTGTCATGTTACCATGCGTGTGGTGGAGGGAGACAACAGGATATGTGTATGGCTCTCCCAACATTGCCTACACAGTAGTAATGCTTGTGATTATATTACTGCAACTTACCACCCCCCCCCCCAATAATGATTTAATCAACTGTACCCATCTATAGGATGGTCAAGCTATGCTGTGGGACTTGAATGACAGCAAGCATCTGTACACACTGCCTGGGGGAGGCGAGACCATCAATGCTCTTGTCTTCAGTCCTAACCGTTACTGGCTGTGTGCAGCCACTGGACCCACTGTGAAGATATGGGTATGTGTTCCCACACCTCCCACGAGACATGACACCACCATGTGCCGTCCAATAGGACCTTGAGAGCAAGAGTGTTGTTGACGAGATCAAGCCGGAGGTGCCAGGTGGAGCCAGTGTAGAGTGCATGAGTCTGGCATGGAGCGCAGATGGGCAGACCCTGTTTGCTGGTTACACTGACAATCTCATCCGTGTGTATGATGTGGACACAGTTTAGGAAAATGTGATGCAGTTATTGTACTGTAGTGGAATACAAGAATCGTTCTTTGCATTTTTGAGGAAAGCAATGCACTTGGCTTCCTGTTACACATAACTTAATAGTTTGAATGGTAATTGGTAATAAAATTGCCAGTGCTGGAGTACACGAACGTGCACATTATTACAGATCTAAGCTACACAGTTACTATTATTATTAATGTTTAATCTCCCGCAATCCTTATTTAAGGATGGCCATCCTTAAATAAGGATGATGACCATTTTCTTAAAGATGGAGTACATGAACGTGCACATTATTACAGATCTAAGCTACACAGTTACTATTATTATTAATGTTTAATCTCCCGCAATCCTTATTTAAGGGTGGCCATCCTTAAATAAGGATGATGACCATTTTCTTTAAAAAGAATAATGTAAACTAGGTGCTTTGTTTTATATTAGTGATTCACTAGATTCAATCAAGATCATGCAGATCAGCGATACTGCCGCAATTAAAACAGGTTTGGCTTGCTCAAAAACCGGTATTACAGTGTAAATACGGCGAAACCGCCATTTGCCGCTGGCGATATAGTAGTGAGCAAATTAACCCAAAGCGACGTATGGCAAGGAAGGACAGGTTTCTGGTAGCTCTAGGAGTAGAATGTACACTGTCAGATGGATCTGTGGAACAATATCTACGGCCTCGACAATCTACGCTCACCCAGTACTTCCAAAGATCGAAGCGATTGCATACACTCGAAAGCGTCAAGCTAAGCAACCCTGCTTAGATGCCGAGGGGAGCCACAGAAAGCGACGGATGTAGTTCCTCAGTACAGATGGATGACGTACATGTAGGCCCAGGTGACCAAAGCGGCAGCACTGCACACTGGCACTGCATGATTCGTCAAATGACAGTGACAGCGACAGCAACAGTAGGCCTAGGCAATGGCGTGGTCTCCTCTCGAGTCTGGGGCTAAGATCCACTAAGCTCGAACACATATCGTATGCCAATTGACAAAGCTTCCTAGATTTCCCATACCCCCCCCCCCCCTCCCAACGCACCATTCTACATGGTATTGTACTCAATCATAGGACTAGAAAGCACACTGTTCAATGGAGCGGCGGCAGAACAACCACATGCAGTGCACGTGGTTTCAGTGAGGCTAAGGACGTCCTGCACGCTGGCGTTTGAGCAGAAGGGAGCATCTACATCAGTACACGTCATTATACAAATGCTTGATATTATTAATTTTGAAGTGGTTATGGTGTAAATAAGCATAACTTATTAACCACAAGTTATTTCTTCAACGAATCTGGCTGTGAGTATAGCTGAATCAACTGGCTATCAGAGAAAATCAAAAATCATTATGGTTTTTATGATCAATAATCTCTACTGTGTGATCCTTATTTAAGGATGGTGTCAATCCTTAAATAAGGATGTGCCACTTCCTCCCTGTTTTACCACATGGTCATTGATCATATTGACATCATTTAACGTTTGTTATGGAGGCTAATCAGCATACAATTGACCAATACCATTTGTTTTATCTTACTTACTTGGTTAGCAAAAATATGCAATGTTTTAAAAGATGATCCTTATTTAAGGATAATGACATCCTTAAATAAGGATTTTTCCCTGGAGATTAAACATTAATACAAGAGAATTTGTAACACATAATAACCCTAAGATAATGATCTTGGAATGCGCTACTAAGAATTGCCCTGACGTTGGCTCTCACAAGGGTTAGGTTTTGCCTCCCATATAGAGCTGCGATGGCTATGGTCTTTGGGCAGTTCTGTCTGGTACCTAATCGAGAAGCAAGCTGAGATAATGCCGATGGATACCCATCCCAGTTCAGATCATTGGACCTATGCTTGCATTCCTTGGTGTCACACGCACTTCAGGTAAACTAACGGTGATGTGACAGTGAAGTTAAATGCAGCTGGCTTGTCTATCATCCAATTTGCAGCAAGAACATCAGCTGGTCGTTTGCTCATGCATGACCACTCCCCACCTCTACCTGCTCATGAAGACCATAACCACTCCCCACCTCTACCTGCTCATGAAAACCATAACCACTCCCCACCTCTACCTGCTCATGAAGACCATAACCACTCCCCACCTCTACCTGCTCATGAAGACCATAACCACTCCCCACCTCTACCTGCTCATGAAGACCATAACCACTCCCCACCTCTACCTGCTCATGAAGACCATAACCACTCCCCACCTCTACCTACTCATGAAGACCATAACCACTCCCCACCTCTACCTGCTCATGAAGACCATAACCACTCCCCACCTCTACCCGCTCATGAAGACCATAACCACTCCCCACCTCTACCTGCTCATGAAGACCATAACCACTCCCCACCTCTACCTGCTCATGAAGACCGTAACCACTCCCCACCTCTACCTGCTCATGAAGACCATAACTACTCCCCACCTCTACCTGCTCATGAAGACTATAACGACCTGCTCATGAAGACCATAATCACTCCCCACCTCTACCTGCTCATGAAGACCATAACTACTCCCCACCTCTACCTGAACACCAACACAGGCTCTTCGCATGACTCCACATAAACATCCCGAAGCCTGTCATGGCGGGTGACCACATCACCTCCATGCTTGCAAGTCAAAGCGTGGTGACCTAGGGAGTCCAAAGAATGAGCTGAGCAGTGTGAGACACTCATGCCTAGCCACCACTGTATAGCTGTTTGAAATTCCGAAGGATCAAGTTGTAAGTTAACCCCTGGAGTAGGGATGACAAGCTCCAGCATGGGGGTAAGATACAGATAATAGATGTGCTCTGTCTGGCAAAGATGAATTGGTAAATAGTTTATTAAACTGGTTATCTTCAAGTTTGCAGGAAAGGTCTGTTTGACGGCAGGGAGTGCGAGAGACTGCCTCTATTATAAGGCTTCAGTTGGTGGAATACAATCATTACATTATATTCTTTGATTGAATGAACAAGGTGGTTGATTCTAAACACGGGTTGGACGAAGCTATGTAACAAGCCGATGCATGAGTGGTCTGAGAGGCTGCAAAGCCCAATACATCCTCTACTTAAACTGAGCTGTGCCTGTTCCTAAGCACTATTGGTGGTATCTCCTCCCCTGTACACAAGGCAAAGCAATGGCGAACATCATTATCCAAGTACTTAAATCCTTCAGTCACAAGTGAAGGAGGTGTGGATCTTGCCACATGTACAAGTCCCCCACATTGGCGCAAGAGGAGTACAGCAACTTGGGGGTCCACAGAGCCAACTTCCTCCAACTGTGTGAGCAACTTGGAGGCCATTGCACATTTAACTTGGCACAGAAATAGCATCACCAATAGGAGCTCTCAGAATTTCAAAATGGGGTACACTAGACTTCAAGATAGATGGACCCGTGCTGAGGTCACTCAGGCTGAACAGTTTACACTTAGCTGCAGACCTAATGTGTGGGCCCTCCTTCCTGGATAACGGAAAGTGCTCTGGAAACAGACAGCCTTGGACCAGTAATAACACCATCATCCTGGTACCATGCATGAAAGAGCAGACTTAAACAACCTTCATCAGTAGCAATGGCAGACACAAGAAATAAGCAGTACCAAGTAGAAGAACAAGGAACTTAGTGGGTCACCTTGCTGGACACCAACCTCAGAACTCATGGTACCTAAATGGTGCCTCAACAAATGATGCTGGCTATATAGGCCCATGATCACAGCCCATAGAAGCAACTCAGGAAAGTGGGTACATGTAGCACATTCATTCAACAAGACTTGGCAAGAAACAAGATTGAATGTATCTATCTTCAGCACTGTAAAGTCCTCATCTGTCCAATGTTTTTCAATGCAAGACCTGAGACCATGAATTACTTTCTCTGCTCCAGATGGACAGGCCACTCCAAATTGATGAGGGGCAAAACCTTAGTCCTTTCCACTGCACAAAGGTATTTCCCAACCAAACGTCGCAAGGCTTCCCCAAAATGGGACGCATGTCCAGGGAGAAATCAGCTTTGTCCTTCATCAGAGCAGTGAGACTGCCTCTAGCTAAATATTTGGAAACAAGCACTGAAACTTTCCTCGAGGCCAGCAAGTTAACAAGATCTCTGAGAGAAGAACATATGTGTTTAAGGGAACTTTTGCTGCATCTAAAAGATGTTGGATGCGAAGACCAGAGGGTCCACATGCTGTTATTTTTGCAAAAGACCGCAGAATAGCCATGATATTGAAATCATTAGGGAAAATAGTCACCAAAGGAGGTATAAATTTAGTCGCATTGCAAGGATAGTGCTGGCTATGTCGAATGGCTACTTCGCTACGCTTTTGGTATTGCAATAGGTTTTTAACCTGTCGAACTGGTTCAATTCCAGTCGTTGACAAAGAGCCATTGACGCTATCCAGCATTTGATTTTTCATTGCTTCGTTACGTAGACATAATCTACAAAACCTTTTTTTTTCATCATTCTTTGATGCACACACCAGGTACAAAAGTTATATTTGTTTATTGGTTGGCTACAGCATCACGTGATAAGCGGCTGGCCGTCCCGGGAGTAGTATTGACACGACGAATCGTCCACCTCCTTCGTCATTCCCTCCTTCAATACCTAACCCGTGACCACCAGCTTCATCTTTCTCCAGTTCAACCCGAAACGTGTAGACCATTCGTGATTGCGCCCGCCCACGCTCACGCTTCCTTATTTGGCATTGTTTACGCCGCTAAGGGGGCGTCTCCTAAAGTATTTTGGAAAAGATAACGTCATTGTGACGTTGATTATAAACCCTCCCCCCTCCCCCCTCCCCGCCTCATAACGTCATTGATATCCAAGGTTGTGGGAATATGGAAGCCATTTTTCAGTACATGTACATCTGAAACGTCACGTGCCTGATTCCCCCCCCCCCCCCCCTCCCCTCCCCTAACGTCAAGATGACGTTATCTTTTCCAAAATAGTTAGGAGATGTCCCCTAAATTATACCTCCTGGCTGTGTGTCCGTCCACACATATTTCGATAGGAGCGTACCAGGATGATATGTGCATTAGTAAGGTCATAGACTAGTATGTACTTGGAACTTTTGGACAAGCTCACTAATGATAGAGCCATGAACTGAGCGTGGTTTGCTACCCTCTGAGATATTGACTACATCATAAGCATGTGCATATGCTTTGACATCAGAGTACTTGTATGCTTAATATATGAACCAGTTACTATGACATCACCAGACGGCCGTTGTGGGGGTGATTTGTATATGGAACTGGGTCTGGGGCCAAGGCTACTGTCTGCTTTGATTGTTTGCCGTTGCAGTGGCCATGTACTTGGGGGCGTGGTCAGTGGTTGATCACTTTATGTCTGATGTCGTTGCTTTTTCTCTTGACCCTATTTACGGCTTCAGGGTTAATGAGATATCTATGGTAATAGGAAATGATTCAAGGCACAATTTTATTAAAAATATGAGTACAAACAATTTTATTAAAAATATGAGTACCACACAGATTGTTAATTAACCTCCGTATACAGAATACAATAATACCAATACAATCAACATGAGCATGAGAGAGAGTGTGTAGGTGAGTGTGGGGGTGCTATGTGCTCTCCTTGAGAACATCAAGCCTGTCTCATACGCTCCAATGGCTGCTTGACACACAACTGTTTCTAACACGTAACATCTGATGTAGCTTTGACAGCTGTCAGTGAATGGTCTTCCAGTATTGACATAATGGACGTACAGATAACCATCAGCTGGACGTCCTTGGATATTGTAGTATCCTGGAATGATCATTAACTATTGATAACCAAGTTTCCTGTAAAGTTCTGTGGGTGTGTGCAAGTGTGTGTGCATGTTATATTGTCCAACCAACCAACCAACCAGAGGTCCATTATAACCAGAGGTCCATTATAACCAAAGGTCCATTATAACCAGAGGTCCATTATAACCAGAGGTTCATTATATAGACAATGCATACATATGACAGACTTATGATGCCTGCATAGTGCATACAATTGTTGTGGCTATTAAAATTCTGCATGGACTCACTGATGGCAGAGACATTAGTGGCCAGGACGTGAAGGTAGGTCACTTGCATTCCTTGGTGACAGACCCTGCTGATACACTCACATCAGTTAAACTAACGGGATGTGACAGTGAAGTAAAATGCAGCTGGCTTGTCCATCTTCCAATTTGCAGCAAGAACATCAGCTGGTCGTTTGCTCATGCTTAACCACTCCCCACCTCTACCTGCTCATGAAGACCATAACCACTCCCCACCTCTACCTGCTCATGAAGACCATAACCACTCCCCACCTCTACCTGCTCATGAAGACCATAACCACTCCCCACCTCCAGCTGCTCATGAAGACGATAACCACTCCCCACCTCTACCTGCTCATGAAGACCATAACCACTCCCCACCTCTACCTGCTCATGAAGACCATAACCACTCCCCACCTCTACCTGCTCATGAAGACCATAACCATTCCCCACCTCTACCTGCTCATGAAGACCATAAGCTCTCAGAATTTCAAAATAGACTTCTTCATGATAGATGGACCCGTGCAGAGGTCACTCAAGCTGAACAGTTCACACTTAGCTGCAGACCTAATGTGTGGGCCCTCCTTCCTGGATAACGGAAAGTGCTCTGGAAACAGACAGCCTTGGACCAGTAATAACACCATCATCCTGGTACCATGCATGAAAGAGCAGACTTAAACAACCTTCATCAGTAGCAATGGCAGACACAAGAAATAAGCAGTACCAAGTAGAAGAACAAGGAACTTAGTGGGTCACCTTGCTGGACACCAACCTCAGAACTCATGGTACCTAAATGGTGCCTCAACAAAGGATGCTGGCATGTAGCACATTCATTCAACAAGACTTGGCAAGAAACAAGATTGAATGTATCTATCTGCAGCACTGTAAAGTCCTCATCTGTCCAATGTTTTTCACATGTGTTTAAGGGAACTTTTGCTGCATCTAAAAGATGTTGGATGCGAAGACCAGAGGGTCCACATGCTGTTATTTTTGGAAAAGACCGCAGAATAGCCATGATATTGAAATCATTAGGAAAAATAGTCACCAAAGGAGGTATAAATTTAGGTCGCATTGCAGGACTAGTGTTGGCTTTGTCGAATGGCTACTTCGTTACGCATTTGCAATAGGCTTTTAACCTGTCCGACTGGTTCAATTCCAGTTGACAAAGTGCCATTGACGCTATCCAGCATTTGATTTTTCTTGCTTTCGTTTTAAAATGACATAATCTACAAAACCTTTTTTTTTCTCATTGCACACACCTGGTACAAAACTTATATTTTTGTTTATTGGTTGGCTACAGTATCACGTGATAGACTGGACTCGTAGCGTAATTAATTCAATAGTTGGCGGGTCCTCCTCGCGCTCGACTTCTAGACGAACAATGGCAGTGCTCATGGCGATCAGAGCGCATCCTTCCTCCAGGGTGAGGCCAGCGAGAGGAGTTCCATTCACCGACACTAAAACGTCTCCCAATCGCAATGATCCTTGCTCAGCGGCTGGCCGTCCCGGTAGTAGTACTGACACGACGAACCGTCCATCTCCTACGCCATTCCCTCCTTCAATACCTAACCCGAGACCACCAGCTTCATCTTTCTCCAGTTCAACCCGAAACGTGTAGACCATTCGTGATTGCGCCCGCCCACGCGCACACTTCCTTATTTGGCATTGTTTACGCCGCTAAGTGGGTGTCTCCAAGTATTTTGGAAAAGATAACGTCATTGTGATGTCCATTATACCCCCCCCCCCCCCCCCAACCCCCATAACGTCATTGATATCCAAGATTGTGGGAATATGGAAGCCATTTAAAAAAATTCAATACATTACATCTGAAACGTCACGTGCCTGACCCCCCCCCCCCCCCTAACGTCAATGATGACGTTATCTTTTTTGGAGATGTCCCCTAAATTATACCTCCTGGCTGTGTGTTCGTCCACACATATTTTGATAGGAGCGTACCAGGATGATTTGTGCGTTAGTAAGGTCATAGACTAGTATGTACTTGGAACTTTTGGACAAGCTCACTAATGATAGAGCCATGAACTGAGCGTGGTTTGCTACCCTCTGAGATATTGACTGCATCATAAGCATGTGCATATGCTTTGACATCAGAGTACTTGTATGTTTAATGTCTGAACCAGTTACTATGACATCACCAGACGGCCGTTGCGGGGGTGATTTGTATATGGAACTGGGTCTGGGGCCAAGGCTACTGTCTGCATTGATTGTTTACCGTTGCAGTGGGCATGTGCTTGGGGGCGTGGTCAGTGGTTGATCACTTTAAGTCTGATGTCGTTGCTTTTTCTCTTGACCCTATTTACGGCTTCAGGGTTAATGAGATATCAATGGTGATAGGACATGATCAAGGCACAATTTTATAAAAAATGAGTACCACACAGATTGTTAATTAACCTCCGTATACAGAATACAATAATACCAATACAATCAACATGAGCATGAGAGAGAGTGTGTAGGTGAGTGTGGGGGTGCTATGAGCTCTCCTTGAGAACATCAAGCCTGTCTCATACGCTCCAACGGCTGCTTGACACACAACAGTTTCTAACATGTAACGTCTGATGTAGCTTTGACAGCTGTCAGTGAATGGTCTTCCAGTATTGACATAATGGACGTACAGATAACCATCAGCTGGATGTCCTTGGATATTGTAGTATCCTGGAATGATCATAAACTATTGATAACCAAGTTTCCTGTAAAGTTCTGTGGGTGTGTGCAAGTGTGTGTGCATGTTATATTGTCCAACCAACCAACCAACCAGAGGTCCATTATAACCAGAGGTCCATTATAACCAGAGGTCCATTATAACCAGAGGTTCATTATATAGGCAATGCATACATATGACAGATTTATGATGCCTGCATAGTGCATACAATTGTTGTGGCTATTAAAATTCTGCATGGACTCACTGATGGCAGAGACATTAGTGGCCAGGACGTGAAGGTAGATCACTTGCATTCCTTGGTGACAGACCCTGCTGATTCACTCACTTCAGGTAAACTAACGGTGATGTGACAGTGAAGTTACATGCAGCTGGCTTGTCCATCTTCCAATTTGCAGCAAGAACATCAGATGGTCGTTTGCTCATGCATAACCACTCCCCACCTCTACCTGCTCATGAAGACCATAACCACTCCTCACCTCTACCTGCTCATGAAGACCATAACCACTCCCCACCTCTACCTGCTCATGAAGACCATAACCACTCCCCACCTCTACCTGCTCATGAAGACCATAACCACTCCCCACCTCTACCTGCTCATGAAGACCATAACCACTCCCCACCTCTACCTGCTCACGAAGACCATAACCACTCCCCACCTCTACCTGCTCATGAAGACCATAACCACTCCCCACCTCTACCTGCTCACGAAGACCATAACCACTCCCCACCTCTACCTGCTCATGAAGAACATAACCACTCCCCACCTCTACCTGCTCATGAAGACCATAACCACTCCCCACCTCTACCTGCTCATGAAGACCATAAGCTCTCAGAATTTCAAAATAGACTTCTTCATGATAGATGGACCCGTGCTGAGGTCACTCAGGCTGAACAGTTCACACTTAGCTGCAGACCTAATGTGTGGGCCCTCCTTCCTGGATAACGGAAAGTGCTCTGGAAACAGACAGCTTGGACCAGTAATAACACCATCATCCTGGTACCATGCATGAAAGAGCAGACTTAAACAACCTTCATCAGTAGCAATGGCAGACACAAGAAATAAGCAGTACCAAGTAGAAGAATAAGGAACTTAGTGGAAAAGACCCCACGATATTGAAATCATTAGGAAAAATAGTCACCAAAGGAGGTATAAATTTAGGTCGCATTGAAGGACTAGTGCTGGCTTTGTCGAATGGCTACTTCGTAACGCATTTGCAATAGGCTTTTAACCTGTCCGACTGGTTCAATTCCAGTTGACAAAGTGCCATTGACGCTATCCAGCATTTGATTTTTCTTGCTTTCGTTTTAAAATGACATAATCTACAAAACCTTTTTTTTTTTTCTCATTGCACACACCTGGTACAAAAACTTATATTTTTGTTTATTGGTTGGCTACAGTATCACGTGATAGACTGGACTCGTAGCGTAATTAATTCAATAGTTGGCGGGTCCCCCTCGCGCTCGACTTCTAGACGAACAATGGCAGTGCTCATGGCGATCAGAGCGCATCCTTCCTCCAGGGTGAGGCCAGCGAGAGGAGTTCCATTCACCGACACTAAAACGTCTCCCAATCGCAATGATCCTTGCTCAGCGGCTGGCCGTCCCGGTAGTAGTACTGACACGACGAACCTTCCATCTCCTTCGCCATTCCCTCCTTCAATACCTAACCCGAGACCACCAGCTTCATCTTTCTCCAGTTCAACCCGAAATGTGTAGACCATTCGTGATTGCGCCCGCCCACGCTCACGCTTCCTTATTTGGCATTGTTTACGCCGCTACGTGGGTGTCTCCAAGTATTTTGGAAAAGATAACGTCATTGTGACGTCCATTATACTCCCCCCCCCCCCCCCCACCCCCCCATAACGTCATTGATATCCAAGGTTGTGGGAATATGGAAGCCATTTTTCAGTACATGTACATCTGAAACGTCACGTGCCTGATTTCCCCCCCCCCCCCCCCCCTCCCCTCCCCTAACGTCAAGATGACGTTATCTTTTCCAAAATAGTTAGGAGATGTCCCCTAAATTATACCTCCTGGCTGTGTGTCCGTCCACACATATTTTGATAGGAGCGTACCAGGATGATTTGTGCGTTAGTAAGGTCATAGACTAGTATGTACTTGGAACTTTTGGACAAGCTCACTAATGATAGAGCCATGAACTGAGCGCGGTTTGCTACCCTCTGAGATATTGACTGCATCATAAGCATGTGCCATCAGAGTACTTGTATGCTTTATATCTGAACCAGTTACTATGACATCACCAGATGGCCGTTGTGGGGGTGATTTGTATATGGAACTGGGTCTGGGGCCAAGGCTACTGTCTGCTTTGATTGTTTGCCGTTGCAGTGGGCATGTGCTTGGGGGCGTGGTCAGTGGTTGATCACTTTAAGTCTGATGTCGTTGCTTTTTCTCTTGACCCTATTTACGGCTTCAGGGTTAATGAGATATCTATGGTAATAGGACATGATTCAAGGCACAATTTTATTAAAAATATGAGTACAAACAATTTTATTAAAAATATGAGTATGACACAGATTGTTAATTAACCTCTGTATACAGAATACAATAATACCAATACAATCAACATGAGCATGAGTGAGAGTGTGTAGGTGAGTGTGGGGGTGCTATGTGCTCTCCTTGAGAACATCAAGCCTGTCTCATACGCTCCAACGGCTGCTTGACACACAACAGTTTCTAACACGTAACGTCTGATGTAGCTTTGACAGCTGCCAGTGAATGGTCTTCCAGTATTGACATAATGGACATACAGATAACCATCAGCTGGATGTCCTTGGATATTGTAGTATCCTGGAATGATCATTAACTCTTGATAACCAAGTTTCCTGTAAAGTTCTGTGCGTGTGTGCAAGTGTGTGTGCATGTTATATTGTCCAACCAACCAACCAACCAGAGGTCCATTATAACCAGAGGTCCATTATAACCTAGAGGTCCATTATAACCCACAGCCCTTTGCGGCTGGACAAAAGGGTCCATAATTAGACAATACCGTAAACCAAAAAAACCCATTGCGGCTAGATGCGCCATGGCCTCATTAAAATGGCGTTTTTTGATAGAGCTGTATCTTGTTCATTTTACCATCAAATACCTGTTGATCCCTCCCATTTAACTGGTGTATCGTCGTAGTAGAGACTATACCATATGCGCACTCTTCAAATCGCAATCCTTAATAACGCGCAGCCAATTTATATATGGATATCGTAAGGGAGAGGGGGTACTTCACGCTGATAATACCAAGCACAGACAAATTCTCAGGAACGTCAGCATGCCGCTTTGTCAACTATACACATTTAGGTATACAGAAACACCATTTAGGTCCAGCCATACTTTTTTTTCACCACACAATAAAGGGTTTTGCTTTTCTATGAATAATGCGGTATTAGTAGCTTTATTCGGTCACATAGCCTAGATGGAACACCACATATACCAGCTCCAGAAACTTTGCAGAGCTTGTGGAAAACATTTGGTGGCTAGAGAGATCAAAAGGAGAGCATTCATGAGAGGGGGTTTATAATGGGTACATGAGGGCAGGGGGTCCAGCTGCTTACTGTGGGAACATGGGGCAGACCAGCTGCTTATAGTAGGTACTTTGGGGCATGTGCAGGGGGTCCAGCTACTTAGTGAGTACATAGGGGCAGAGTGTACAGTGAGTACACAGGGGCAGGGGTCTAGCTGCTTACTGTGGGTACATGGGGGGCAGGGGTCCAGCTGCTTACTGTGTGTACATGGGGGGCAGGGGTCCAGCTGCTTACTGTGGGTACATGGTGGGCAGGGGTCCAGCTGCTTACAGTGGGTACATGGGGGCAGGGGGGGCCAGTTCCTTACAGTGGGTACATGGGGGCAAGGGGGCATGGGTACATGGGGGAGGGGGACTAGCTGCTTACAGTGGGTACATGGGGACAAGGGGGCCAGTTGCTTACAGTGGGTACATGGGGGCAAGGGGGCATGGGTACATGGGGAAGGGGGTCCAGCTGCTTACAGTGGGTACATGGGGGCAGGGGGCGTGGGCACATGGGGGAGGGGTCCAGCTGCTTACAGTGGGCACATGGAGGCAAGGGGGCCAGTTGCTTACAGTGGGTACATGGGGTCAAGGGGGCATGGGTACATGGGGGCAGGGGTCCAGCTGCTTACTGTGGGTACATGGGGGCAGGGGTCTAGCTGCTTACTGTGGGTACATGGGGGCAGGGGGTCCAGCTGCTTACAGTGGGTACATGGAGGCAAGGGGTCCAGCTGCTTACAGTGGGTACATGGGGGCAAGGGGTCTAGCTGCTTACAGTGGGTACATGGGGGGCAAGGGGGCCAGTTGCTTACAGTGGGTACATGGGGGTAAGGGGGCGTGGGTACATGGGGGAGGGGGTCCAGCTGCTTACAGTTGGTACATGAGGGTAGGCATATGTGGGGGCAGTGTCTACCTGCTTATAGTGGGTACATGGGGGCACGGGGGCCAGTTGCTTAGTGGGTACATGGGGGCAGGGGTCCAGCTGCTTACTGTGGGTACATGGGGGCAAGGGGGTCCAGCTGCTTACAGTGGGTACATGGGGGCAGGGGGGTCCAGCTGCTTACAGTGGGTACATGGGGGGCAAGGGGGCCAGTTGCTTACAGTGGGTACATGGGGGTAAGGGGGCATGGGTACATGGGGGCAGGGGTCCAGCTGCTTACTGTGGGTACATGGGGGCACGGGGGCCAGTTGCTTAGTGGGTACATGGGGGCAGGGGGGTCCAGCTGCTTACAGTGGGTACATGGGGGCAAGGGGTCCAGCTGCTTACAGTGGGTACATGGGGGCAAGGGGTCTAGCTGCTTACAGTGGGTACACGGGGGAAGGGGGCGTGGGTACATGAGGGAGGGGGTCCAGCTGCTTACAGTTGGTACATGAGGGTAGGCATATGTGGGGCAAGGGTCCAGCTGCTTACAGTGGACTCATGGGGTAGGGGTTCCAGTTGCTTACAGTGGGTACATGACGGCAGGGGGTCCAGCTTCATACATGTACATGAAGCAGGGGTCCAGCTGCTTACAGTGGGTACATGGGGGAGGGGGTCCAGCTGCTTATAGAGGGTACATGTGGGCAGGGGATCCAGCTGCTCACAGTGGGTACATGAGAGCAGGGGGTAGCCGTGGGTGTATGGGGGCAGGGAGTCCAGCTGCTTACATGAAGGCCGAGGGATCAGCTGCTTACAGTAGTCATGTGGGGGAGGAGGTCCAGCTGCTAACAGTGGGCATATACATGGGGCAGGAGGTCCAGCTGTTCATAGTGGGCACATGGGGACAGGGGATTACAGTGTGGGTACATGGGGACAGGGGATTACAGTGTGGGTACATGGGGGCAGAGTGTAACAGTGGTACATGGGGCAGGGGGCAGTCAGGGGGTCCAGCTGCTTGCAGTGGGTACATGAAGGCAGGGGTCCAATACATGTACATGGGGCAGGGGGTGCAGCTACTTACAGTGGGTAGGTAGGCTGGGTGTTCAGCTGACAGTGGGTACATAAGGGCAGGGGGGTCCAGCTGATTTTCACGTCAACACGTATATGTACTGGGCTAGTTTACACGGCTCAAACCACAGAACACTTCACATGCGTATACCATTGCGAAGAAAAAGTATGGCTACAGTTCCATACTATATGTTGTAAGTTCCTTCTGTCTCCTTTTGTTATTCGCTTCCAACTGGGGTGCAGAATTTGTCTACGTGGTCCAAAAAGTACGTTGAAGACGATGCGTTCGTCGAAAAATGGCCGCTTGTAGGAAGCGGTGGAGAGAAAACTAGGCCATGTGACTTTGGCTACAAATAGAACAAAGATCCTTCATTCATTGTATGGCTTTAAAATGGTGACAAGTTCAAACATGTTAACATGTAGTGCAAGGTTTCTAAGGTTGTCGGTTGTCAAGGGTGGTTGCTAGGGCATTACGCCACTATTTCAATATTTCAAGAGGTATGCCTTTTGTCCACAAATTGTATGGCCGCATAGGGCTGTGAACCAGAGGTTCATTGTATAGACAATGCATACATATGACAGATTTATGATGCCTGCATAGTGCATACAATTGCTGTGGCTATTAAAATTCTGCTTGGACTCACTGATGGCAGAGACATTAGTGGCCAGGACGTGAAGGTAGATCACTTGCATTCCTTGGTGACAGACCCTGCTGATACACTCACTTCAGGTAAACTAACGGTGATGTGACAGTGAAGTTACATGCAGCTGGCTTGTCCATCGTCAAATTTGCAGCAAGAACATCAGCTGGTCGTTTGCTCATGCATAACCACTCCTCACCTCTACCTGCTCATGAAGACCATAACCACTCCCCACCTCTACCTGCTCATGAAGACCATAACCACTCCCCACCTCTACCTGCTCATGAAGACCATAACCACTCCTCACCTCTACCTGCTCATGAAGACCATAACCACTCCCCACCTCTACCTGCTCATGAAGACCATAACCACTCCCCACCTCTACCTGCTCATGAAGACCATAACCACTCCCCACCTCTACCTGCCCATGAAGACCATAACCACTCCTCACCTCTACCTGCTCATGAAGACCATAACCACTCCCCACCTCTACCTGCTCATGAAGACCATAACCACTCCCCACCTCTACCTGCTCATGAAGACCATAACCACTCCCCACCTCTACCTGCTCATGAAGACCATAACCACTCTCCACCTCTACCTGCTCATGAAGACCATAACCACTCCCCACCTCTACCTGCTCATGAAGACCATAACCACTCCCCACCTCTACCTGCTCATGAAGACCATAACCACTCTCCACCTCTACCTGCTCATGAAGACCATAACCACTCCCCACCTCTACCTGCTCATGAAGACCATAACCACTCCCACCTCTACCTGCTCATGAAGACCATAACCACTCCCCACCTCTACCTGCTCATGAAGACCATAACCACTCCCCACCTCTACCTGCTCATGAAGACCATAACCACTCCCCACCTCTACCTGCTCACGAAGACCATAACCACTCCCCACCTCTACCTGCTCATGAAGACCATAACCACTCCCCACCTCTACCTGCTCACGAAGACCATAACCACTCCCCACCTCTACCTGCTCATGAAGACCATAACCACTCCCCACCTCTACCTGCTCACGAAGACCATAACCACTCCCCACCTCTACCAGCTCATGAAGAACATAACCACTCCCCACCTCTACCTGCTCATGAAGACCATAACCACTCCCCACCTCTACCTGCTCATGAAGACCATAAGCTCTCAGAATTTCAAAATAGACTTCTTCATGATAGATGGACCCGTGCTGAGGTCACTCAGGCTGAACAGTTCACACTTAGCTGCAGACCTAATGTGTGGGCCCTCCTTCCTGGATAACGGAAAGTGCTCTGGAAACAGACAGCCTTGGACCAGTAATAACACCATCATCCTGGTACCATGCATGAAAGAGCAGACTTAAACAACCTTCATCAGTAGCAATGGCAGACACAAGAAATAAGCAGTACCAAGTAGAAGAATAAGGAACTTAGTGGGTCACCTTGCTGGACACCAACCTCAGAACTCATGGTACCTAAATGGTGCCTCAACAAAGGATGCAACAAGACTTGGCAAGAAACAAGATTGAATGCATTACACATATCTATCTTCAGCACTGTAAAGTCCTCATCTGTCCAATGTTTTTCAATGCAAGACCTGAGACCATGAATTACTTTCTCTGCTCCAGATAGACAGGCCACTCCAAATTGATGAGGGGCAAAACCTTAGTCCTTTCAGTGGCACAAAGGTATTTCCCAACCAAACGTCGCAAGGCTTCCCAAAATGGGATGCATGTCCAGGGAGAAATCAGCTTTGTCCTTCATCAGAGCAGTGAGACTGCCTCTAGCTAAATATTTGGAAACAAGCACTGGAACTTTCCTCGAGGCCAGCAAGTTAACAAGATCTCTGAGAGAAAAACATATGTGTTTAAGGGAACTTTTGCTGCATCTAAAAGATGTTGGATGCGAAGACCAGAGGGTCCACATGCTGTTATAATTGGAAAAGACCCCACGATATTGAAATCATTAGGAAAAATAGTCACCAAAGGAGGTATAAATTTAGGTCGCATTGCAGGACTAGTGCTGGCTTTGTCGAATGGCTACTTCGTAACGCATTTGCAATAGGCTTTTAACCTGTCCGACTGGTTCAATTCCAGTTGACAAAGTGCCATTGACGCTATCCAGCATTTGATTCTTCTTGCTTTCGTTTTAATATGACATAATCTACAAAACCTTTTTTTTTCTCATTGCACACACCTGGTATAAAAACTAATTTTTTTGTTTATTGGTTGGCTACAGTATCACGTGATAGACTGGACTCGTGCGTAATTAATTCAATAGTTGGCGGGTCCCCCTCGCGCTCGACTTCTAGACGAACAATGGCAGTCTCATGGCGATCAGAGCGCATCCTTCCTCCAGGGTGAGGCCAGCGAGAGGAGTTCCATTCACCGACACTAAAACGTCTCCCAATCGCAATGATCCTTGCTCAGCGGCTGGCCGTCCCGGTAGCAGTACTGACACGACGAACCTTCCATCTCCTTCGCCATTCCCTCCTTCAATACCTAACCCGAGACCACCAGCTTCATCTTTCTCCAGTTCAACCCGAAATGTGTAGACCATTCGTGATTGCGCCCGCCCACGCTCACGCTTCCTTATTTGGCATTGTTTACGCCACTGAGGAGGTGTCTCCCAAAGTATTTTGGAAAAGATAACGTCATTGTGACGTCCATTATACTCCCCCCCCCCCCCACCCCCCCATAACGTCATTGATATCCAAGGTTGTGGGAATATGGAAGCCATTTTTCAGTACATGTACATCTGAAACGTCACGTGCCTGACCCCCCCCCCCCCCCCCCCCCCTCCCTAACGTCAAGATGACGTTATCTTTTCCAAAATAGTTAGGAGATGTCCCCTAAATTATACCTCCTGGCTGTGTGTCCGTCCACACATATTTTGATAGGAGCGTACCAGGATGATATGTGCGTTAGTAAGGTCATAGACTAGTATGTACTTGGAACTTTTGGACAAGCTCACTAATGATAGAGCCATGAACTGAGCGTGGTTTGCTACCCTCTGAGATATTGACTGCATCATAAGCATGTGCATATGCTTTGACATCAGAGTACTTGTATGTTTAATATATGAACCAGTTACTATGACATCACCAGATGGCCGTTGTGGGGGTGATTTGTATATGGAACTGGGTCTGGGGCCAAGGCTACTGTCTGCTTTGATTGTTTGCCGTTGCAGTGGCCATGTACTTGGGGGCGTGGTCAGTGGTTGATCACGTTAAGTCTGATGTCGTTCAGCTGGACGTCCTTGGATATTGTAGTATCCTGGAATGATCATTAACTCTTGATAACCAAGTTTCCTGTAAAGTTCTGTGGGTGTGTGCAAGTGTGTGTGCATGTTATATTGTCCAACCAACCAACCAACCAGAGGTCCATTATAACCAGAGGTCCATTATAACCAGAGGTTCATTATATAGACAATGCATACATATGACAGACTTATGATGCCTGCATAGTGCATACAATTGTTGTGGCTATTAAAATTCTGCATGGACTCACTGATGGCAGAGACATTAGTGGCCAGGACGTGAAGGTAGATCACTTGCATTCCTTGGTGACAGACCCTGCTGATACACTCACTTCAGGTAAACTAACGGTGATGTGACAGTGAAGTTACATGCAGCTGGCTTGTCCATCGTCCAATTTGCAGCAAGAACATCAGCTGGTCGTTTGCTCATGCATAACCACTCCCCACCTCTACCTGCTCATGAAGACCATAACCACTCCCCACCTCTACCTGCTCATGAAGACCATAACCACTCCCCACCTCTACCTGCCCATGAAGACCATAACCACTCCCCACCTCTACCTGCCCATGAAGACCATAACCACTCCCCACCTCTACCTGCTCATGAAGACCATAACCACTCCCCACCTCTACCTGCTCATGAAGACCATAACCGCTCCCCACCTCTACCTGCTCATGAAGACCATAACCACTCCCCACCTCTACCTGCTCATGAAGACCATAACCACTCCCCACCTCTACCTGCTCATGAAGACCATAAGCTCTCAGAATTTCAAAATAGACTTCTTCATGATAGATGGACCCGTGCAGAGGTCACTCAAGCTGAACAGTTCACACTTAGCTGCAGACCTAATGTGTGGGCCCTCCTTCCTGGATAACGGAAAGTGCTCTGGAAACAGACAGCTTGGACCAGTAATAACACCATCATCCTGGTACCATGCATGAAAGAGCAGACTTAAACAACCTTCATCAGTAGCAATGGCAGACACAAGAAATAAGCAGTACCAAGTAGAAGAACAAGGAACTTAGTGGGTCACCTTGCTGGACACCAACCTCAGAACTCATGGTACCTAAATGGTGCCTCAACAAAGGATGCTGGCTATATAGGCCCATGATCACAGCCCATAGAAGCAACTGAGGAAAGTGGGTACATGTAGCACATTCATTCAACAAGACTTGGCAAGAAACAAGATTGAATGTATCTATCTTCAGCACTGTAAAGTCCTCATCTGTCCAATGTTTTTCAATGCAAGACCTGAGACCATGAATTACTTTCTCTGCTCCAGATTGACAGGCCACTCCAAATTGATGAGGGGCAAAACCTTAGTCCTTTCCACCGTACAAAGGTATTTCCCAACCAAACGTCGCAAGGCTTCCCAAAATGGGACGCATGTCCAGGGAGAAATCAGCTTTGTCCTTCATCAGAGCAGTGAGACTGCCTCTAGCTAAATATTTGGAAACAAGCATTGGAACTTTCCTCGAGGCCAGCAAGTTAACAAGATCTCTGAGAGAAAAACATATGTGTTTAAGGGAACTTTTGCTGCATCTAAAAGATGTTGGATGCGAAGACCAGAGGGTCCACATGCTCTTATTTTTGGAAAAGACCGCCATGATATTGAAATCATTAGGAAAAATAGTCACCAAAGGAGGTATAAATTTAGGTCGCATTGAAGGGCTAGTGCTGGCTTTGTCGAATGGCTACTTCGTAACGCATTTGCAATAGGCTTTTAACCTGTCCGACTGGTTCAATTCCAGTTGACAAAGTGCCATTGACGCTATCCAGCATTTGATTTTTCTTGCTTTCGTTTTAAAATGACATAATCTACAAAACCTTTTTTTCTTTTCTCATTGCACACACCTGGTACAAAAACTTATATTTTTGTTTATTGGTTGGCTACAGTATCACGTGATAGACTGGACTCGTAGCGTAATTAATTCAATAGTTGGCGGGTCCCCCTCGCGCTCGACTTCTAGACGAACAATGGCAGTGCTCATGGCGATCAGAGCGCATCCTTCCTCCAGGGTGAGGCCAGCGAGAGGAGTTCCATTCACCGACACTAAAACGTCTCCCAATCGCAATGATCAGCGGCTGGCCGTCCCGGTAGTAGTACTGACACGACGAACCGTCCATCTCCTACGCCATTCCCTCCTTCAATACCTAACCCGAGACCACCAGCTTCATCTTTCTCCAGTTCAACCCGAAACGTGTAGACCATTCGTGATTGCGCCCGCCCACGCTCACACTTCCTTATTTGGCATTGTTTACGCCGCTAAGTGGGTGTCTCCAAGTATGAAAAGATAACGTCATTGTGACGTCCATTATACCCCCCCCCCCCACCCCCCCATAACGTCATTGATATCCAAGGTTGTGGGAATATGGAAGCCATTTTAAAAAATTCAATACATTACATCTGAAACGTCACGTGCCTGACCCCCCCCCCCCCCCTCCCTAACGTCAAGATGACGTTATCTTTTCCAAAATAGTTAGGAGATGTCCCCTAAATTATACCTCCTGGCTGTGTGTCCGTCCACACATATTTCGATAGGAGCGTACCAGGATGATGTGTGCGTTAGTACGGTTATAGACTAGTATGTACTTGGAACTTTTGGACAAGCTCACTAATGATAGAGCCATGAACTGAGCGTACCCTCTGAGATATTGACTGCATCATAAGCATGTGTACATGCTTTGACATCAGAGTACTTGTATGTTTAATATCTGAACCAGTTACTATGACATCACCAGACGGCCATTGCGGGGGTGATTTGTATATGGAACTGGGTCTGGGGCCAAGTCTACCGTCTGCATTGATTGTTTACCGTTGCAGTGGCCATGTACTTGGGGGCGTGGTCAGTGGTTGATCACGTTAAGTCTGATGTCGTTGCTTTTTCTCTTGACCCTATTTACGGCTTCAGGGTAATGATGATATCAATGGTGATACGACATGATCAAGGCACAATTTTATTAAAAATATGAGTACGACACAGATTGTTAATTAACCTCTGTATACAGAATACAATAATACCAATACAATCAACATGAGCATGAGAGAGAGTGTGTAGGTGAGTGTGGGGGTGCTATGAGCTCTCCTTGAGAACATCAAGCCTGTCTCATACGCTCCAACGGCTGCTTGACACACAACAGTTTCTAACATGTAACGTCTGATGTAGCTTTGACAGCTGTCAGTGAATGGTCTTCCAGTATTGACATAATGGACGTACAGATAACCATCAGCTGGATGTCCTTGGATATTGTAGTATCCTGGAATGATCATAAACTATTGATAACCAAGTTTCCTGTAAAGTTCTGTGGGTGTGTGCAAGTGTGTGTGCATGTTATATTGTCCAACCAACCAACCAACCAGAGGTCCATTATAACCAGAGGTCCATTATAACCAGAGGTCCATTATAACCAGAGGTTCATTATATAGGCAATGCATACATATGACAGATTTATGATGCCTGCATAGTGCATACAATTGTTGTGGCTATTAAAATTCTGCATGGACTCACTGATGGCAGAGACATTAGTGGCCAGGACGTGAAGGTAGATCACTTGCATTCCTTGGTGACAGACCCTGCTGATTCACTCACTTCAGGTAAACTAACGGTGATGTGACAGTGAAGTTACATGCAGCTGGCTTGTCCATCTTCCAATTTGCAGTAAGAACATCAGATGGTCGTTTGCTCATGCATAACCACTCCCCACCTCTACCTGCTCATGAAGACCATAACCACTCCTCACCTCTACCTGCTCATGAAGACCATAACCACTCCCCACCTCTACCTGCTCATGAAGACCATAACCACTCCCCACCTCTACCTGCTCATGAAGACCATAACCACTCCTCACCTCTACCTGCTCATGAAGACCATAACCACTCCCCACCTCTACCTGCTCATGAAGACCATAACCACTCCCCACCTCTACCTGCTCATTGAAGACCATAACCACTCCCCACCTCTACCTGCTCATGAAGACCATAACCACTCCCCACCTCTACCTGCTCATGAAGACCATAACCACTCCCCACCTCTACCTGCTCATGAAGACCATAACCACTCCCCACCTCTACCTGCTCATGAAGACCATAACCACTCCCCACCTCTACCTGCTCATGAAGACCATAACCACTCCTCACCTCTACCTGCTCATGAAGACCATAACCACTCCCCACCTCTACCTGCTCATGAAGACCATAACCACTCCCCACCTCTACCTGCTCATGAAGACCATAACCACTCCCCACCTCTACCTGCTCATTGAAGACCATAACCACTCCCCACCTCTACCTGCTCATGAAGACCATAATCACTCCCCACCTCTACCTGCTCATGAAGACTCCCCACCTCTACCTGCTCATGAAGACCATAACCACTCCCCACCTCTACCTGCTCATGAAGACCATAACCACTCCCCACCTCTACCTGCTCATGAAGACCATAACCACTCCCCACCTCTACCTGCTCATGAAGACCATAACCACTCCCCACCTCTACCTGCTCATTGAAGACCATAACCATTCCCCACCTCTACCTGCTCATGAAGACCATAATCACTCCCCACCTCTACCTGCTCATGAAGACCATAACCACTCCCCACCTCTACCTGCTCATGAAGACCATAACCACTCCCCACCTCTACCTGCTCATGAAGACCATAATCACTCCCCACCTCTACCTGCTCATGAAGACCATAACCACTCCCCACCTCTACCTGCTCATGAAGACCATAACCACTCCCCACCTCTACCTGCTCATGAAGACCATAACCACTCCCCACCTCTACCTGCTCATGAAGACCATAACCACTCCCCACCTCTACCTGCTCATGAAGACCATAATCACTCCCCACCTCTACCTGCTCATGAAGACCATAACCACTCCCCACCTCTACCTGCTCATGAAGACCATAACCACTCCCCACCTCTACCTGCCCATGAAGACCATAACCACTCCCCACCTCTACCTGCTCATGAAGACCATAATCACTCCCCACCTCTACCTGCTCATGAAGACCATAACCACTCCCCACCTCTACCTGCTCATGAAGACCATAAGCTCTCAGAATTTCAAAATGGACTTCTTCATGATAGATGGACCCGTGCTGAGGTCACTCAAGCTGAACAGTTCACACTTAGCTGCAAACCTAATGTGTGGGTCCTCCTTCCTGGATAACGGAAAGTGCTCTGGAAACAGACAGCCTTGGACCAGTAATAACACCATCATCCTGGTACCATGCATGAAAGAGCAGACTTAAACAACCTTCATCAGTAGCGATGGCAGACACAAGAAATAAGCAGTACCAAGTAGAAGAACGAGGAACTTAGTGGGTCACCTTGCTGGACACCAACCTCAGAACTCATGGTACCTAAATGGTGCCTCAACAAAGGATGCTGGCTATATAGGCCCATGATCACAGCCCATAGAAGCAACTGAGGAAAGTGGGTACATGTAGCACATTCATTCAACAAGACTTGGCAAGAAACAAGATTGAATGTATCTATCTTCAGCACTGTAAAGTCCTCATCTGTCCAATGTTTTTCAATGCAAGACCTGAGACCATGAATTACTTTCTCTGCTCCAGATGGACAGGCCACTCCAAATTGATGAGGGGCAAAACCTTAGTCCTTTCCACCGTACAAAGGTATTTCCCAACCAAACGTCGCAAGGCTTCCCAAAATGGGATGCATGTCCAGGGAGAAATCAGCTTTGTCCTTCGTCAGAGCAGTGAGACTGCCTCTAGCTAAATATTTGGAAACAAGCACTGGAACTTTCCTCGAGGCCAGCAAGTTAACAAGATCTTTGAGAGAAAAACATATGTGTTTAAGGGAACTTTTGCTGCATCTAAAAGATGTTGGATGCGAAGACCAGAGGGTCCACATGCTGTTATTTTTGCAAAAGACCCCACGATATTGAAATCATTAGGAAAAATAGTCACCAAAGGAGGTATAAATTTAGGTCGCATTGAAGGGCTAGTGCTGGCTTTGTCGAATGGCTACTTCGTAACGCATTTGCAATAGGCTTTTAACCTGTCCGACTGGTTCAATTCCAGTTGACAAAGTGCCATTGACGCTATCCAGCATTTGATTTTTCTTGCTTTCGTTTTAAAATGACATAATCTACAAAACCTTTTTTTTTTTCTCATTGCACACACCTGGTACAAAAACTTATATTTTTGTTTATTGGTTGGCTACAGTATCACGTGATAGACTGGACTCTTAGCGTAATTAATTCAATAGTTGGCGGGTCCCCCTCGCGCTCGACTTCTAGACGAACATTGGCAGTGCTCATGGCGATCAGAGCGCATCCTTCCTCCAGGGTGAGGCCAGCGAGAGGAGTTCCATTCACCGACACTAAAACGTCTCCCAATCGCAATGATCCTTGCTCAGCGGCTGGCCGTCCCGGTAGTAGTACTGACACGACGAACCTTCCATCTCCTTCGCCATTCCCTCCTTCAATACCTAACCCGAGACCACCAGCTTCATCTTTCTCCAGTCAACCCGAAACGTGTAGATTGCGTCCGCCCACGCTCACACTTCCTTAATATTTGGCGCCGCTAAGTGGGTGTCTCCCAAAGTATTTTGGAAAAGATAACGTCATTGTGACGTCCATTATAACCCCCCCCCCCTCCCCCCCATAACGTCCTTGATATCCAAGGTTGTGGGAATATGGAAGCCATTTAAAAAAATTCAGTACATGTACATCTGAAACGTCACGTGCCTGACCTCCCCCCCTCCCTAACGTCAAGATGATGTTATCTTTTCCAAAATAGTTTGGAGATGTCCCCTAAATTATACCTCCTGGCTGTGTGTCCGTCCACATATTTCGATAGGAGCATACCAGGATGATATGTGCGTTAGTAAGGTCATAGACTAGTATGTACTTGGAACTTTTGGACAAGCTCACTAATGATAAAGCCATGAACTGAGCGTGGTTTGCTACCCTCTGAGATATTGACTGCATCATAAGCATGTGCACATGCTTTGACATCAGAGTACTTGTATGTTTAATATCTGAACCAGTTACTATGACATCACCAGATGGGTGTTCGGTGGAATGGAGAGGACGACTGGAGAATGCTTTCTGGTTGAAGTGGAACGTAGAGATGCAGCCACACTTCTACCCATTATTCAGCACTATGTTAGACCTGGCAGCGTTGTATACAGTGATGAGTGGAGTTCGTACTGCAGCCTCAACACGGCAACTGGTTTGGTTCATAACACCGTAAACCATTCACTCCACTTCGTAGACCCTGCAACTGGTGCTCATACCCAAGGTGTTGAAGGGATGTGGAGCTGCTGTAAGAGAATGTTGAGGGAGGAGAAGACTATGCACTCGAAGTTGTTCGATACATACCTTCCTGAGTTTATGTGGAGGAAACGTTTTGGAGGTCGTCTTGCATTTTCAAATATATTACAACACATTGCTGAACAGTACCCCGTTTAGGTACATGTGTATATTGTGCATTATGCGTTGATTAATACGCGTTGATTAATAGAAAGAATGTGTGAATTAAAAGGTGTCCCGTAAGAAGATAAGTGCGAGGGGGGTATCTAATCTGCATTGCGGGGGTGTGGAACTGGGTCTGGGGCCAAGGCTACTGTCTGCTTTGATTGCAGTGGCCATGTACTTGGGGGCGTGGTCAGTGGTTGATCACTTTAAGTCTGATGTCGTTGCTTTTTCTCTTGACCCTATTTACGACTTCAGGGTTAATGAGATATCTATGGTAATAGGACATGATTCAAGGCACAATTTTATTAAAAATATGAGTACAAACAATTTTATTAAAAATATGAGTACCACACAGATTGTTAATTAACCTCCGTATACAGAATACAATAATACCAATACAATCAACATGAGCATGAGAGAGAGTGTGTAGGTGAGTGTGGGGGTGCTATGAGCTCTCCTTGAGAACATCAAGCCTGTCTCATACGCTCCAATGGCTGCTTGACACACAACGGTTTCTGACACGTAACGTCTGATGTAGCTTTGACAGCTGCCAGTAAATGGTCTTCCAGTATTGACATAATGGATGTACAGATAACCATCAGCTGGACGTCCTTGGATATTGTAGTATCCTGGAATAATCATTAACTCTTGATAACCAAGTTTCCTGTAAAGTTCTGTGGGTGTGTGCAAGTGTGTGTGCATGTTATATTGCTAATCTGTGTCCAACCAACCAACCAACCAGAGGTCCATTATAACCAGAGGTCCATTATATAGACAATGCATACATATGACAGATTTATGATGCCTGCATAGTGCATACAATTGTTGTGGCTATTAAAATTCTGCATGGACTCACTGATGGCAGAGACATTAGTGGCCAGGACGTGAAGGTAGACCAGCCCACACGTGGGGATATTTGATACATGGGCTATTAGCGATTGCATGAGAAATGAAGCCACGCCCTTCTGGCGGTAACCTGAGCACACGGCTGTGCAGCGAAGCGAAGGCAACTAGTAGACATCGGGACGATATATATAACCACACCCACCTAGGCTTATGACGTACATGACGCTGCACGAATGGCGTGCACTGTCCAGCACGCACCCTACATCCCCCTCGAGGTAGTTCAATGGCTGTTGCTCGGCTATCACCATTCCCACCAGCTCCTGCTGGCGGCCAAAAATTCCGATGGAAAACACCTGCGAACGCTGGGCCGGTTACTGACATGGCTAATAAGCCAATTCAAACGAACCTTGTTGCTGACGACATAGTCGTACCAGGAATCAGGATAATTGATGGGGAAACATTCCGCACACAGGCTGCGAACCGCTTGGCTATCATCTGTTCTCAGAGACCTAGGTGTGCAGTCTTCGGGGAGTAACCTCTGGCCTATCAGCTCCGAAGCCGCCATACAAACTTATACTCCAATTAATTCCCACCACAACATCAATGTAATCAATGTAATATATGAACACACGTCAACACACAAATTAATATTCTATGTCATTGAGTTGTGAAGTACGTGTGTACTATTCCCATCAGTTTCATATCTGTTAGGGCACGCTTAAAGGCTCTTGGAGTAGCTCTAGATCCAAAATCCTTCTTCCATCTGAGTGATTGAGGTCAACAGATCATACACAACGCGCCCGATTCAATCTAACCTGAGGAGAGCTTGATAAGAGGCCTCGTGTAGATCTCCAAAGTGCGCCTGATGAATACTTTGTATTGACGTCTCATCCAAACCTAGTTGTCTCGATAGCATCTTCCAATCTCTTCCTATTTCCTTAGCCACGGTATTCAAGAGACGGTCATCGAGTGTCTCCCCAGTAAACACACTTTGAGGTACGGCGCCATTATTTGCTATCAACGGTAGATTACAGTAGTTAAATCTCCGATAAGGAAACATGGACCGCACCTTCCATAGTTTCCGACCATTTATCAACCTCTGATGCCAAGTCCATGCGGTTTATGTCCCGATATATTTTGGAAAGTGAATCTGGTTTTTCGTGACTAATTTTATCTATAAGAAATTGAGCAGTTACACTCCTTACTCTGTGTTATATCAACACCTACTTTTCTGAAGCAACTCCTTAAACAGCTCTACTGGTTTGCTTACTTCCGGAATCACATCGTCGAAAAGAAAACGTATGTGTTCTTCGTCCTGTACAGTCATTTTTTCGCCGAGTTTAATCAGCAAAGTTTTGAATTGCTTTCCTCTGTCCATATCCAATACAGCTATTATAGGGCGCTAATTAGAGATATAACGTAATATAACGTAAACAAATGAAGCGTAGGAAAGTTAACTTGAAACTTGACAGAAAGAATCAGACCCAATGCCGTAAGTGTATTTGCAGAGTCTTATCTTATTATGTGCCCAATTTGATAGCCGCGAAGCAACATGCAGAGGATGAAGCCGAGCGCCTCAATACAACGCCGCCATGTATAGCCGACAGTTCCTTAGACCTTACCGTTACGTATGATTACAACATGCCTGCGTACGTAGGTAAGCGGGCACATGTTTGTATTAGTGTCTGCCAGAGTACCTGTTCTTATATTTTATCGGACGCAACCTCAGGACCTGTGAAGTCGAACAGTGAAATTGTTCAGCTATTTACAATAGATGTATGTGCGCGAGTGTGTTTGTGGGGCTCACGATGAAATGGCAAAAATCGATTTTTCGTGCATTTCAAACCTGGTGCAAATCACCATGCTTGTGGTCACATTCACAGGAAAGCCCTCATCGCCAGCCCAAAAGGCTTTCTGTGTCAACACCCCAATCATTTCACTCCACTGCTAAGATGAAAAACCACAGGTTGGTAGGTTGTAGTTTAGTATCCACTGCAACGACTTGTTTGTCTGGTTGATGTTTTCAGGAAACACAGTGGTACCAGTGTGAGTCCCGAGGACCTACGTCGCTTTGAAGAACTGGCACACCAGTTGGTGGAGTGTAGAGGACCTCTGAATCTTGAGGCACCACCCCCTAGGTCATGTGATCTTGAGGCACCACTCCCTAGGTCATGTGATCTTGAGGCACCACTCCCTAGGTCATGTGATCTTGAGGCACCACCCTCTAGGTCATGTGATCTTGAGGCGCCACCCAAGCAGGACCATGAGTGCCAACATGCATCTCTATTAGGAGACGATGACTTTGACAATCTTCTTACTTCAGAAGAACTCTGCACACTGGATAATATTATCTGCAATACAGGTGATCGACTATCTCTGGTCTATGCCCCTCCCACTCCAGTTCATGCCCCTCCCACTTTTCAATCACGTGAAATTTCACATCCATCATCTATATGTTATTTGGCCCCGCCTCCTGGTTATGTGGCACCGCCTCCTGGTTATGTGGCCCCGCCTCCTGGTTATGTGGCCCCACCTCCTGGTTATGTGGCCCCACCTCCTGGTTATGTGGCCTCACCTCCTGGTTATTTGACTGCTCATCCCAAACTTTGTGATGATCAGGATGACGACTGTAACTTTTGGACTTCTGCTGCTGACCTCTTGGACAGTACTTCATTGGAACCTCTGTCTGAGGGGGTGCCCAAGAAGCAGCCTTGTAACACCTCCCCTTGTAGCTCCTCCCCTTGTAGCTTCCCTACGACATCTGTTGTGTTGGCTGACTGCTCCAATGTTCCATTACTGTTACCCTCGTCACAGCCCCAGAAGTGTAGCCAGGAGGACATTGCTCAAAAGAGACACAGGGCATTGCTGAAGTTGGCTGCACGGAAGTGCAAACACAAGGCATCATAGTTGTGTGTGGTACATGTGAACATGTTGTGTTTTGTGTGGAATCATTGTTCAAACACGTCACAGTGTAAACTTCTCTGCAATCTCATTTTATATGTTATTACAAATATTGACAAATACATTAATTGTAGTGTCCAGCAAAATCAAACTTCTGGTTAGTTTTTTAAGCCTGCTCGTTGGACTATCCATCATCAAATTACGTCAGGTATTTAGAAGTCGATGAAGTGTCGGGTGCAAATCAAAGTTAGGTAATACACGTGCACATGGCGGATACAAACGGAAAGGTGAGTGCTCTCGCGATACGTCACCACACTAATGCAGCGTGCAACAGGTGATACACTGCCGCGCCGCTGTAGCATGGGAAGCTAAGAAACCACTCAGTATCGAGACAGTCGAAGTACACCCGCCAAAGTCTGGGGAAGTGCGCATTAAGGTTAGTTACGAATTTAAATTGTCTACTAGTGTATCATATTCCCCTGTCTCCTTTGTTTTCCTTGCCCCCGTCTTTCATTTCTGATAAGATTTTGGCCACGGGGGTGTGTCACACGGATGCGTACACTCTAGAAGGCCATGACCCGGAGGGCATATTCCCGTCCATCCTTGGACATGAAGGGGGAGGCGTGGTGGAGAGTGTGGGCGAAGGAGTCACCTCTGTTCAGCCAGGTACTCGTCGCTTGCACGTGTGCATCACTTATGGAATTTATCTGTTGCTAGGCGATCACGTGGTACCGCTGTACATACCGCAGTGTGGGGAATGCAAGTTCTGTAAGAGCCCAAAGACTAATCTGTGTCAGAAGATCAGGTGAGTATAGTTCCCAGACCAATCACTTGGGCAAGTTTACTTCCTGACTGGTAGTATTGCGATGTACCTCCGTCCGATACATATGTGACATCTGATACATACGTGACATCCGATACATACGTGACGTCCGATACATACGTGATGTCCGATACATACGTGACGTCCGATACATACGTGATGTCCGATACATACGTGACGTCCGATTCATATGTGACATCCGATACTTTTTAGAACTAGTGGATTTTGTACATGACTGGCCTCAAATAGTTGCTTGTACACCACCTGTCTTTATCAGTGTGAGCTGACATGTACAAGAAATATATTTAGCAACTGGATCTGATTGGTAATAATTTTCTTTAGTGGCATCCTTATATCACAATCAATGTGGTTTGAATTTAAAAGTATTTAGTTTGGTGTTAAGGGAGGTGTTCGGGGGGGGGGGGGGGGGGGGGGGGGGGGGGGGGGGTAGGTGTTCCAATATACTGGCTTTTTCCTTTCGTGGTTATTGTTGACCTTTAACCCCCAGGGTGACTCAGGGCAAAGGTCTCATGCCTGATGGGACTACTAGGTTCACCTGTAAGGGTCAGTCCATCTACCACTTCATGGGGACAAGCACATTCAGCGAGTACACAGTGGTACCGGAGATATCTGTGGCCAAGGTCAACCAATCAGCGCCTCTTGACAAAGTCTGTCTGTTAGGTTGTGGGATACCAACTGGTGGGTGTGGCTTAATTTTTATGCATGGAGACCTCTCTCTTGAGTTACTAGGATGAGCTGTGGTCTGATCATCTCCAGGTTATGGAGCTGTGTTGAATACGGCAAAGGTGGAGAAGGGAGCCACAGTGGCAGTGTGGGGGTGTGGGGCTGTGGGTCTAGCTGTGATAATGGGAGCCAAGGACGCTGGTGCGTCACGTATCATAGCTGTGGACATCAACCCGGACAAGTGGCCCATTGGTGAGTAACCATGGTGATGTGAGTTCTGAAGATGTTTATTGTATTGTGTGCTCTTGCTTGTGTTGTCATGGCGATGCAGCCCAGCAGTTTGGGGCAACAGAGTTCTTCAATCCTCAGGACCACCAGCGCCCATCCCAGGAAGTGTTGGTACAGATGACTGATGGGGGCTTGGACTACACCTTTGAGTGTATTGGAAATGTGCAGACCATGGTAAGGTGGTGGTCATGTCATGGTAAGGTGGTGGTCATGTCATGGTAAGGTGGTGGTCATGTCATGGTAAGGTGGTGGTCATGTCGTGGTGGTCATGTTATGGTAAGGTGGTGGTCATGTCATGGTAAGGTGGTGGTCATGTCATGGTAAGGTGGTGGTCATGTCATGGTAAGGTGGTGGTCATGTCGTGGTGGTCATGTTATGGTAAGGTGGTGGTCATGTTATGGTAAGGTGGTGGTCATGTCATGGTAAGGTGGTGGTCATGTCATGGTAAGGTTGTGGTCATGTTGTGGTAAGGTGGTGGTCATGTCATGGTAAGGTGGTGGTCATGTCATGGTAAGGTGGTGGTCATGTCATGGTAAGGTGGTCATGTCATGATAAGATGGTGATGTCATGGTAAGGTGGTGGTCATGGATACCTCTGTGTAGCGTGCAGCATTGGAGGCATGTCACAAAGGATGGGGGGTGTCTACCATCATCGGAGTGGCAGCTGCAGGAAAAGGTGTGTTGTGCGTTGGTTGATATTCATAGGTATCCCATTTCATGGTCTCCTTTCCCCTCCCCTTCCCCTCCCCTCCCCCCCTCCCCCCTCTCCCTCTCCTCCCCCTCCCCTTCCCCTCCCCCTCCCCTTCCCTTCCCCCTCTCCCTCCCCCTCCCCTTCAATCTCTCCCTATAATGTATGTTAGAAATCTCAACTCGTCCATTCCAACTTGTGACTGGAAGGGTTTGGAAAGGAACAGCCTTTGGAGGTGATTTAAGTGCTTCAATAGTTCATGTATTCATGTGTGTACATGTGTGCCTGTATTCATGTGTGTACATGTGTGTGCCTGTATAGGCTGGAAGAGCAGGGACAGTGTGCCCAAGTTGGTTGAACAGTACTTAGGTGGAAGCCTCAAAGTTGATGAGTTTGTGTCCCATACCATGAAGCTGGAAGACATTAATAATGCATTTGAACTGATGCACCTGGGGAAGAGGTATGTGGGTGTGGTTTGAGGCAGTAACTCCATCTTATTCATGTCCTTAATAGCATACGATCTGTTGTGCTCTACTGAGGAAACATTGGCCTCTGGTGCGTATTCCTATGACAGTACTCTGGTGTCATTAATGTACTGTACAAATTGATTGATGTAATATGGTCTGAGACGTTCTGCCCTCCTCCCCATCCCTCACACATGCAGTAGTACAGTAACAGTAAACTGGTTAGTCTGTTGGGTGAGTGTAGTCTGTTGGGTGAGTGTAGTCTGTTGGGTGAGTGTAGTCTGTTGGGTGAGTGTAGTCTGTTGGGTGAGTGTAGTCTGTTGGGTGAGTGTAGTCTGTTGGGTGAGTGTAGTCTGTTGGGTGAGTGTAGTCTGTTGGGTGAGTGTAGTCTGTTGGGTGAGTGTATTCTGTTGGGTGAGTGTAGTCTGTTGGGTGAGTGTAGTCTGTCGGGTGAGTGTAGTCTGTCGGGTGAGTGTAGTCTGTTGGGTGAGTGTAGTCTGTTGGGTGAGTGTAGTCTGTTGGGTGAGTGTAGTCTGTTGGGTGAGTGTAGTCTGTCGGGTGAGTGTAGTCTGTCGGGTGAGTGTAGTCTGTTGGGTGAGTGTAGTCTGTTGGGTGAGTGTAGTCTGTTGGGTGAGTGTAGTCTGTTGGGTGAGTGTAGTCTGTTGGGTGAGTGTAGTCTGTTGGGTGAGTGTATTCTGTTGGGTGAGTGTAGTCTGTTGGGTGAGTGTAGTCTGTCGGGTGAGTGTAGTCTGTCGGGTGAGTGTAGTCTGTTGGGTGAGTGTAGTCTGTTGGGTGAGTGTAGTCTGTTGGGTGAGTGTAGTCTGTTGGGTGTCTGTTGGGTGAGTGTAAGTCTGTTGGGTGAGTGTAGATCTGTTGGACATTGCATACATACCTTATAGAAGGATAAAAGCAGTTTTTATATATAGGACAATGTCATCACCATATGTTGCGTTGCGCAGGATTGCACAGATGATCAAGATGGCTAATTGCCTTATAACACTACAATGATTTTGATGCGTGATTATAATTTGATAGACGAACTTTGCAGTTCGCTGAAAATTACTCTGCTGGGCACGTACTGTCTCAAGTAACATTTTGCCGTTTTCCTAGTGCAGGCATATGTGTTTACAAAAATGTTAAAATAAATTTAAAAAAAAAAATGCAATGAGGAGGTTGGGCAAATACAAACAGCATTATTAAAATCGGATTGGCTTTAATAATCAAAAAGATAAAATCAAATAGCTTCTATGTAAATTTAATTAATTGAGAGATTTGTAAACTGCAGAATAACAAATGGAAGTTTGAAAAATTACTGTAAGTATCTAAGGAATTTCTCTATTCTTAACGATTCCTTAATTGTGACGTTGGAATATTTTGAAGCAGTCCGACTCCTTGTAAAAATGCCATAAAAGGTGTGCGAACTTAGCAACTTGAAATCAATGTTGTTTGATTGCATATTCATGTCTTTTGCTATTTATAAATAATTCTTCATAATGTTATAAATTATCAATCTTGAATAATTTTGCTAATGAGGCTGATACAATTACTTAACCACTTACAATCTAATTGGATTGTTAGTATTTGCCTAATGATGTTTGGTTAATTAATTTCAATCCTGAGTTATCCGTTATGACCTTTTGTAAACACTGTCTGTATGTGCAACCCAACTGAAGTAACTTCCTTTTACCTTCCTTCTTTATTCTCCAAATGCATACTGATGATTTTCTGCATCTCATAAGTCCCCAGGAATGTAGCACGTGAGGCAGTGTGCTTTCACTCGCCCACGCACCATAGATATGTTAATTGGCTGCTCTACGGAACTTCAAGGGTTGCAACCTCACTCATTCCTTCATATCGATAAGGAAACAAGCAGACCCCGAACTTACAGCGCTCTCTGGCCTCCTTTCTTAATTATTCATATTTTCCCTTTCAGTTTTTTTTTTTTTTTTTTTTTTTTTTTTTGCGAGAAACTCTATGAGCGGTAACTAGCAAAATACCAATACATGCAAGTGGATCAACAACTACTCATAGCGTGGAAAGAAGGTTTTTGAATGCACAGGGAAGTTCGAAAGCCGTAAAATTGGCAGTCGCGCATGCGCTGATGATCACGTGCCTATACTCGATGTCTTGGGACCGTAGTTCAGACGATTATTCTCCAACCGGGCGCAGCTCTATGGAGGCTCCAAGTAAGTATGTCAAACCTGATATGTGTGAAAACATACCACAAATACTCGATGTAGTGAGCCCCGTGCCCGGGCTGAATATATCTCCTTATGCACTCGACCCGTCGTATTTACCCGAAGTACGTGTTGTTTTAATGGTTCATTGCGAATGCCATACCATGTGTTGCGCTATTGAAGAGCCCGGAATTCATCTTTCCTGTGGAAAAGAAGAAGAAGTCGTGGAACGAAAAAATGTTTGATCGTACGGGTACCAGCTACTTAGCAGGTGAGAGATGCTGTTAGAGTGTTGTATCGCGTGAGCGCGTATGGGTGAATTGGTCGCATGCAGGTATGGCCTTCGGAGGCGTGTGGGGTGCGGCCGAGGGCCTGAAGCATACGGAAGGGAGAACTTACCGTCTTCGTATGAATAGTATCCTGAACGGGTGCACACGAAGAGGACCATTCCTAGGCAACAACCTAGCCGTCCTCGGTAAGAAAATCAAATGGCACGTGAGCATAGGAACTGGTATTGAGCTCAACCTTATGGCTCATATGATGTACAGAACAGATACCCCCCCCCCCCCCCCCCCCCCCCTTACCATATAATCTTGGTGCGGCCACATTTAGAGTACTTGGAGTACAATTCGGATTCGAAGTACTGGGAAGACACGTTTAGTAAAGGGATTGGAAAGGGAACACTAGCCTATTCATTTTTGCATTTAAAAAATTGCCGGTATGAGTTAATGTGTCAGTGGGGAACCATTTAATGCCATGAGTATCAACACAATGCAATGGTAGGTGGTGGGTGGGTGGGTAGGGGGTGGGTAGGGGGTGGGTGGGTAGGGGGTGGGTGGGTAGCTTACGTTTCACATAGTGATGCAGCAGATGTTATTAGGAGGATAATTTCATTAATGATTAGGAGGCTGTGTGTGTGTGTGTGTGTGTGTGTGTGTGTGTGTGTGTATGTGTGTGTGTATCGTTGTAGGCCTTTGTGCATCTACTGTATATTATTTGGCTCCTTCACTGATACAGCACTGATGTACAGTTCCACTGAGTCACTCATTGGACACCTTCGAGGGCAGGAGGACACACTGAACTCAGTAGCAGCTGCTACTATTGCTGGAGTATTATACAAGTCCACTGGTATGCTGCCTTAGGGATATGTTGAGTTAGTTTAGGGGTATGTTGAGTTTGGGGTATGTTGAGTTAGAGGTATGTTGAGTTAGAGGTGTGCTATGTTGAGGTAGGGATGTGCTAGTTAGGGATATCTTGAGTTAGGCTAGGGGTGTGCTGGGTTAAGGGGAAGGTTGAGTTAGAGGTGTGCTGAGTTAGGGGTGTGCTGAGTTAGGGTATGTTGAGTTAGAGGTGTGCTGAGTTATTGAATATTGGTGCAGTGTACGTTGTGTACACCACCAGGACTAGCCCATCACATCCATACTAAATATTTAGTACACACCACCAGGACTAGCCCATCACATCCATACATTCAGTACACACCACCAGGACTAGCCCATCACATCCATACATTCAGTACACACCACCAGGACTAGCTCACACATCCATACATTCAGTACACACCACCAGGACTAGCCCATCACATCCATACATTCAGTGCACACCACCAGGACTAGCCCATCACATCCATACTAAATATTTAGTACACACCACCAGGACTAGCCCATCACATCCATACATTCAGTACACACCACCAGGACTAGCCCATCACATCCATACTAAATATTTAGTACACACCACCAGGACTAGCCCATCACATCCATACATTCAGTACACACCACCAGGACTAGCCCATCACATCCATACTAAATATTTAGTACACACCACCAGGACTAGCCCATCACATCCATACTAAATATTTAGTACACACCACCAGGACTAGCCCATCACATCCATACTAAATATTTAGTACACACCACCAGGACTAGCCCATCACATCCATACATTCAGTACACACCACCAGGACTAGCCCATCACATCCATACATTCAGTACACACCAACAGGACTAGCTCACACATCCATACATTCAGTACACACCACCAGGACTAGCCCATCACATCCATACATTCAGTGCACACCACCAGGACTAGCCCATCACATCCATACTAAATATTTAGTACACACCACCAGGACTAGCCCATCACATCCATACATTCAGTACACACCACCAGGACTAGCCAATCACATCCATACATTCAGTGCACACCACCAGGACTAGCTCACACATCCATACATTCAGTGCACACCACCAGGACTAGCCCATCACATCCATACATTCAGTACACACCACCAGGACTAGCCCATCACATCCATACAGTGCATACCACCAGGACTAGCCCATCACATCCATACATTCAGTACACACCACCAGGACTAGCTCACACATCCATACATTCAGTACACACCACCAGGACTAGCCCATCACATCCATACATTCAGTACACACCACCAGGACTAGCCAATCACATCCATACATTCAGTACACACCACCAGGACTAGCTCACACATCCATACATTCAGTACACACCACCAGGACTAGCCCATCACATCCATACATTCAGTGCACACCACCAGGACTAGCCCATCACATCCATACATTCAGTGCACACCACCAGGACTAGCCCATCACATCCATACATTCAGTGCACAGCACCAGGACTAAGCCCATCACATCCATACATTCAGTGCACACCACCAGGACTAGCCCATCACATCCATACATTCAGTACACACCACCAGGACTAGCTCACACATCCATACATTCAGTGCACACCACCAGGACTAGCCCATCACATCCATACATTCAGTGCACACCACCAGGACTAGCTCACACATCCATACATTCAGTGCACACCACCAGGACTAGCCCATCACATCCATACATTCAGTGCACACCACCAGGACTAGCCCATCACATCCATACATTCAGTACACACCACCAGGACTAGCCCATCACATCCATACATTCAGTACACACCACCAGGACTAGCCCATCACATCCATACATTCAGTACACACCACCAGGACTAGCCCATCACATCCATACATTCAGTACACACCACCAGGACTAGCCCATCACATCCATACATTCAGTACACACCACCAGGACTAGCCCATCACATCCATACATTCAGTACACAATGTACTGCACCTGCTGACAACAGTTGTAGGCCACACCTCCATGTTTTGCTGGGAGCACTGAAAAATTTATTTACTGAATAATCAATAACTGCAGGGGCTACATATAGTGGTTTTAACAGAACTATTAGCGCATTTGTGTTGTAAGGGATGTTTTTTTGTTTTTAATTAATTGGTCATTTTTTGATTAAAAACGTTCGGGCATGTGACTAACGAGAAAGTAACGCTACTGTACAATTATACTTTTGAGTTCCAAGAGATTTGTTACTTAACCACTGTACACAGTTTTCTAACCTTATTTCACACACATTTATTTTCTTGTTTTTTTTATTATGCAATTTTTAGTCATTGTTTGTTATTTAGTTTAAAATGGAACAGTGTCCAGCAAAATCACCCTTATGATACTTTTTCGACAAGCAAAAGAAAAGTAACGCTCGCATTGAAATGTATGGTAATTATAAATTCAGTGCCTAATACCTTTATGATGGATAGTCCAATTTAGGATGCGTAAGGACCATTTGATAGAAGCTCTTTGGAGTTCACGGAAAATGAAAAAATTTGAAAGCTTGAAAAACTAGGTGATTTTGCTGGACGCTGTTTCAAATTACAGGGGCAACTCGCCGCTCGGAACAGTGGACTTTTACACCTCGGAACAGTGGAGTGGACTTTTGACATCATTGTTATTTTAGGAATTGCAAACGTAAACGTTGCGGGATGGGGAGATTACGATAGCGTCTGCATTGCGTAACATTGCGCAATTTGTCACATGCTATTTACGTTCTTTAATCATTACGCTTAATACTCCAGTCAATTCTTATCCCGCCCGTAACGTGAGCGGTACCCAACTTTAGCGTAACGGCAGCGTACATGGGACCGTGTTAAATGAAAACGTATCATTATTCATTTACTCGCACTGTTACAGGCCCGTGTACGCTGCCATTACGCCAAAGTTGGGTACCGCTCACGTTACGGCGAATCAAGAATTGGTTGTGTATCACGCTACAAGCTTTACATCTACAAGCTTAACGCACATGTTCCGCCATATGCATGCATATTACGGTGTGCGTGGCACAGCAATCACGCGAGGCATGTTTAGTTAAGGCCCATTTTGTCTATAGCCTACACTGCATTCCGCCCAGCCTGGCTTTTTGGTCATAATGAACTTCGAAGCTTTTTTTTTGTTTAGTATTTGGAACAAATGGCATGTGACATTGTGCTATGTTATGCAATGTAGACGCTATCTTAACCTTTTCCCATCCCGCAATGCCTAGTCACGTTTACTTTTGCAATCATATCTGGAAGCCTTGAATGATGTCAAAAGTCCACTGTTCAGAGCCGCCCCCTGTATTGATATGAATGTATGTCATTAATGTACAACACTATGATTTACCTTTTTTTTTAAATATGGAAAAACAGATCTATTTGATTGGTATGACTATAATCCTTAATATGGCTCTGTAATGTTGTGCTCATTTTTCAGCTGGTTTGAGGCCCATGTTGGTGGCTGGAGCTGTGGGGTGTGGTCTTGTGGGTGCTTACACCGTTACCAAGACACTGCTTCAAACAAAGTTCTCCTGGTTCAGAAGAGACTACTCCTGAGCATGTTTTGCAGCTGGCTCCAATCTCGCTGGCTGTAGCATTACTGCCAGCAGTTAGTGTGCATTCATCACGTGTCATGTTTGTCCGTCCCTAGTCCGTTCTATATGGGGGCAAATCACGTGCCGTTTTATTTAATTATAAAACGCGCGTCAGTTACAAGTTTTGCATGTGCACAGATGGCTACTAATGTTTACAGTACTGTTGGACATGTCTCCCGCAACAAACGAGGCCAGGTCATCGGGCAGCGAGGGGGGTTCAGAGGCTGCTGCGTGTGGTTTACGGGGCTATCCGGAGCAGGGAAGACGACCATCAGCTTTGCGCTGGAGGACTACCTTGTAGGACGAGGTGTCCCCTCGTACACCTTGGACGGAGATAACATCAGAACGGGTGAGTGAGACGGCCCTAGCTTGCACCCAATTGTTGACGTAATGTTACGCTTTTAGGTCTTAACAAGAACCTCGGCTTCACCCCTGAGGATAGAGAAGAGAACATAAGGCGTATTAGCGAAGTGGCCAGGCTGTTCGCTGATGGAGGCATAGTTGCCCTCACCAGTTTCATCTCTCCATTTGCCAGAGTGAGGAATATGTGTATTGATATAGTGCATATTATAAAAATTTCCAGGAAGAGCATTCAAGTCCACGAATGCAATAAAAATGCACGCGTGCAATGAAAATTCAGGACCCTAGCCTGTAACTCCATGATGGACAGACTAACTTCCCGTGCGTAAGAAAGAAGTTGTAGAGGACATAGTTGTCTCTTTGAATATGAAACTTGAAAAAATATGCGCTAGGTCCCATATATCAGTTGCGGTAGTCTGGGGACCCGACTGACATGAAAGTCCGATACAAGTGAAAGAGAGTTGTAAGAAGTACTCTTGTTCCGTATAGCATTATGGTTTCATTCTAGGTAGGAAGGTAGGGCTTGAACAAAATTCATACTGGTTCAACTGACTGGTTGTACACTCATGAGTTGTGGGCGATAATATTTCATATCTGATGAATTTCATTTATCATAAATCATTGGTGTTAATACACATCAATCTAAGGCTTCTTGAGATAGATGTGTACATGTATTTTGATGCAATATGAATTTGCTTGGGTGTGCAGGGGCGGACATACAAAGGGGGCGTGGCAGTTAAAGAGATTTATTCACAACTATCAATGCAGATTGCCTAATTTCCTGCTATGAATAATATTATCGAAAGGGTTTAACCCACAAAACTGTGTTGTTAGTCCACTGGTATGGTGTGTAGTCCACTGGTATGGTGTGTAGTCCACTGGTATGGTGTGTAGTCCACTGGTATGGTGTGTAGTCCACTGGTATGGTGTGTAGTCCACTGGTATGGTGTGTAGTCCACTGGTATGGTGTGTAGTCCACTGGTATGGTGTGTAGTCCACTGGTATGGTGTGTAGTCCACTGGTATGGTGTGTAGTCCACTGGTATGGTGTGTAGTCCACTGGTATGGTGTGTAGTTCACTGGTATGTCATGTATAACTATGTCATCACATGCATGACGCTTACAGAAATATGTATATGAAAACCCTAATCCTTATAGTGTGTACGTTTGCTTGTCTTCAACCCTTCACTTTCAGGACCGTGACCAGGCGCGAAAGCTGCATGAGTCCACAGGCCTAAACTTCTTTGAGATTTTTGTGGACACCCCCATTGAGATTTGTGAACAGAGAGATGTCAAAGGACTATATAGGAAAGCCAGAGCAGGTGTCCTGAAAGGTGTGTGACCTCCTTGTGAGGTGTGGCCTTATCACGTGACCTCCTTGTGAGGTGTGACCTTATCATGTGACCTTTTGAGATGTGACCTTATCATGTGACCTTGTGAGGTGTGACATCATGTGACCTTGTGAGGTGTGACTTATCATGTGACCTCCTTGTGAGGTGTGACTGTATCATGTTACCTTGTGAGGTGTGACCTTATCATGTGACCTTGTGAGGTGGGACTTATCATGTGACCTTGTGAGGTGTGACCGTATCATGTGACCTCCTTGTGAGGTGTGTGACCTTTTCATGTGACCTTGTGAGGTGTGACCGTATCATGTGACCTCCTTGTGAGGTGTGTGACCTTATCATGTGACCTTGTGAGGTGTGACTTATCATGTGACCTCCTTGTGAGGTGTGACCTTATCATGTGACCTTGTGAGGTGTGACTGTATCATGTGACCTTGTGAGGTGTGTGACCTTATCATGTGACCTTGTGAGGTGTGACTTATCATGTGACCTCCTTGTGAGGTGTGACCTTATCATGTGATCTTCTGTACTCTGTATTTCAGGCTTCACTGGTGTTGACAGTGTGTATGAGAAACCAGACCATCCTGATCTGGTGTTGAAGTCTGGAGAGTGGACAGTTTCTGAATGTGTTGACAGGATAGTTGATCTGCTTGTGAAGCATGTACGCTTATGTGCATGTACAGGGTGATTCGGAAATTGGTAGAACTGGTATAGCTCCACAACTGAGCATTGAATAATTATGCTATTGAAACCAAAATCATGCCAGTGATTAATGTAAAGTTATTTATTAAAAGTTACTGCTCAGTTTATAGTTCTGGAGTTATACCATTTTGCGCAACTTTACAATCACCCTGTATATGGTGGGTGTGGTGTATGCACTGTGTGTACACTACACAGCCAATTACCTTCATGTGTAATTAGAACTTATGGTTTTAAAGAAATATTGTATGCCTCTTTCCTGACCGTTCTTCCTTGATGAAATTTTTATTTCCTTATAAGGGTGTTCTTTCCCTGTCAATGTGCAAGAATATTGTGGACTTGTTTACTCCTGCCAGCCGTGTTGAGGCATTGATAGCTGAGGCTGCCCAGTTGCCAAAACTGAACATCACACTGCTGGATTGTCAGTGGGTACAGGTGAAGCCACACCTCCTTACATTTTTTTGCTTCCATTTAATGCGCATGCTCATGTTAGGTGCTCAGTGAAGGATGGGCTACTCCACTTACCGGTTTCATGAGGGAGAAAGAATATCTCCAGTGTTTACATTTTGGGTGTCTACTTGATGAGGGTACCGTGAACCTTACGGTGCCTATCGTTCTAGCCTTGTCTGTGGAAGATAAGGAGAGACTGGAGCAGGTCCCAGCTTTCACGCTCGTCTATTGTGGAAAGTTCGTTACTTCTCTTCTCCTTGTTTCTTTATAACCACTCTCCTCCCTTCCTCCTCCCCAGGAATGTAGCTGTCCTTAGACAGCCAGAGTTCTTTCCCCATCGTAAGGAAGAGCGTGTTTGTCATATCTGGGGAACCAGCAATGATCGTCACCCCCACATCAAGGTGTGTGGCACCACCCACATTGACCACGCCTACATTGGCCACACCTACATTGACTACACATTGGCCACACCTACATTGTCCCCGCGTGCCAACACACACACACTGTGCTGTTCTAGATGATATTTGAGTCTGGGGACTGGCTTGTAGGCGGAGCCATAGAGGTACCTGAAAGGATCAAGTGGAATGATGGTTTGGATGAGTACAGGAAAACTCCCACAGAGCTACAGGAAGAATTCAGGCGGCGGGGATCAGAGGCTGTGTTTGCCTTCCAGCTAAGGAACCCTATACATAACGGCCATGCTCTGCTCATGCAGGACACCAGAGATATGCTGCTCAAACGCGGTTATAAAGTGCCACTCCTCCTGCTCCACCCCCTTGGAGGTTGGACCAAGGAGGACGATGTCCCACTTGATGTCCGCATTGAGCAGCACAAAGCTGTGCTCAAGGAAGGCTTGCTAGACCCCGCCCACACGGTTCTGGCTATATTCCCTTCACCAATGCTGTATGCTGGACCAACCGAAGTAAGCCTGCGGTTGTAGCCATGGTAACCTCCATCCTGGCATCTTTAGGTACAGTGGCACTGTAGGGCCAGAATGGTCGTGGGGGCACAGTTCTACATTGTTGGCAGAGACCCTGCCGGGATGCCTCACCCTGACACAAAGAAGGATCTCTATGATCCAACCCATGGGAAGAAGGTAAGCTCCTCCCCTTCTTGTGGAGAGATATTTATTACCTGGGTCATAACAGGTGCTTCAAATGGCTCCTGGGTTGACAAAACTGGAGATTGTACCGTTTAGGGAAGCTGCTTACAACAAGAAGCTGGGGAGGATGGACTACTACAGCCCACAGCATCATGATGATTTTGATTTCATATCAGGTCAGTGTATAAATCTTTACTTTCTTATCTTTAACCATCTCTCTCCCCTCCCTCTCCACCTTTCTCATTTCTCTTTAGGTACTCGCATGCGTGAGCTTGCACGCACAGGTCAGACACCTCCGGACGGATTTATGGCCCCCTCAGCATGGAGGGTGCTAGCAGATTATCATCATAGTAGAATTTAGTACATATGTATACACCCGGAATATTTGCGGTATCACCACGGATGTTCTATTTATGGTATTTAGAATAGAAATTAAACAAGGGATGACGCTAACCGACAGTGTTAATCGCGACGAGGCACTGAGATGCCTGAAGTTGGCCCGGTCTGCATTAGTGGAAGGCAATAAAGCCAAAGCCAAGAGGCTTGCTGAGAAGTCACGGCAGATGTGTCGCACAGATGAAGGAGACGGTAAGGTTTGGGAGCCCTCTGTGGGTACATTCTATAGGCATCACGTGCTTGATTTACCTTATGCTAGAGTTTTTGCGAAGTCTGGATGACGTAGGTCAGCAAGCGAGTTATCCGAGTCACCAACAAGAGCGGCAGAATAAGCCACACAGCAACAAGAATGCCGAGAAGGCCAACACCAAAGCAACGTCCGCCGAGTCAGACTACACCTCCGATCAAAAAGCTGCCGTTGAGCGGTACGATTTTGGGCGTGTAGTTGGCAAGTTGTAAGGATATACGGTGTGTTTTATTAACAGAATCCTAAGTTGCAAGGATTTCTACGAAATCCTCGGCGTGTCCAGAGAAGCATCCGAGAATGATCTGAAAAAACAGTATAGAAAGCTTGCTCTTCAGTTTCATCCTGACAAGAACCACGCCCCTCACGCAGAGGAGGCCTTCAAAGGTAGGGAGGCTGGCACTAGGGAGATGATGACATCATACATTTCTTCCCCAGCCATTAGCAACGCGTATGCAATTCTCAGTGACAAGAGTAAACGCGAGCAGTATGACCGTTATGGGGAGGAGGGAATTAACCCATCACGAAGAGTGTCACATGAATACAGCCGAGGGTTTGAGGCTGACATCTCTCCAGAGGACCTCTTCAGAGTGTTCTTTGGTGGTGGGAATTGTAAGAGTTGGGGTGGGTTCAGAGTGTATGGATATGATGATGATGTCATTCCCTATGTATAGCTATTTTTTACCAGCGTGAGTATTCCCCGATGTACAGGCACAACCACCATCACAACCATCATCACCATCACCATAGTAGGCACAATGGTCACCATGGTAACATGTCTGAGGTATTGTGCGTGTAGCTATACATGTATTCATGTCACCTCTTCATCTATTAGCCCAGTCCATGGATTCAGCTCCTTCAGTTGTCTCCAATCATCTTGCTTGTCTCTGTAACTCTTTTTAGCCAACTTTTTGCGCAGTTACTTCAACCATCTCCTATTTTTGTGCTTCACAAAACCAGGTACATTCATTTTGTGTTCTCCTGGTATTTTCTGTCATGTCAAGCAAAATTAAAATTTGTTAAAATTTGTTACCTGGTTTTATTAATCATAAACTGTACCGACCAGTCAAATATAGTTGTATGAAAGAATTTGGAGTGTAAGTTGATAATGTTTATTGTTATTCCAAGTACAGCGTGTAACCAAAAAGTGTTTGCCGTTGTAACATTTACATTTAACAATACTGGCATGTAGTACTGTGTTAGTCCTTTTAGGATTGGGTTAGGAATCATTTTATCATTATTCTCCAATGAGAAAAAGCCTGTGCAAATGAATATTGCAATCTTGTGCCCTTCCTTTTTATACCACTCTTGCCTCAAATTCCGATATCCCTTCTCATTTGAGAATGTGCTTGTTGGAAATTCCAATCAATTGATTGCTGGGAAGTCATTATATTGTTATTATTATTGTGCCTATTCAGAAACACCCGGCATGTGATTGTAAGCAAGCCAATGTGAATATAGCATATACCGTTTCTGCACAGTGGTTTTAAACCATAGGTGACCAGAACATTATATACAAATATAGCAAAATCATTTGCATCCTTACTGGCAATGAGGTTCTGGTTATTTATCTCATCATAAATAATAAAAATCAAGCATTAAGTATGGTTAAATAATAAAAATCAAGTCAAAGCAATTAATTTTGACATACATTTATGTAATTATACTATTGTAATGAGACAAAATGTATAAAAGTACGTTTAATTCATGTTAATTCCTTACTTAGCACTAGCAGCTATCCCTGCACATGCACCCTGATACTGCATGCCGTAAAAGGGAGTTAGGCAAAGCACCCTGTGAGACCACACCCCCAAGAGGAGGGGGGGGGCTGTGAGACCACATGTCCAAATGGCTATAGACAGCTAAGGGAGGCAACAGCCAACCACCATACCCTAGGCTAGCAGATGTAGCCATTGTAGGGTGAATGGGTGCAGGCTGTATGCGTAGCCTTAGGTAGGGCCCAGACTGCCATGCCCTAGGTTGCCTCAACCATTGTGGGACAAATGGGGTGTGGGCCATAGTACTCTAGAGGCTGTGTGACCCCACCTCAGGGTGTTAGCCCCCGGGTTAGGGGGCTAACACCCTGCAAAATTACGTAACACATGAATGTTCCCCCCCAGGGAACCACCCAAAGTTAACCCCCCATAAAGACAATATTGCCCCCAGTTTTGGTGCCCATTGGGTGTGATAGTACAAAAACAAAAAAGGGTTACAGACACAACTAAGCATAAGTGGGAAAATAGTTAGGGAGCCCTGGCAATCTGTGCTGTGATGGAGTGGTTTGGAGTATGGCGGACATATGTGGATTATTAGGAGATAAATCCAGGTGCTGGGTGAACTGAGAGGCTGTGTGTGGTGTGTGATGGGCTTATATGCATGCCCCCGGGGGGGGGGGGGGGGGCCTGGGAAGGTCTGTATGCATGTGATGGGTAGTGTGGTAAGGGGCAGTTGATTTAGTTTATTGAGGTGGTTAGACACCTCAGTGGGCACTTGTTAAATTTCCACGTACCTTAATTAAAATCAAGCCAATTAAATCAAGAATTTTGGAATTTAATAGTATGGAGAATTGCTGACACAATTTGCACTTAAAATTAAAGACAAGTTGCATGTGATGTACCCTTGTAGTCTAAATTCATTAAGCTGCTTTCTTTTCGGTGATGGCAAGAATTAATGCAGTGCTCAGACGTTTGCAACAAAGACAGGCAACAAAATAGCTTTAAAATGAGAGAGATATCAAATAACACATACATGTATGCACACACTCTAAAGACACGTGTGTGCGCACACTGCAATGACAAAAAAGACAGTGCCCCACAAAGAACAAAAAAACGGGCCATCTGCGAGCACAATAGGCTTGGTGAAACGTTAGTTTACAGTATTTAGCTACCATAATAGGTCCCTATTAAAAAGCATTATTAAAAAAAGGGTGAGAGTATCGTTTGGTTCTTTATTTAATAGGTTTCAGAATCGGCAAGATTCAGCAAGTATTGTACTAAGGACGAGTATTAGGTAAACGTAGTTCAGCACGCAAAAATTATATTGCCCTCATGTTTCATTGTGCAATGAATCTGAAATACGTCCATGGGGATTCGTTTTTGACCGCATTTTAACTAATGCACAATGACATCAACTTTCTTATAATTCGTTAATACTTTTGTAACAGTACCACCTGGTACTTAACTAGCTGGTAGTTATTATAGGGTACAAATGACATGTTTTTCTCAGCACTTCAACGTTTTTTTTTTTTTACATATTGTGATACTGTAGGGTGTTACACAACAGTTTATCCACTTAATATCAAAATTCCTTTCTTAGCATCATGTTCTGTGGTTTTATATGGTCATCCTTGATACTCCTCCATGGTAATATTCAGCTTTCACCAAAGCTCAGTTTTTGATTATGTTCTCCCACCTAAAGTGACCATGTTTTTGTTATATATGCTTGATAAGATCATACGTATACATTTAAGGTTTAAAAATGCTGTGGTACATAATATATGTTGTACTTGTAGTGTTCACACAGAGAGAAGGGAAACAAAGCAGGACAAACTTCTGTATTTTGTCACAGTGAGTTGTAAGAATTTATCTGTATGACATCATCCTTTGACTCTGAATTTAGAAGTCCAAACTTGAAGATCTAAAGAATTCACAACAATTGGTTCAATTGGAAAGTGAAGTTCGTAACACTTACATTTCTAACTATTGGGAAGAGTGTCGTTATGAACAGCTGTATTCGAGTAAGGCTTGTTTGGATATAACTTTCTTAAATGTCATAATCTGTGCTGTAATGGTCTGTAGGAGAGCGGAAATCATGTGAGCTCTATAAGAAATTGACTGCAAGGGACTGAGAGAGCATGTAGTAGATGTCTGTATTATCAAGTTATTATTACATTGTGCTGTACATTGTTTGTGGTTATGCAATGTGTGCATTTCTGTGTCAGCTATGTGCCTACACTTGCCTGATTCCATCACCATCTGTTTAACACGCGGTTTACAACAGATGCGGGGAAATATTGGGGAATATATAATTCCCTCCTATCGATCTCTTTCTAAGCTAAACATGTTTAAAAATACGAATCATATAATTGTCGTATTAAAAGCCAGCTCATTATGGTATTAACAATGTGCCTCAGCATTCAAGGTACAGTTCCGATATACACTATAGCCTATACTTAATAAATGGATGCAAAAGTAAACGTTTAAAGAAACAATTTTATGCACCAAAAACCAATACAGTGGTATAAGTAGTGTGATCGACCAGGAATTGCACAAAGGGCACCTGGTGCAGCATGTTTGTGAAATTGTCCGACAATACGAGCCTGTATAAAACTCCATAGGGCAGTCGCAAATATGTACTGAGTAATACTGCAAGAGTAATCACTAGAAGAAAATTATTCTTCAAAATAATCAAGATTTCACCGCGTCTGTGCGTGTTTTAAAATTGATTTAAAAAAATCTAAACTGGCAAAGATAATCTAGAACTGTAATAACACTCCGCAATTGTGTTGGTAAGATGCCTGGCCAACTCTGCTAAAGCATCATGCAGCTTTGCACTATGCTACATCAGTATGCATGGTGTTAGCTGGATACTACATCAGTATGGTATAGCTGCTACATTTTCCCGCATAATTCTACATGGTTGAGCACAATAGTAAATAAATAGCACATATGAACTGGGCAACAAACACCTCCAGTGCGCCCTATGGTGATCTTTCTTTCTTTCCCAAACTGGTCTGTTTTGGAAAAATGGAGTGTGATTTAAGTGGGGGTGCGAGGGCCATTAAAACCTATTGAAATGCCATGCTTATAATACTACTGATGTAGCAGCCAGGAAACCCAGACCTTGTCAGGGTGATTCTGCTCAAATTCTGAGCATCGTAAAGGGGTGTAGGGGTGAAGCTTACCCTGGAGCCGCAGGAGCTCTAGGACAGGACTTGCCGGAGTGGTCACCAAGGCAACTCGTGAACCAGCACTTGTGGGCGAAGGAACACTCGGCACGATTGCAGGAGGCGTAATTGAATTTCCTGAAGATTTCCTGCCCTGACATGCCCTTGGGTAGACTTGGTTGCTCCATTGGTGGCAGAGGATTGCAGGGGGTTTGGCGCTAGGCTGTTTGGGGGCCCGAAAGGGGTACCGGGTTGCGCACCACAGATGAATATCGTCCTTCACCTGACCCCAGTTGTTTTTATCGTACCCAGTCTTAGGAAGCTATAACTCGCGAACGGTTCTGAAAGACGGCAATAGTACCAATCGCTTCGAAATTTATCGGCACGTTATCCTTACATGTCATATGACATCTTTAAGGAATGGCATATAATATTAATAATTTTAGGCAGTATATTAAAAATGCTCAAACCTTAACCTGCTTATTTGGTGTTCCTGGTCGAGAGGACATCTTAGGGGTCACAGAACTACCACTACCACCCAAAGATATGTCATGGGCATGTAGCATTTTAAAAGTTATGGGAAGATATGCATGTTGTACAAACCATTCACTTCAACCCAACAAGTCCTTTCTCCTTTGTGACCTGTGTATTGAGTGATGTACAAGAAGGCTTTCTTATCTGATATTCAAAAGGCTATAAAATGTAAGGGCTTGTTGCCTATCTGTGCTTGCAACATTGTATGCATTTAATAGCAGTTGCACTGTTGCAAGGGCTGAGTACTAGGTGAAATGAAAATTACAGCAACCATATCGTCTCCCATATGTTACTCCTATGAACCCAAGTCACAGAACTACCCCTACCAATCAAAGGTATGTCTAGGGCTTGTAGTATTGTACTAGCATTAAAACCTGTGCATGTTGTACCAACCATTCACTTCAACCCAATTCTGTGTGCAGCAGTCCATTGTGATCTGTGTATTGAGTACTTGTATGGTTAATCTGATGTCCAAGAAGGCATCCATATCTCATGATATACAAATGGCTATAATACGTAGGCGCTTGTTGCCTGCCTGTGAATGCAACTGTGTATGAATTTAATTGCAGTTGCAAGGGCTGAGTACTAGGACATATGATAATTACTGCTACCATATCCTTCTCCCCTGTCCCCTGCTGCAAGTAGCAATGTCCCAGCAGCTACCACCACTAGCTGTGCTGCCAGCCCCTGCCACTAGCTGCACTGTCCAAATTGCTACAACCACAAGCTGCCACTAGCTGCACAGTCCTCGTTGCTATCACCACTACCTGTGCTGCCCCTACTGCCAGCAGCTGCATTGCCCCCACCACTAGCTGCACTGCCGCCCTACCACCCTGCCAGCTATTCAAAAGTAGGTTCCCACCCGGGTATACATTTCAATGGACATCTCTAATTCAAGTAAATCAATGCATACATGGAATATAGCAGGGACCATACTTCTTTCTATAATTGATGTCACCTCAGGCATATAAGCTTCAGCATGGCTGTAAAAAGCAATTCAAAAGTAGGTTCCCACCCATACATTTCTATGGACATCTCTACGGTAAAGTTTGACTATTTTATCGTCAAGGTGTTGATGAGGATTCTATTACTAGGAAACAACAGCACACTTGGAAGAAAGCAGTGACCATCCCTCTTTCTCTGTTTAATGCCACCTCATGCATTAGTGCTTCAATATGAGTTTACCAATCAATTCAAAAGTAGGTTCCCACCTATACATTTCTATGGGAAATTTTTGACTATCTTAGCATCGAGGTGTCGATGAGACATGCAATATGAGCAAACCACTGCACAAATGGAAGATAGCAGTAACCATTCCTCTATCTGTTTTAAATGCCACCCCGAGCATACCTGCTTCGGTATGGGTTAATCAAGCGATTCAAAAGTAGGTTCCCACCCATACATTTAAATGGGAAATTTTTGACTATCTTAGCATCGAGGTGTTGATGAGACATGCAATATGAGCAAACCACTGCACACATGGAAGTTAGCAGTAACCATTCCTCTATCTGTTTTAAATGCCACCCCGAGCATACCTGCTTCGGTATGGGTTTACCAAGCGATTCAAAAGTAGGTTCCCACACAAACATTTGTATGGGAAATTTTTGACTATCTTAGCATCGAGGTGTTGATGAGACATGAAATATGAGCAAACCACTGCACACATGGAAGATAGCAGTAACCATTCCTCTATCTGTTTTAAATGAAACCCCGAGCATACCTGCTTGGGTATGGGTTACCCAAGCGATTCAAAAGTAGGTTCCCACCCATACATTCCAATGGGAAACTACCCATACATCTCTATGGGAAATATTGACTATCATAGCATCGAGGTGTTGATGAGACACGCAATATGAGCAAACCACTGCACACATGGAAGATAGCAGTAACCACTCCTCTATCTCTTTTTAATGCCACCCCGAGCATACCTGCTTTGGTATGGGTTACCCAAGCGATTCAAAAGTAGGTTCCCACCCATACATTCCTATGGGAAACTACCCATACATCTCTATGGGAAATATTGACTATCTTAGCATCGAGGTGTTGATGAGACACGCAATATGAGCAAACCACTGCACACATGGAAGATAGCAGTAACCACTCCTCTATCTCTTTTTAATGCCACCCCGAGCATACCTGCTTTGGTATGGGTTAACCAAGCGATTCAAAAGTAGGTTCCCACCCATACATTTCTATGGGAAATTTTTGACTATCTTAGCATCGAGGTGTTGATGAGGCATGCAATATGAGCAAACCACTGCACACATGGAAGATAGCAGTAACCATTCCTCTATCTGTTTTAAATGCCACACCGAGGATACCTGCTTTGGAATGGGTTTACCAAGCGATTCAAAAGTAGGTTCCCACCCATACATTCCTATGGGAAACTACCCATACATCTCTATGGGAAATATTGACTATCTTAGCATCGAGGTGTTGATGAGACACGCAATATGATCAAACCACTGCACACATGGAAGATAGCAGTAACCATTCCTCTATCTGTTTTAAATGCCACCCCGAGGATACCAGCTTTGGTATGGGTTACCCAAGCGATTCAAAAGTAGGTTCCCACCCATACATTCCTATGGGAAACCACCCATACATCTCTATGGGAAATATTGACTATCTTAGCATCGAGGTGTTGATGAGACATGCAATATGAGCAAACCACTGCACACATGGAAGATAGCAGTAACCACTCCTCTATCTCTTTTTAATGCCACCCCGAGCATACCTGCTTTGGTATGGGTTAACCAAGCGATTCAAAAGTAGGTTCCCACCCATACATTTCTATGGGAAATTTTTGACTATCTTAGCATCGAGGTGTTGATGAGGCATGCAATATGAGCAAACCACTGCACACATGAAAGATAGCAGTAACCATTCCTCTATCTGTTTTAAATGCCACCCCGAGGATACCTGCTTTGGTATGGGTTTACCAAGCGATTCAAAAGTAGGTTCCCACCCATACATTCCTATGGGAAACCATCCATACATCTCTATGGGAAATATTGACTATATTAGCATCGAGGTGTTGATGAGACACGCAATATGAGCAAACCACTGCACACATGGAAGATAGCAGTAACCACTCCTCTATCTCTTTTTAATGCCACCCCGAGCATACCTGCTTTGGTATGGGTTACCCAAGCGATTCAAAAGTAGGTTCCCACCCATACATTCCTATGGGAAACTACCCATACATCTCTATGGGAAATATTGACTATCTTAGCATCGAGGTGTTGATGAGACACGCAATATGAGCAAACCACTGCACACATGGAAGATAGCAGTAACCACTCCTCTATCTCTTTTTAATGCCACCCCGAGCATACCTGCTTTGGTATGGGTTAACCAAGCGATTCAAAAGTAGGTTCCCACCCATACATTTCTATGGGAAATTTTTGACTATCTTAGCATCGAGGTGTTGATGAGGCATGCAATATGAGCAAACCACTGCACACATGGAAGATAGCAGTAACCATTCCTCTATCTGTTTTAAATGCCACCCCGAGGATACCAGTATTGGTATGGGTTACCCAAGCGATTCAAAAGTAGGTTCCCACCCATACATTCCTATGGGAAACCACCCATACATCTCTATGGGAAATATTGACTATCTTAGCATCGAGGTGTTGATGAGACATGCAATATGAGCAAACCACTGCACACATGGAAGATAGCAGTAACCACTCCTCTATCTCTTTTTAATGCCACCCCGAGCATACCTGCTTTGGTATGGGTTACCCAAGCGATTCAAAAGTAGGTTCCCACCCATACATTCCTATGGGAAACTACCCATACATCTCTATGGGAAATATTGACTATCTTAGCATCGAGGTGTTGATGAGACACGCAATATGAGCAAACCACTGCACACATGGAAGATAGCTGTAACCAATCCTCTATCTCTTTTTAATGCCACCCCGAGCATACCTGCTTTGGTATGGGTTAACCAAGCGATTCAAAAGTACGTTCCCACCCATACATTTCTATGGGAAATTTTTGACTATCTTAGCATCGAGGTGTTGATGAGGCATGCAATATGAGCAAACCACTGCACACATGGAAGATAGCAGTAACCATTCCTCTATCTGTTTTAAATGCCACACCGAGGATACCTGCTTTGGAATGGGTTTACCAAGCGATTCAAAAGTAGGTTCCCACCCATACATTCCTATGGGAAACTACCCATACATCTCTATGGGAAATATTGACTATCTTAGCATCGAGGTGTTGATGAGACACGCAATATGATCAAACCACTGCACACATGGAAGATAGCAGTAACCATTCCTCTATCTGTTTTAAATGCCACCCCGAGGATACCAGCTTTGGTATGGGTTACCCAAGCGATTCAAAAGTAGGTTCCCACCCATACATTCCTATGGGAAACCACCCATACATCTCTATGGGAAATATTGACTATCTTAGCATCGAGGTTTTGATGAGACATGCAATATGAGCAAACCACTGCACACATGGAAGATAGCAGTAACCATTCCTCTATCTGTTTTAAATGCCACACCGAGGATACCTGCTTTGGAATGGGTTTACCAAGCGATTCAAAAGTAGGTTCCCACCCATACATTCCTATGGGAAACTACCCATACATCTCTATGGGAAATATTGACTATCTTAGCATCGAGGTGTTGATGAGACACGCAATATGAGCAAACCACTGCACACATGGAAGATAGCAGTAACCACTCCTCTATCTCTTTTTAATGCCACCCCGAGCATACCTGCTTTGGTATGGGTTAACCAAGCGATTCAAAAGTAGGTTCCCACCCATACATTTCTATGGGAAATTTTTGACTATCTTAGCATCGAGGTGTTGATGAGGCATGCAATATGAGCAAACCACTGCACACATGGAAGATAGCAGTAACCATTCCTCTATCTGTTTTAAATGCCACCCCGAGGATACCAGCTTTGGTATGGGTTACCCAAGCGATTCAAAAGTAGGTTCCCACCCATACATTCCTATGAGAAACCACCCATGCATCTCTATGGGAAATATTGACTATCTTAGCATCGAGGTGTTGATGAGACATGCAATATGAGCAAACCACTGCACACATGGAAGATAGCAGTAACCACTCCTCTATCTCTTTTTAATGCCACCCCGAGCATACCTGCTTTGGTATGGGTTAACCAAGCGATTCAAAAGTAGGTTCCCACCCATACATTTCTATGGGAAATTTTTGACAATCTTAGCATCGATGTGTTGATGAGGCATGCAATATGAGCAAACCACTGCACACATGAAAGATAGCAGTAACCATTCCTCTATCTGTTTTAAATGCCACCCCGAGGATACCTGCTTTGGTATGGGTTTACCAAGCGATTCAAAAGTAGGTTCCCACCCATACATTCCTATGGGAAACCATCCATACATCTCTATGGGAAATATTGACTATCTTAGCATCGAGGTGTTGATGAGACACGCAATATGAGCAAACCACTGCACACATGGAAGATAGCAGTAACCACTCCTCTATCTCTTTTTAATGCCACCCCGAGCATACCTGCTTTGGTATGGGTTACCCAAGCGATTCAAAAGTAGGTTCCCACCCATACATTCCTATGGGAAACTACCCATACATCTCTATGGGAAATATTGTCTATCTTAGCATCGAGGTGTTGATGAGACACGCAATATGAGCAAACCACTGCACACATGGAAGATAGCAGTAACCACTCCTCTATCTCTTTTTAATGCCACCCCGAGCATACCTGCTTTGGTATGGGTTAACCAAGCGATTCAAAAGTAGGTTCCCACCCATACATTTCTATGGGAAATTTTTGACTATCTTAGCATCGAGGTGCTGATGAGGCATGCAATATGAGCAAACCACAGCACACATGGAAGATAGCAGTAACCATTCCTCTATCTGTTTTAAATGCCACACCGAGGATACCTGCTTTGGAATGGGTTTACCAAGCGATTCAAAAGTAGGTTCCCACCCATACATTCCTATGGGAAACTACCCATACATCTCTATGGGAAATATTGACTATCTTAGCATCGAGGTGTTGATGAGACACGCAATATGATCAAACCACTGCACACATGGAAGATAGCAGTAACCATTCCTCTATCTGTTTTATATGCCACCCCGAGGATACCAGCTTTGGTATGGGCTACCCAAGCGATTCAAAAGTAGGTTCCCACCCATACATTCCTATGGGAAACCACCCATACATCTCTATGTGAAATATTGACTATCTTAGCATCGAGGTGTTGATGAGACATGCAATATGAGCAAACCACTGCACACATGGAAGATAGCAGTAACCACTCCTCTATCTGTTTTAAATGCCACCCCGAGGATACCAGCTTTGGTATGGGTTACCCAAGCGATTCAAAAGTAGGTTCCCACCCATACATTCCTATGGGAAACCACCCATACATCTCTATGGGAAATATTGACTATCTTAGCATCGAGGTGTTGATGAGACATGCAATATGAGCAAACCACTGCACACATGGAAGATAGCAGTAACCACTCCTCTATCTCTTTTTAATGCCACCCCGAGCATACCTGCTTTGGTATGGGTTAACCAAGCGATTCAAAAGTAGGTTCCCACCCATACATTTCTATGGGAAATTTTTGACTATCTTAGCATCGAGGTGTTGATGAGGCATGCAATATGAGCAAACCACTGCACACATGAAAGATAGCAGTAACCATTCCTCTATCTGTTTTAAATGCCACCCCGAGGATACCTGCTTTGGTATGGGTTTACCAAGCGATTCAAAAGTAGGTTCCCACCCATACATTCCTATGGGAAACCATCCATACATCTCTATGGGAAATATTGACTATCTTAGCATCGAGGTGTTGATGAGACACGCAATATGAGCAAACCACTGCACACATGGAAGATAGCAGTAACCACTCCTCTATCTCTTTTTAATGCCACCCCGAGCATACCTGCTTTGGTATGGGTTACCCAAGCGATTCAAAAGTAGGTTCCCACCCATACATTCCTATGGGAAACTACCCATACATCTCTATGGGAAATATTGACTATCTTAGCATCGAGGTGTTGATGAGACACGCAATATGAGCAAACCACTGCACACATGGAAGATAGCAGTAACCACTCCTCTATCTCTTTTTAATGCCACCCCGAGCATACCTGCTTTGGTATGGGTTAACCAAGCGATTCAAAAGTAGGTTCCCACCCATACATTTCTATGGGAAATTTTTGACTATCTTAGCATCGAGGTGCTGATGAGGCATGCAATATGAGCAAACCACTGCACACATGGAAGATAGCAGTAACCATTCCTCTATCTGTTTTAAATGCCACACCGAGGATACCTGCTTTGGAATGGGTTTACCAAGCGATCCAAAAGTAGGTTCCCACCCATACATTCCTATGGGAAACTACCCATACATCTCTATGGGAAATATTGACTATCTTAGCATCGAGGTGTTGATGAGACACGCAATATGATCAAACCACTGCACACATGGAAGATAGCAGTAACCATTCCTCTATCTGTTGTAAATGCCACCCCGAGGATACCAGCTTTGGTATGGGCTACCCAAGCGATTCAAAAGTAGGTTCCCACCCATACATTCCTATGGGAAACCACCCATACATCTCTATGTGAAATATTGACTATCTTAGCATCGAGGTGTTGATGAGACATGCAATATGAGCAAACCACTGCACACATGGAAGATAGCAGTAACCACTCCTCTATCTCTTTTTAATGCCACCCCGAGCATACCTGCTTTGGTATGGGTTAACCAAGCGATTCAAAAGTAGGTTCCCACCCATACATTTCTATGGGAAATTTTTGACTATCTTAGCATCGAGGTGTTGATGAGGCATGCAATATGAGCAAACCACTGCACACATGAAAGATAGCAGTAACCATTCCTCTATCTGTTTTAAATGCCACCCCGAGGATACCTGCTTTGGTATGGGTTTACCAAGCGATTCAAAAGTAGGTTCCCACCCATACATTCCTATGGGAAACCATCCATACATCTCTATGGGAAATATTGCCTATCTTAGCATCGAGGTGTTGATGAGACACGCAATATGAGCAAACCACTGCACACATGTAAGATAGCAGTAACCACTCCTCTATCTCTTTTTAATGCCACCCCGAGCATACCTGCTTTGGTATGGGTTAACCAAGCGATTCAAAAGTAGGTTCCCACCCATACATTTCTATGGGAAATTTTTGACTATCTTAGCATCGAGGTGTTGATGAGGCATGCAATATGAGCAAACCACTGCACACATGGAAGATAGCAGTGACCATTCCTCTATCTGTTTTAAATGCCACCCCGAGCATACCTGCTTTGGTATGGGTTACCCAAGCGATTCAAAAGTAGGTTCCCACCCATACATTCCTATGGGAAACTACCCATACATCTCTATGGGAAATATTGACTATCTTAGCATCGAGGTGTTGATGAGATACGCAATATGAGCAAACCACTGCACACATGGAAGATAGCAGTAACCACTCCTCTATCTCTTTTTAATGCCACCCCGAGCATACCTGCTTTGGTATGGGTTAACCAAGCGATTCAAAAGTAGGTTCCCACCCATACATTTCTATGGGAAATTTTTGACTATCTTAGCATCGAGGTGTTGATGAGGCATGCAATATGAGCAAACCACTGCACACATGGAAGATAGCAGTGACCATTCCTCTATCTGTTTTAAATGCCACACCGAGGATACCTGCTTTGGAAAGGGTTTACCAAGCGATTCAAAAGTAGGTTCCCACCCATACATTCCTATGGGAAACTACCCATACATCTCTATGGGAAATATTGACTATCTTAGCATCGAGGTGTTGATGAGACACGCAATATGATCAAACCACTGCACACATGGAAGATAGCAGTAACCATTCCTCTATCTGTTTTAAATGCCACCCCGAGGATACCAGCTTTGGTATGGGTTACCCAAGCGATTCAAAAGTAGGTTCCCACCCATACATTCCTATGGGAAACCACCCATACATCTCTATGTGAAATATCGACTATCTTAGCATCGAGGTGTTGATGAGACATGCAATATGAGCAAACCACTGCACACATGGAAGATAGCAGTAACCACTCCTCTATCTGTTTTAAATGCCACCCCGAGGATACCTGCTTTGGTATGGGTTTACCAAGCGATTCAAAAGTAGGTTCCCACCCATACATTCCTATGGGAAACCATCCATACATCTCTATGGGAAATATTGACTATCTTAGCATCGAGGTGTTGATGAGACACGCAATATGAGCAAACCACTGCACACATGGAAGATAGCAGTAACCACTCCTCTATCTCTTTTTAATGCCACCCCGAGCATACCTGCTTTGGTATGGGTTAACCAAGCGATTCAAAAGTAGGTTCCCACCCATACATTTCTATGGGAAATTTTTGACTATCTTAGCATCGAGGTGTTGATGAGGCATGCAATATGAGCAAACCACTGCACACATGGAAGATAGCAGTAACCATTCCTCTATCTGTTTTAAATGCCACACCGAGGATACCTGCTTTGGAATGGGTTTACCAAGCGATTCAAAAGTAGGTTCCCACCCATACATTCCTATGGGAAACTACCCATACATCTCTATGGGAAATATTGACTATCTTAGCATCGAGGTGTTGATGAGACACGCAATATGAGCAAACCACTGCACACATGGAAGATAGCAGTAACCACTCCTCTATCTCTTTTTAATGCCACCCCGAGCATACCTGCTTTGGAATGGGTTACCCAAGCGATTCAAAAGTAGGTTCCCACCCATACATTCCTATGGGAAACTACCCATACATCTCTATGGGAAATATTGACTATCTTAGCATCGAGGTGTTGATGAGACACGCAATATGAGCAAACCACTGCACACATGGAAGATAGCTGTAACCACTCCTCTATCTCTTTTTAATGCCACCCCGAGCATACCTGCTTTGGTATGGGTTAACCAAGCGATTCAAAAGTAGGTTCCCACCCATACATTTCTATGGGAAATTTTTGACTATCTTAGCATCGAGGTGTTGATGAGGCATGCAATATGAGCAAACCACTGCACACATGGAAGATAGCAGTAACCATTCCTCTATCTGTTTTAAATGCCACACCGAGGATACCTGCTTTGGAATGGGTTTACCAAGCGATTCAAAAGTAGGTTCCCACCCATACATTCCTATGGGAAACTACCCATACATCTCTATGGGAAATATTGACTATCTTAGCATCGAGGTGTTGATGAGACACGCAATATGATCAAACCACTGCACACATGGAAGATAGCAGTAACCATTCCTCTATCTGTTTTAAATGCCACCCCGAGGATACCAGCTTTGGTATGGGTTACCCAAGCGATTCAAAAGTAGGTTCCCACCCATACATTCCTATGGGAAACCACCCATACATCTCTATGGGAAATATTGACTATCTTAGCATCGAGGTTTTGATGAGACATGCAATATGAGTAAACCACTGCACACATGGAAGATAGCAGTAACCATTCCTCTATCTGTTTTAAATGCCACACCGAGGATACCTGCTTTGGAATGGGTTTACCAAGCGATTCAAAAGTAGGTTCCCACCCATACATTCCTATGGGAAACTACCCATACATCTCTATGGGAAATATTGACTATCTTAGCATCGAGGTGTTGATGAGACATGCAATATGAGCAAACCACTGCACACATGGAAGATAGCAGTAACCACTCCTCTATCTCTTTGTAATGCCACCCCGAGCATACCTGCTTTGGTATGGGTTACCCAAGCGATTCAAAAGTAGGTTCCCACCCATACATTCCTATGAGAAACTACCCATACATCTCTATGGGAAATATTGACTATCTTAGCATCGAGGTGTTGATGAGACACGCAATATGAGCAAACCACTGCACACATGGAAGATAGCAGTAACCACTCCTCTATCTCTTTTTAATGCCACCCCGAGCATATCTGCTTTGGTATGGGTTAACCAAGCGATTCAAAAGTAGGTTCCCACCCATACATTTCTATGGGAAATTTTTGACTATCTTAGCATCGAGGTGTTGATGAGGCATGCAATATGAGCAAACCACTGCACACATGGAAGATAGCAGTAACCATTCCTCTATCTGTTTTAAATGCCACACCGAGGATACCTGCTTTGGTATGGGTTACCCAAGCGATTCAAAAGTAGGTTCCCACCCATACATTCCTATGGGAAACTACCCATACATCTCTATGGGAAATATTGACTATCTTAGCATCTAGGTGTTGATGAGACACGCAATATGAGCAAACCACTGCACACATGGAAGATAGCAGTAACCACTCCTCTATCTCTTTTTAATGCCACCCCGAGCATACCTGCTTTGGTATGGGTTAACCAAGCGATTCAAAAGTAGGTTCCCACCCATACATTTCTATGGGAAATTTTTGACTATCTTAGCATCGAGGTGTTGATGAGACACGCAATATGAGCAAACCACTGCACACATGGAAGATAGCAGTAACCACTCCTCTATCTCTTTTTAATGCCACCCCGAGCATACCTGCTTTGGTATGGGTTAACCAAGCGATTCAAAAGTAGGTTCCCACCCATACATTTCTATGGGAAATTTTTGACTATCTTAGCATCGAGGTGTTGATGAGGCATGCAATATGAGCAAACCACTGCACACATGAAAGATAGCAGTAACCATTCCTCTATCTGTTTTAAATGCCACCCCGAGGATACCTGCTTTGGTATGGGTTTACCAAGCGATTCAAAAGTAGGTTCCCACCCATACATTCCTATGGGAAACCATCCATACATCTCTATGGGAAATATTGACTATCTTAGCATCGAGGTGTTGATGAGACACGCAATATGAGCAAACCACTGCACACATGGAAGATAGCAGTAACCACTCCTCTATCTCTTTTTAATGCCACCCCGAGCATACCTGCTTTGGTATGGGTTACCCAAGCGATTCAAAAGTAGGTTCCCACCCATACATTCCTATGGGAAACTACCCATACATCTCTATGGGAAATATTGACTATCTTAGCATCGAGGTGTTGATGAGACACGCAATATGAGCAAACCACTGCACACATGGAAGATAGCAGTAACCACTCCTCTATCTCTTTTTAATGCCACCCCGAGCATACCTGCTTTGGTATGGGTTAACCAAGCGATTCAAAAGTAGGTTCCCACCCATACATATCTATGGGAAATTTTTGACTATCTTAGCATCGAGGTGTTGATGAGGCATGCAATATGAGCAAACCACTGCACACATGGAAGATAGCAGTAACCATTCCTCTATCTGTTTTAAATGCCACCCCGAGGATACCAGCTTTGGTATGGGTTACCGAAGCGATTCAAAAGTAGGTTCCCACCCATACATTCCTATGGGAAACCACCCATACATCTCTATGGGAAATATTGACTATCTTAGCATCGAGGTGTTGATGAGACATGCAATATGAGCAAACCACTGCACACATGGAAGATAGCAGTAACCACTCATCTATCTCTTTTTAATGCCACCCCGAGCATACCTGCTTTGGTATGGGTTAACCAAGCGATTCAAAAGTAGGTTCCCACCCATACATTTCTATGGGAAATTTTTGACTATCTTAGCATCGAGGTGTTGATGAGGCATGCAATATGAGCAAACCACTGCACACATGAAAGATAGCAGTAACCATTCCTCTATCTGTTTTAAATGCCACCCCGAGGATACCTGCTTTGGTATGGGTTTACCAAGCGATTCAAAAGTAGGTTCCCACCCATACATTCCTATGGGAAACCATCCATACATCTCTATGGGAAATATTGACTATCTTAGCATCGAGGTGTTGATGAGACACGCAATATGAGCAAACCACTGCACACATGGAAGATAGCAGTAACCACTCCTCTATCTCTTTTTAATGCCACCCCGAGCATACCTGCTTTGGTATGGGTTACCCAAGCGATTCAAAAGTAGGTTCCCACCCATACATTCCTATGGGAAACTACCCATACATCTCTATGGGAAATATTGACTATCTTAGCATCGAGGTGTTGATGAGACACGCAATATGAGCAAACCACTGCACACATGGAAGATAGCAGTAACCACTCCTCTATCTCTTTTTAATGCCACCCCGAGCATACCTGCTTTGGTATGGGTTAACCAAGCGATTCAAAAGTAGGTTCCCACCCTTACATTTCTATGGGAAATTTTTGACTATCTTAACATCGAGGTGCTGATGAGGCATGCAATATGAGCAAACCACTGCACACATGGAAGATAGCAGGAACCATTCCTCTATCTGTTTTAAATGCCACACCGAGGATACCTGCTTTGGAATGGGTTTACCAAGCGATTCAAAAGTAGGTTCCCACCCATACATTCCTATGGGAAACTACCCATACATCTCTATGGGAAATATTGACTATCTTAGCATCGAGGTGTTGATGAGACACGCAATATGATCAAACCACTGCACACATGGAAGATAGCAGTAACCATTCCTCTATCTGTTTTAAATGCCACCCCGAGGATACCAGCTTTGGTATGGGCTACCCAAGCGATTCAAAAGTAGGTTCCCACCCATACATTCCTATGGGAAACCACCCATACATCTCTATGTGAAATATTGACTATCTTAGCATCGAGGTGTTGATGAGACATGCAATATGAGCAAACCACTGCACACATGGAAGATAGCAGTAACCACTCCTCTATCTCTTTTTAATGCCACCCCGAGCATACCTGCTTTGGTATGGGTTAACCAAGCGATTCAAAAGTAGGTTCCCACCCATACATTTCTATGTGAAATTTTTGACTATCTTAGCATCGAGGTGTTGATGAGGCATGCAATATGAGCAAACCACTGCACACATGAAAGATAGCAGTAACCATTCCTCTATCTGTTTTAAATGCCACCCCGAGGATACCTGCTTTGGTATGGGTTTACCAAGCGATTCAAAAGTAGGTTCCCACCCATACATTCCTATGGGAAACCATCCATACATCTCTATGGGAAATATTGCCTATCTTAGCATCGAGGTGTTGATGAGACACGCAATATGAGCAAACCACTGCACACATGGAAGATAGCAGTAACCACTCCTCTATCTCTTTTTAATGCCACCCCGAGCATGCCTGCTTTGGTATGGGTTAACCAAGCGATTCAAAAGTAGGTTCCCACCCATACATTACTATGGGAAATTTTTGACTATCTTAGCATCGAGGTGTTGATGTGGCATGCAATATGAGCAAACCACTGCACACATGGAAGATAGCAGTGACCATTCCTCTATCTGTTTTAAATGCCACCCCGAGCATACCTGCTTTGGTATGGGTTACCCAAGCGATTCAAAAGTAGGTTCCCACCCATACATTCCTATGGGAAACTACCCATACATCTCTATGGGAAATATTGACTATCTTAGCATCGAGGTGTTGATTAGATACGCAATATGAGCAAACCACTGCACACATGGAAGATAGCAGTAACCACTCCTCTATCTCTTTTTAATGCCACCCCGAGCATACCTGCTTTGGTATGGGTTAACCAAGCGATTCAAAAGTAGGTTCCCACCCATACATTTCTATGGGAAATTTTTGACTATCTTAGCATCGAGGTGTTGATGAGGCATGCAATATGAGCAAACCACTGCACACATGGAAGATAGCAGTGACCATTCCTCTATCTGTTTTAAATGCCACACCGAGGATACCTGCTTTGGAATGGGTTTACCAAGCGATTCAAAAGTAGGTTCCCACCCATACATTCCTATGGGAAACTACCCATACATCTCTATGGGAAATATTGACTATCTTAGCATCGAGGTGTTGATGAGACACGCAATATGATCAAACCACTGCACACATGGAAGATAGCAGTAACCATTCCTCTATCTGTTTTAAATGCCACCCCGAGGATACCAGCTTTGGTATGGGTTACCCAAGCGATTCAAAAGTAGGTTCCCACCCATACATTCCTATGGGAAACCACCCATACATCTCTATGTGAAATATCGACTATCTTAGCATCGAGGTGTTGATGAGACGTGCAATATGAGCAAACCACTGCACACATGGAAGATAGCAGTAACCATTCCTCTATCTGTTTTAAATGCCACCCCGAGGATACCTGCTTTGGTATGGGTTTACCAAGCGATTCAAAAGTAGGTTCCCACCCATACATTCCTATGGGAAACCATCCATACATCTCTATGGGAAATATTGACTATCTTAGCATCGAGGTGTTGATGAGACACGCAATATGAGCAAACCACTGCACACATGGAAGATAGCAGTAACCACTCCTCTATCTCTTTTTAATGCCACCCCGAGCATACCTGCTTTGGTATGGGTTACCCAAGCGATTCAAAAGTAGGTTCCCACCCATACATTCCTATGGGAAACTACCCATACATCTCTATGGGAAATATTGACTATCTTAGCATCGAGGTGTTGATGAGACACGCAATATGAGCAAACCACTGCACACATGGAAGATAGCAGTAACCACTCCTCTATCTCTTTTTAATGCCACCCCGAGCATACCTGCTTTGGTATGGGTTAACCAAGCGATTCAAAAGTAGGTTCCCACCCTTACATTTCTATGGGAAATTTTTGACTATCTTAACATCGAGGTGCTGATGAGGCATGCAATATGAGCAAACCACTGCACACATGGAAGATAGCAGGAACCATTCCTCTATCTGTTTTAAATGCCACACCGAGGATACCTGCTTTGGAATGGGTTTACCAAGCGATTCAAAAGTAGGTTCCCACCCATACATTCCTATGGGAAACTACCCATACATCTCTATGGGAAATATTGACTATCTTAGCATCGAGGTGTTGATGAGACACGCAATATGATCAAACCACTGCACACATGGAAGATAGCAGTAACCATTCCTCTATCTGTTTTAAATGCCACCCCGAGGATACCTGCTTTGGTATGGGTTTACCAAGCGATTCAAAAGTAGGTTCCCACCCATACATTCCTATGGGAAACCATCCATACATCTCTATGGGAAATATTGACTATCTTAGCATCGAGGTGTTGATGAGACACGCAATATGAGCAAACCACTGCACACATGGAAGATAGCAGTAACCACTCCTCTATCTCTTTTTAATGCCACCCCGAGCATACCTGCTTTGGTATGGGTTACCCAAGCGATTCAAAAGTAGGTTCCCACCCATACATTCCTATGGGAAACTACCCATACATCTCTATGGGAAATATTGACTATCTTAGCATCGAGGTGTTGATGAGACACGCAATATGAGCAAACCACTGCACACATGGAAGATAGCAGTAACCACTCCTCTATCTCTTTTTAATGCCACCCCGAGCATACCTGCTTTGGTATGGGTTAACCAAGCGATTCAAAAGTAGGTTCCCACCCTTACATTTCTATGGGAAATTTTTGACTATCTTAACATCGAGGTGCTGATGAGGCATGCAATATGAGCAAACCACTGCACACATGGAAGATAGCAGGAACCATTCCTCTATCTGTTTTAAATGCCACACCGAGGATACCTGCTTTGGAATGGGTTTACCAAGCGATTCAAAAGTAGGTTCCCACCCATACATTCCTATGGGAAACTACCCATACATCTCTATGGGAAATATTGACTATCTTAGCATCGAGGTGTTGATGAGACACGCAATATGATCAAACCACTGCACACATGGAAGATAGCAGTAACCATTCCTCTATCTGTTTTAAATGCCACCCCGAGGATACCAGCTTTGGTATGGGCTACCCAAGCGATTCAAAAGTAGGTTCCCACCCATACATTCCTATGGGAAACCACCCATACATCTCTATGTGAAATATTGACTATCTTAGCATCGAGGTGTTGATGAGACATGCAATATGAGCAAACCACTGCACACATGGAAGATAGCAGTAACCACTCCTCTATCTCTTTTTAATGCCACCCCGAGCATACCTGCTTTGGTATGGGTTAACCAAGCGATTCAAAAGTAGGTTCCCACCCATACATTTCTATGTGAAATTTTTGACTATCTTAGCATCGAGGTGTTGATGAGGCATGCAATATGAGCAAACCACTGCACACATGAAAGATAGCAGTAACCATTCCTCTATCTGTTTTAAATGCCACCCCGAGGATACCTGCTTTGGTATGGGTTTACCAAGCGATTCAAAAGTAGGTTCCCACCCATACATTCCTATGGGAAACCATCCATACATCTCTATGGGAAATATTGCCTATCTTAGCATCGAGGTGTTGATGAGACACGCAATATGAGCAAACCACTGCACACATGGAAGATAGCAGTAACCACTCCTCTATCTCTTTTTAATGCCACCCCGAGCATGCCTGCTTTGGTATGGGTTAACCAAGCGATTCAAAAGTAGGTTCCCACCCATACATTACTATGGGAAATTTTTGACTATCTTAGCATCGAGGTGTTGATGTGGCATGCAATATGAGCAAACCACTGCACACATGGAAGATAGCAGTGACCATTCCTCTATCTGTTTTAAATGCCACCCCGAGCATACCTGCTTTGGTATGGGTTACCCAAGCGATTCAAAAGTAGGTTCCCACCCATACATTCCTATGGGAAACTACCCATACATCTCTATGGGAAATATTGACTATCTTAGCATCGAGGTGTTGATTAGATACGCAATATGAGCAAACCACTGCACACATGGAAGATAGCAGTAACCACTCCTCTATCTCTTTTTAATGCCACCCCGAGCATACCTGCTTTGGTATGGGTTAACCAAGCGATTCAAAAGTAGGTTCCCACCCATACATTTCTATGGGAAATTTTTGACTATCTTAGCATCGAGGTGTTGATGAGGCATGCAATATGAGCAAACCACTGCACACATGGAAGATAGCAGTGACCATTCCTCTATCTGTTTTAAATGCCACACCGAGGATACCTGCTTTGGAATGGGTTTACCAAGCGATTCAAAAGTAGGTTCCCACCCATACATTCCTATGGGAAACTACCCATACATCTCTATGGGAAATATTGACTATCTTAGCATCGAGGTGTTGATGAGACACGCAATATGATCAAACCACTGCACACATGGAAGATAGCAGTAACCATTCCTCTATCTGTTTTAAATGCCACCCCGAGGATACCAGCTTTGGTATGGGTTACCCAAGCGATTCAAAAGTAGGTTCCCACCCATACATTCCTATGGGAAACCACCCATACATCTCTATGTGAAATATCGACTATCTTAGCATCGAGGTGTTGATGAGACGTGCAATATGAGCAAACCACTGCACACATGGAAGATAGCAGTAACCATTCCTCTATCTGTTTTAAATGCCACCCCGAGGATACCTGCTTTGGTATGGGTTTACCAAGCGATTCAAAAGTAGGTTCCCACCCATACATTCCTATGGGAAACCATCCATACATCTCTATGGGAAATATTGACTATCTTAGCATCGAGGTGTTGATGAGACACGCAATATGAGCAAACCACTGCACACATGGAAGATAGCTGTAACCAATCCTCTATCTCTTTTTAATGCCACCCCGAGCATACCTGCTTTGGTATGGGTTAACCAAGCGATTCAAAAGTAGGTTCCCACCCATACATTTCTATGGGAAATTTTTGACTATCTTAGCATCGAGGTGTTGATGAGGCATGCAATATGAGCAAACCACTGCACACATGGAAGATAGCAGTAACCATTCCTCTATCTGTTTTAAATGCCACACCGAGGATACCTGCTTTGGAATGGGTTTACCAAGCGATTCAAAAGTAGGTTCCCACCCATACATTCCTATGGGAAACTACCCATACATCTCTATGGGAAATATTGACTATCTTAGCATCGAGGTGTTGATGAGACACGCAATATGATCAAACCACTGCACACATGGAAGATAGCAGTAACCATTCCTCTATCTGTTTTAAATGCCACCCCGAGGATACCAGCTTTGGTATGGGTTACCCAAGCGATTCAAAAGTAGGTTCCCACCCATACATTCCTATGGGAAACCACCCATACATCTCTATGGGAAATATTGACTATCATAGCATCGAGGTTTTGATGAGACATGCAATATGAGCAAACCACTGCACACATGGAAGATAGCAGTAACCATTCCTCTATCTGTTTTAAATGCCACACCGAGGATACCTGCTTTGGAATGGGTTTACCAAGCGATTCAAAAGTAGGTTCCCACCCATACATTCCTATGGGAAACTACCCATACATCTCTATGGGAAATATTGACTATCTTAGCATCGAGGTGTTGATGAGACACGCAATATGAGCAAACCACTGCACACATGGAAGATAGCAGTAACCACTCCTCTATCTCTTTTTAATGCCACCCCGAGCATACCTGCTTTGGTATGGGTTAACCAAGCGATTCAAAAGTAGGTTCCCACCCATACATTTCTATGGGAAATTTTTGACTATCTTAGCATCGAGGTGTTGATGAGGCATGCAATATGAGCAAACCACTGCACACATGGAAGATAGCAGTAACCATTCCTCTATCTGTTTTAAATGCCACCCCGAGGATACCAGCTTTGGTATGGGTTACCCAAGCGATTCAAAAGTAGGTTCCCACCCATACATTCCTATGGGAAACCACCCATACATCTCTATGGGAAATATTGACTATCTTAGCATCGAGGTGTTGATGAGACATGCAATATGAGCAAACCACTGCACACATGGAAGATAGCAGTAACCACTCCTCTATCTCTTTTTAATGCCACCCCGAGCATACCTGCTTTGGTATGGGTTAACCAAGCGATTCAAAAGTAGGTTCCCACCCATACATTTCTATGGGAAATTTTTGACTATCTTAGCATCGATGTGTTGATGAGGCATGCAATATCAGCAAACCACTGCACACATGAAAGATAGCAGTAACCATTCCTCTATCTGTTTTAAATGCCACCCCGAGGATACCTGCTTTGGTATGGGTTTACCAAGCGATTCAAAAGTAGGTTCCCACCCATACATTCCTATGGGAAACCATCCATACATCTCTATGGGAAATATTGACTATCTTAGCATCGAGGTGTTGATGAGACACGCAATATGAGCAAACCACTGCACACATGGAAGATAGCAGTAACCACTCCTCTATCTCTTTTTAATGCCACCCCGAGCATACCTGCTTTGGTATGGGTTACCCAAGCGATTCAAAAGTAGGTTCCCACCCATACATTCCTATGGGAAACTACCCATACATCTCTATGGGAAATATTGTCTATCTTAGCATCGAGGTGTTGATGAGACACGCAATATGAGCAAACCACTGCACACATGGAAGATAGCAGTAACCACTCCTCTATCTCTTTTTAATGCCACCCCGAGCATACCTGCTTTGGTATGGGTTAACCAAGCGATTCAAAAGTAGGTTCCCACCCATACATTTCTATGGGAAATTTTTGACTATCTTAGCATCGAGGTGTTGATGAGGCATGCAATATGAGCAAACCACTGCACACATGAAAGATAGCAGTAACCATTCCTCTATCTGTTTTAAATGCCACCCCGAGGATACCTGCTTTGGTATGGGTTTACCAAGCGATTCAAAAGTAGGTTCCCACCCATACATTCCTATGGGAAACCATCCATACATCTCTATGGGAAATATTGACTATCTTAGCATCGAGGTGTTGATGAGACACGCAATATGAGCAAACCACTGCACACATGGAAGATAGCAGTAACCACTCCTCTATCTCTTTTTAATGCCACCCCGAGCATACCTGCTTTGGTATGGGTTACCCAAGCGATTCAAAAGTAGGTTCCCACCCATACATTCCTTAGGGAAACTACCCATACATCTCTATGGGAAATATTGACTATCTTAGCATCGAGGTGTTGATGAGACACGCAATATGAGCAAACCACTGCACACATGGAAGATAGCAGTAACCACTCCTCTATCTCTTTTTAATGCCACCCCGAGCATACCTGCTTTGGTATGGGTTAACCAAGCGATTCAAAAGTAGGTTCCCACCCATACATTTCTATGGGAAATTTTTGACTATCTTAGCATCGAGGTGCTGATGAGGCATGCAATATGAGCAAACCACTGCACACATGGAAGATAGCAGTAACCATTCCTCTATCTGTTTTAAATGCCACACCGAGGATACCTGCTTTGGAATGGGTTTACCAAGCGATTCAAAAGTAGGTTCCCACCCATACATTCCTATGGGAAACTACCCATACATCTCTATGGGAAATATTGACTATCTTAGCATCGAGGTGTTGATGAGACACGCAATATGATCAAACCACTGCACACATGGAAGATAGCAGTAACCATTCCTCTATCTGTTTTAAATGCCACCCCGAGGATACCAGCTTTGGTATGGGCTACCCAAGCGATTCAAAAGTAGGTTCCCACCCATACATTCCTATGGGAAACCACCCATACATCTCTATGTGAAATATTGACTATCTTAGCATCGAGGTGTTGATGAGACATGCAATATGAGCAAACCACTGCACACATGGAAGATAGCAGTAACCACTCCTCTATCTCTTTTTAATGCCACCCCGAGCATACCTGCTTTGGTATGGGTTAACCAAGCGATTCAAAAGTAGGTTCCCACCCATACATTTCTATGGGAAATTTTTGACTATCTTAGCATCGAGGTGTTGATGAGGCATGCAAAATGAGCAAACCACTGCACACATGAAAGATAGCAGTAACCATTCCTCTATCTGTTTTAAATGCCACCCCGAGGATACCTGCTTTGGTATGGGTTTACCAAGCGATTCAAAAGTAGGTTCACACCCATACATTCCTATTGGAAACCATCCATACATCTCTATGGGAAATATTGCCTATCTTAGCATCGAGGTGTTGATGAGACACGCAATACGAGCAAACCACTGCACACATGGAAGATAGCAGTAACCACTCCTCTATCTCTTTTTAATGCCACCCCGAGCATACCTGCTTTGGTATGGGTTAACCAAGCGATTCAAAAGTAGGTTCCCACCCATACATTTCTATGGGAAATTTTTGACTATCTTAGCATCGAGGTGTTGATGAGGCATGCAATATGAGCAAACCACTGCACACATGGAAGATAGCAGTGACCATTCCTCTATCTGTTTTAAATGCCACCCCGAGCATACCTGCTTTGGTATGGGTTACCCAAGCGATTCAAAAGTAGGTTCCCACCCATACATTCCTATGGGAAACTACCCATACATCTCTATGGGAAATATTGACTATCTTAGCATCGAGGTGTTGATGAGATACGCAATATGAGCAAACCACTGCACACATGGAAGATAGCAGTAACCACTCCTCTATCTCTTATTAATGCCACCCCGAGCATACCTGCTTTGGTATGGGTTAACCAAGCGATTCAAAAGTAGGTTCCCACCCATACATTTCTATGGGAAATTTTTGACTATCTTAGCATCGAGGTGTTGATGAGGCATGCAATATGAGCAAACCACTGCACACATGGAAGATAGCAGTGACCATTCCTCTATCTGTTTTAAATGCCACACCGAGGATACCTGCTTTGGAAAGGGTTTACCAAGCGATTCAAAAGTAGGTTCCCACCCATACATTCCTATGGGAAACTACCCATACATCTCTATGGGAAATATTGACTATCTTAGCATCGAGGTGTTGATGAGACACGCAATATGATCAAACCACTGCACACATGGAAGATAGCAGTAACCATTCCTCTATCCGTTTTAAATGCCACCCCGAGGATACCAGCTTTGGTATGGGTTACCCAAGCGATTCAAAAGTAGGTTCCCACCCATACATTCCTATGGGAAACCACCCATACATCTCTATGTGAAATATCGACTATCTTAGCATCGAGGTGTTGATGAGACATGCAATATGAGCAAACCACTGCACACATGGAAGATAGCAGTAACCACTCCTCTATCTGTTTTAAATGCCACCCCGAGGATACCTGCTTTGGTATGGGTTTACCAAGCGATTCAAAAGTAGGTTCCCACCCATACATTCCTATGGGAAACCATCCATACATCTCTATGGGAAATATTGACTATCTTAGCATCGAGGTGTTGATGAGACACGCAATATGAGCAAACCACTGCACACATGGAAGATAGCAGTAACCACTCCTCTATCTCTTTTTAATGCCACCCCGAGCATACCTGCTTTGGTATGGGTTAACCAAGCGATTCAAAAGTAGGTTCCCACCCATACATTTCTATGGGAAATTTTTGACTATCTTAGCATCGAGGTGTTGATGAGGCATGCAATATGAGCAAACCACTGCACACATGGAAGATAGCAGTAACCATTCCTCTATCTGTTTTAAATGCCACACCGAGGATACCTGCTTTGGAATGGGTTTACCAAGCGATTCAAAAGTAGGTTCCCACCCATACATTCCTATGGGAAACTACCCATACATCTCTATGGGAAATATTGACTATCTTAGCATCGAGGTGTTGATGAGACACGCAATATGAGCAAACCACTGCACACATGGAAGATAGCAGTAACCACTCCTCTATCTCTTTTTAATGCCACCCCGAGCATACCTGCTTTGGAATGGATTACCCAAGCGATTCAAAAGTAGGTTCCCACCCATACATTCCTATGGGAAACTACCCATACATCTCTATGGGAAATATTGACTATCTTAGCATCGAGGTGTTGATGAGACACGCAATATGAGCAAACCACTGCACACATGGAAGATAGCTGTAACCACTCCTCTATCTCTTTTTAATGCCACCCCGAGCATACCTGCTTTGGTATGGGTTAACCAAGCGATTCAAAAGTAGGTTCCCACCCATACATTTCTATGGGAAATTTTTGACTATCTTAGCATCGAGGTGTTGATGAGGCATGCAATATGAGCAAACCACTGCACACATGGAAGATAGCAGTAACCATTCCTCTATCTGTTTTAAATGCCACACCGAGGATACCTGCTTTGGAATGGGTTTACCAAGCGATTCAAAAGTAGGTTCCCACCCATACATTCCTATGGGAAACTACCCATACATCTCTATGGGAAATATTGACTATCTTAGCATCGAGGTGTTGATGAGACACGCAATATGATCAAACCACTGCACACATGGAAGATAGCAGTAACCATTCCTCTATCTGTTTTAAATGCCACCCCGAGGATACCAGCTTTGGTATGGGTTACCCAAGCGATTCAAAAGTAGGTTCCCACCCATACATTCCTATGGGAAACCACCCATACATCTCTATGGGAAATATTGACTATCTTAGCATCGAGGTTTTGATGAGACATGCAATATGAGCAAACCACTGCACACATGGAAGATAGCAGTAACCATTCCTCTATCTGTTTTAAATGCCACACCGAGGATACCTGCTTTGGAATGGGTTTACCAAGCGATTCAAAAGTAGGTTCCCACCCATACATTCCTATGGGAAACTACCCATACATCTCTATGGGAAATATTGACTATCTTAGCATCGAGGTGTTGATGAGACATGCAATATGAGCAAACCACTGCACACATGGAAGATAGCAGTAACCACTCCTCTATCTCTTTGTAATGCCACCCCGAGCATACCTGCTTTGGTATGGGTTACCCAAGCGATTCAAAAGTAGGTTCCCACCCATACATTCCTATGAGAAACTACCCATACATCTCTATGGGAAATATTGACTATCTTAGCATCGAGGTGTTGATGAGACACGCAATATGAGCAAACCACTGCACACATGGAAGATAGCAGTAACCACTCCTCTATCTCTTTTTAATGCCACCCCGAGCATATCTGCTTTGGTATGGGTTAACCAAGCGATTCAAAAGTAGGTTCCCACCCATACATTTCTATGGGAAATTTTTGACTATCTTAGCATCGAGGTGTTGATGAGGCATGCAATATGAGCAAACCACTGCACACATGGAAGATAGCAGTAACCATTCCTCTATCTGTTTTAAATGCCACACCGAGGATACCTGCTTTGGAATGGGTTTACCAAGCGATTCAAAAGTAGGTTCCCACCCATACATTCCTATGGGAAACTACCCATACATCTCTATGGGAAATATTGACTATCTTAGCATCGAGGTGTTGATGAGACACGCAATATGATCAAACCACTGCACACATGGAAGATAGCAGTAACCATTCCTCTATCTGTTTTAAATGCCACCCCGAGGATACCAGCTTTGGTATGGGTTACCCAAGCGATTCAAAAGTAGGTTCCCACCCATACATTCCTATGGGAAACCACCCATACATCTCTATGGGAAATATTGACTATCTTAGCATCGAGGTTTTGATGAGACATGCAATATGAGCAAACCACTGCACACATGGAAGATAGCAGTAACCATTCCTCTATCTGTTTTAAATGCCACACCGAGGATACCTGCTTTGGAATGGGTTTACCAAGCGATTCAAAAGTAGGTTCCCACCCATACATTCCTATGGGAAACTACCCATACATCTCTATGGGAAATATTGACTATCTTAGCATCGAGGTGTTGATGAGACATGCAATATGAGCAAACCACTGCACACATGGAAGATAGCAGTAACCACTCCTCTATCTCTTTGTAATGCCACCCCGAGCATACCTGCTTTGGTATGGGTTACCCAAGCGATTCAAAAGTAGGTTCCCACCCATACATTCCTATGAGAAACTACCCATACATCTCTATGGGAAATATTGACTATCTTAGCATCGAGGTGTTGATGAGACACGCAATATGAGCAAACCACTGCACACATGGAAGATAGCAGTAACCACTCCTCTATCTCTTTTTAATGCCACCCCGAGCATATCTGCTTTGGTATGGGTTAACCAAGCGATTCAAAAGTAGGTTCCCACCCATACATTTCTATGGGAAATTTTTGACTATCTTAGCATCGAGGTGTTGATGAGGCATGCAATATGAGCAAACCACTGCACACATGGAAGATAGCAGTAACCATTCCTCTATCTGTTTTAAATGCCACACCGAGGATACCTGCTTTGGTATGGGTTACCCAAGCGATTCAAAAGTAGGTTCCCACCCATACATTCCTATGGGAAACTACCCATACATCTCTATGGGAAATATTGACTATCTTAGCATCTAGGTGTTGATGAGACACGCAATATGAGCAAACCACTGCACACATGGAAGATAGCAGTAACCACTCCTCTATCTCTTTTTAATGCCACCCCGAGCATACCTGCTTTGGTATGGGTTAACCAAGCGATTCAAAAGTAGGTTCCCACCCATACATTTCTATGGGAAATTTTTGACTATCTTAGCATCGAGGTGTTGATGAGACACGCAATATGAGCAAACCACTGCACACATGGAAGATAGCAGTAACCACTCCTCTATCTCTTTTTAATGCCACCCCGAGCATACCTGCTTTGGTATGGGTTAACCAAGCGATTCAAAAGTAGGTTCCCACCCATACATTTCTATGGGAAATTTTTGACTATCTTAGCATCGAGGTGTTGATGAGGCATGCAATATGAGCAAACCACTGCACACATGAAAGATAGCAGTAACCATTCCTCTATCTGTTTTAAATGCCACCCCGAGGATACCTGCTTTGGTATGGGTTTACCAAGCGATTCAAAAGTAGGTTCCCACCCATACATTCCTATGGGAAACCATCCATACATCTCTATGGGAAATATTGACTATCTTAGCATCGAGGTGTTGATGAGACACGCAATATGAGCAAACCACTGCACACATGGAAGATAGCAGTAACCACTCCTCTATCTCTTTTTAATGCCACCCCGAGCATACCTGCTTTGGTATGGGTTACCCAAGCGATTCAAAAGTAGGTTCCCACCCATACATTCCTATGGGAAACTACCCATACATCTCTATGGGAAATATTGACTATCTTAGCATCGAGGTGTTGATGAGACACGCAATATGAGCAAACCACTGCACACATGGAAGATAGCAGTAACCACTCCTCTATCTCTTTTTAATGCCACCCCGAGCATACCTGCTTTGGTATGGGTTAACCAAGCGATTCAAAAGTAGGTTCCCACCCATACATATCTATGGGAAATTTTTGACTATCTTAGCATCGAGGTGTTGATGAGGCATGCAATATGAGCAAACCACTGCACACATGGAAGATAGCAGTAACCATTCCTCTATCTGTTTTAAATGCCACCCCGAGGATACCAGCTTTGGTATGGGTTACCGAAGCGATTCAAAAGTAGGTTCCCACCCATACATTCCTATGGGAAACCACCCATACATCTCTATGGGAAATATTGACTATCTTAGCATCGAGGTGTTGATGAGACATGCAATATGAGCAAACCACTGCACACATGGAAGATAGCAGTAACCACTCATCTATCTCTTTTTAATGCCACCCCGAGCATACCTGCTTTGGTATGGGTTAACCAAGCGATTCAAAAGTAGGTTCCCACCCATACATTTCTATGGGAAATTTTTGACTATCTTAGCATCGAGGTGTTGATGAGGCATGCAATATGAGCAAACCACTGCACACATGAAAGATAGCAGTAACCATTCCTCTATCTGTTTTAAATGCCACCCCGAGGATACCTGCTTTGGTATGGGTTTACCAAGCGATTCAAAAGTAGGTTCCCACCCATACATTCCTATGGGAAACCATCCATACATCTCTATGGGAAATATTGACTATCTTAGCATCGAGGTGTTGATGAGACACGCAATATGAGCAAACCACTGCACACATGGAAGATAGCAGTAACCACTCCTCTATCTCTTTTTAATGCCACCCCGAGCATACCTGCTTTGGTATGGGTTACCCAAGCGATTCAAAAGTAGGTTCCCACCCATACATTCCTATGGGAAACTACCCATACATCTCTATGGGAAATATTGACTATCTTAGCATCGAGGTGTTGATGAGACACGCAATATGAGCAAACCACTGCACACATGGAAGATAGCAGTAACCACTCCTCTATCTCTTTTTAATGCCACCCCGAGCATACCTGCTTTGGTATGGGTTACCCAAGCGATTCAAAAGTAGGTTCCCACCCATACATTCCTTAGGGAAACTACCCATACATCTCTATGGGAAATATTGACTATCTTAGCATCGAGGTGTTGATGAGACACGCAATATGAGCAAACCACTGCACACATGGAAGATAGCAGTAACCACTCCTCTATCTCTTTTTAATGCCACCCCGAGCATACCTGCTTTGGTATGGGTTAACCAAGCGATTCAAAAGTAGGTTCCCACCCATACATTTCTATGGGAAATTTTTGACTATCTTAGCATCGAGGTGCTGATGAGGCATGCAATATGAGCAAACCACTGCACACATGGAAGATAGCAGTAACCATTCCTCTATCTGTTTTAAATGCCACACCGAGGATACCTGCTTTGGAATGGGTTTATCAAGCGATTCAAAAGTAGGTTCCCACCCATACATTCCTATGGGAAACTACCCATACATCTCTATGGGAAATATTGACTATCTTAGCATCGAGGTGTTGATGAGACACGCAATATGATCAAACCACTGCACACATGGAAGATAGCAGTAACCATTCCTCTATCTGTTTTAAATGCCACCCCGAGGATACCAGCTTTGGTATGGGCTACCCAAGCGATTCAAAAGTAGGTTCCCACCCATACATTCCTATGGGAAACCACCCATACATCTCTATGTGAAATATTGACTATCTTAGCATCGAGGTGTTGATGAGACATGCAATATGAGCAAACCACTGCACACATGGAAGATAGCAGTAACCACTCCTCTATCTCTTTTTAATGCCACCCCGAGCATACCTGCTTTGGTATGGGTTAACCAAGCGATTCAAAAGTAGGTTCCCACCCATACATTTCTATGGGAAATTTTTGACTATCTTAGCATCGAGGTGTTGATGAGGCATGCAAAATGAGCAAACCACTGCACACATGAAAGATAGCAGTAACCATTCCTCTATCTGTTTTAAATGCCACCCCGAGGATACCTGCTTTGGTATGGGTTTACCAAGCGATTCAAAAGTAGGTTCACACCCATACATTCCTATTGGAAACCATCCATACATCTCTATGGGAAATATTGCCTATCTTAGCATCGAGGTGTTGATGAGACACGCAATATGAGCAAACCACTGCACACATGGAAGATAGCAGTAACCACTCCTCTATCTCTTTTTAATGCCACCCCGAGCATACCTGCTTTGGTATGGGTTAACCAAGCGATTCAAAAGTAGGTTCCCACCCATACATTTCTATGGGAAATTTTTGACTATCTTAGCATCGAGGTGTTGATGAGGCATGCAATATGAGCAAACCACTGCACACATGGAAGATAGCAGTGACCATTCCTCTATCTGTTTTAAATGCCACCCCGAGCATACCTGCTTTGGTATGGGTTACCCAAGCGATTCAAAAGTAGGTTCCCACCCATACATTCCTATGGGAAACTACCCATACATCTCTATGGGAAATATTGACTATCTTAGCATCGAGGTGTTGATGAGATACGCAATATGAGCAAACCACTGCACACATGGAAGATAGCAGTAACCACTCCTCTATCTCTTATTAATGCCACCCCGAGCATACCTGCTTTGGTATGGGTTAACCAAGCGATTCAAAAGTAGGTTCCCACCCATACATTTCTATGGGAAATTTTTGACTATCTTAGCATCGAGGTGTTGATGAGGCATGCAATATGAGCAAACCACTGCACACATGGAAGATAGCAGTGACCATTCCTCTATCTGTTTTAAATGCCACACCGAGGATACCTGCTTTGGAAAGGGTTTACCAAGCGATTCAAAAGTAGGTTCCCACCCATACATTCCTATGGGAAACTACCCATACATCTCTATGGGAAATATTGACTATCTTAGCATCGAGGTGTTGATGAGACACGCAATATGATCAAACCACTGCACACATGGAAGATAGCAGTAACCATTCCTCTATCCGTTTTAAATGCCACCCCGAGGATACCAGCTTTGGTATGGGTTACCCAAGCGATTCAAAAGTAGGTTCCCACCCATACATTCCTATGGGAAACCACCCATACATCTCTATGTGAAATATCGACTATCTTAGCATCGAGGTGTTGATGAGACATGCAATATGAGCAAACCACTGCACACATGGAAGATAGCAGTAACCACTCCTCTATCTGTTTTAAATGCCACCCCGAGGATACCTGCTTTGGTATGGGTTTACCAAGCGATTCAAAAGTAGGTTCCCACCCATACATTCCTATGGGAAACCATCCATACATCTCTATGGGAAATATTGACTATCTTAGCATCGAGGTGTTGATGAGACACGCAATATGAGCAAACCACTGCACACATGGAAGATAGCAGTAACCACTCCTCTATCTCTTTTTAATGCCACCCCGAGCATACCTGCTTTGGTATGGGTTAACCAAGCGATTCAAAAGTAGGTTCCCACCCATACATTTCTATGGGAAATTTTTGACTATCTTAGCATCGAGGTGTTGATGAGGCATGCAATATGAGCAAACCACTGCACACATGGAAGATAGCAGTAACCATTCCTCTATCTGTTTTAAATGCCACACCGAGGATACCTGCTTTGGAATGGGTTTACCAAGCGATTCAAAAGTAGGTTCCCACCCATACATTCCTATGGGAAACTACCCATACATCTCTATGGGAAATATTGACTATCTTAGCATCGAGGTGTTGATGAGACACGCAATATGAGCAAACCACTGCACACATGGAAGATAGCAGTAACCACTCCTCTATCTCTTTTTAATGCCACCCCGAGCATACCTGCTTTGGAATGGATTACCCAAGCGATTCAAAAGTAGGTTCCCACCCATACATTCCTATGGGAAACTACCCATACATCTCTATGGGAAATATTGACTATCTTAGCATCGAGGTGTTGATGAGACACGCAATATGAGCAAACCACTGCACACATGGAAGATAGCTGTAACCACTCCTCTATCTCTTTTTAATGCCACCCCGAGCATACCTGCTTTGGTATGGGTTAACCAAGCGATTCAAAAGTAGGTTCCCACCCATACATTTCTATGGGAAATTTTTGACTATCTTAGCATCGAGGTGTTGATGAGGCATGCAATATGAGCAAACCACTGCACACATGGAAGATAGCAGTAACCATTCCTCTATCTGTTTTAAATGCCACACCGAGGATACCTGCTTTGGAATGGGTTTACCAAGCGATTCAAAAGTAGGTTCCCACCCATACATTCCTATGGGAAACTACCCATACATCTCTATGGGAAATATTGACTATCTTAGCATCGAGGTGTTGATGAGACACGCAATATGATCAAACCACTGCACACATGGAAGATAGCAGTAACCATTCCTCTATCTGTTTTAAATGCCACCCCGAGGATACCAGCTTTGGTATGGGTTACCCAAGCGATTCAAAAGTAGGTTCCCACCCATACATTCCTATGGGAAACCACCCATACATCTCTATGGGAAATATTGACTATCTTAGCATCGAGGTTTTGATGAGACATGCAATATGAGCAAACCACTGCACACATGGAAGATAGCAGTAACCATTCCTCTATCTGTTTTAAATGCCACACCGAGGATACCTGCTTTGGAATGGGTTTACCAAGCGATTCAAAAGTAGGTTCCCACCCATACATTCCTATGGGAAACTACCCATACATCTCTATGGGAAATATTGACTATCTTAGCATCGAGGTGTTGATGAGACATGCAATATGAGCAAACCACTGCACACATGGAAGATAGCAGTAACCACTCCTCTATCTCTTTGTAATGCCACCCCGAGCATACCTGCTTTGGTATGGGTTACCCAAGCGATTCAAAAGTAGGTTCCCACCCATACATTCCTATGAGAAACTACCCATACATCTCTATGGGAAATATTGACTATCTTAGCATCGAGGTGTTGATGAGACACGCAATATGAGCAAACCACTGCACACATGGAAGATAGCAGTAACCACTCCTCTATCTCTTTTTAATGCCACCCCGAGCATATCTGCTTTGGTATGGGTTAACCAAGCGATTCAAAAGTAGGTTCCCACCCATACATTTCTATGGGAAATTTTTGACTATCTTAGCATCGAGGTGTTGATGAGGCATGCAATATGAGCAAACCACTGCACACATGGAAGATAGCAGTAACCATTCCTCTATCTGTTTTAAATGCCACACCGAGGATACCTGCTTTGGAATGGGTTTACCAAGCGATTCAAAAGTAGGTTCCCACCCATACATTCCTATGGGAAACTACCCATACATCTCTATGGGAAATATTGACTATCTTAGCATCGAGGTGTTGATGAGACACGCAATATGATCAAACCACTGCACACATGGAAGATAGCAGTAACCATTCCTCTATCTGTTTTAAATGCCACCCCGAGGATACCAGCTTTGGTATGGGTTACCCAAGCGATTCAAAAGTAGGTTCCCACCCATACATTCCTATGGGAAACCACCCATACATCTCTATGGGAAATATTGACTATCTTAGCATCGAGGTTTTGATGAGACATGCAATATGAGCAAACCACTGCACACATGGAAGATAGCAGTAACCATTCCTCTATCTGTTTTAAATGCCACACCGAGGATACCTGCTTTGGAATGGGTTTACCAAGCGATTCAAAAGTAGGTTCCCACCCATACATTCCTATGGGAAACTACCCATACATCTCTATGGGAAATATTGACTATCTTAGCATCGAGGTGTTGATGAGACATGCAATATGAGCAAACCACTGCACACATGGAAGATAGCAGTAACCACTCCTCTATCTCTTTGTAATGCCACCCCGAGCATACCTGCTTTGGTATGGGTTACCCAAGCGATTCAAAAGTAGGTTCCCACCCATACATTCCTATGAGAAACTACCCATACATCTCTATGGGAAATATTGACTATCTTAGCATCGAGGTGTTGATGAGACACGCAATATGAGCAAACCACTGCACACATGGAAGATAGCAGTAACCACTCCTCTATCTCTTTTTAATGCCACCCCGAGCATATCTGCTTTGGTATGGGTTAACCAAGCGATTCAAAAGTAGGTTCCCACCCATACATTTCTATGGGAAATTTTTGACTATCTTAGCATCGAGGTGTTGATGAGGCATGCAATATGAGCAAACCACTGCACACATGGAAGATAGCAGTAACCATTCCTCTATCTGTTTTAAATGCCACACCGAGGATACCTGCTTTGGTATGGGTTACCCAAGCGATTCAAAAGTAGGTTCCCACCCATACATTCCTATGGGAAACTACCCATACATCTCTATGGGAAATATTGACTATCTTAGCATCTAGGTGTTGATGAGACACGCAATATGAGCAAACCACTGCACACATGGAAGATAGCAGTAACCACTCCTCTATCTCTTTTTAATGCCACCCCGAGCATACCTGCTTTGGTATGGGTTAACCAAGCGATTCAAAAGTAGGTTCCCACCCATACATTTCTATGGGAAATTTTTGACTATCTTAGCATCGAGGTGTTGATGAGACACGCAATATGAGCAAACCACTGCACACATGGAAGATAGCAGTAACCACTCCTCTATCTCTTTTTAATGCCACCCCGAGCATACCTGCTTTGGTATGGGTTAACCAAGCGATTCAAAAGTAGGTTCCCACCCATACATTTCTATGGGAAATTTTTGACTATCTTAGCATCGAGGTGTTGATGAGGCATGCAATATGAGCAAACCACTGCACACATGAAAGATAGCAGTAACCATTCCTCTATCTGTTTTAAATGCCACCCCGAGGATACCTGCTTTGGTATGGGTTTACCAAGCGATTCAAAAGTAGGTTCCCACCCATACATTCCTATGGGAAACCATCCATACATCTCTATGGGAAATATTGACTATCTTAGCATCGAGGTGTTGATGAGACACGCAATATGAGCAAACCACTGCACACATGGAAGATAGCAGTAACCACTCCTCTATCTCTTTTTAATGCCACCCCGAGCATACCTGCTTTGGTATGGGTTACCCAAGCGATTCAAAAGTAGGTTCCCACCCATACATTCCTATGGGAAACTACCCATACATCTCTATGGGAAATATTGACTATCTTAGCATCGAGGTGTTGATGAGACACGCAATATGAGCAAACCACTGCACACATGGAAGATAGCAGTAACCACTCCTCTATCTCTTTTTAATGCCACCCCGAGCATACCTGCTTTGGTATGGGTTAACCAAGCGATTCAAAAGTAGGTTCCCACCCATACATATCTATGGGAAATTTTTGACTATCTTAGCATCGAGGTGTTGATGAGGCATGCAATATGAGCAAACCACTGCACACATGGAAGATAGCAGTAACCATTCCTCTATCTGTTTTAAATGCCACCCCGAGGATACCAGCTTTGGTATGGGTTACCGAAGCGATTCAAAAGTAGGTTCCCACCCATACATTCCTATGGGAAACCACCCATACATCTCTATGGGAAATATTGACTATCTTAGCATCGAGGTGTTGATGAGACATGCAATATGAGCAAACCACTGCACACATGGAAGATAGCAGTAACCACTCATCTATCTCTTTTTAATGCCACCCCGAGCATACCTGCTTTGGTATGGGTTAACCAAGCGATTCAAAAGTAGGTTCCCACCCATACATTTCTATGGGAAATTTTTGACTATCTTAGCATCGAGGTGTTGATGAGGCATGCAATATGAGCAAACCACTGCACACATGAAAGATAGCAGTAACCATTCCTCTATCTGTTTTAAATGCCACCCCGAGGATACCTGCTTTGGTATGGGTTTACCAAGCGATTCAAAAGTAGGTTCCCACCCATACATTCCTATGGGAAACCATCCATACATCTCTATGGGAAATATTGACTATCTTAGCATCGAGGTGTTGATGAGACACGCAATATGAGCAAACCACTGCACACATGGAAGATAGCAGTAACCACTCCTCTATCTCTTTTTAATGCCACCCCGAGCATACCTGCTTTGGTATGGGTTACCCAAGCGATTCAAAAGTAGGTTCCCACCCATACATTCCTATGGGAAACTACCCATACATCTCTATGGGAAATATTGACTATCTTAGCATCGAGGTGTTGATGAGACACGCAATATGAGCAAACCACTGCACACATGGAAGATAGCAGTAACCACTCCTCTATCTCTTTTTAATGCCACCCCGAGCATACCTGCTTTGGTATGGGTTAACCAAGCGATTCAAAAGTAGGTTCCCACCCATACATATCTATGGGAAATTTTTGACTATCTTAGCATCGAGGTGTTGATGAGGCATGCAATATGAGCAAACCACTGCACACATGGAAGATAGCAGTAACCATTCCTCTATCTGTTTTAAATGCCACCCCGAGGATACCAGCTTTGGTATGGGTTACCGAAGCGATTCAAAAGTAGGTTCCCACCCATACATTCCTATGGGAAACCACCCATACATCTCTATGGGAAATATTGACTATCTTAGCATCGAGGTGTTGATGAGACATGCAATATGAGCAAACCACTGCACACATGGAAGATAGCAGTAACCACTCATCTATCTCTTTTTAATGCCACCCCGAGCATACCTGCTTTGGTATGGGTTAACCAAGCGATTCAAAAGTAGGTTCCCACCCATACATTTCTATGGGAAATTTTTGACTATCTTAGCATCGAGGTGTTGATGAGGCATGCAATATGAGCAAACCACTGCACACATGAAAGATAGCAGTAACCATTCCTCTATCTGTTTTAAATGCCACCCCGAGGATACCTGCTTTGGTATGGGTTTACCAAGCGATTCAAAAGTAGGTTCCCACCCATACATTCCTATGGGAAACCATCCATACATCTCTATGGGAAACCATCCATACATCTCTATGGGAAATATTGACTATCTTAGCATCGAGGTGTTGATGAGACACGCAATATGAGCAAACCACTGCACACATGGAAGATAGCAGTAACCACTCCTCTATCTCTTTTTAATGCCACCCCGAGCATACCTGCTTTGGTATGGGTTACCCAAGCGATTCAAAAGTAGGTTCCCACCCATACATTCCTATGGGAAACTACCCATACATCTCTATGGGAAATATTGACTATCTTAGCATCGAGGTGTTGATGAGACACGCAATATGAGCAAACCACTGCACACATGGAAGATAGCAGTAACCACTCCTCTATCTCTTTTTAATGCCACCCCGAGCATACCTGCTTTGGTATGGGTTAACCAAGCGATTCAAAAGTAGGTTCCCACCCATACATTTCTATGGGAAATTTTTTGACTATCTTAGCATCGAGGTGCTGATGAGGCATGCAATATGAGCAAACCACTGCACACATGGAAGATAGCAGGAACCATTCCTCTATCTGTTTTAAATGCCACACCGAGGATACCTGCTTTGGAATGGGTTTACCAAGCGATTCAAAAGTAGGTTCCCACCCATACATTCCTATGGGAAACTACCCATACATCTCTATGGGAAATATTGACTATCTTAGCATCGAGGTGTTGATGAGACACGCAATATGATCAAACCACTGCACACATGGAAGATAGCTGTAACCATTCCTCTATCTGTTTTAAATGCCACCCCGAGGATACCAGCTTTGGTATGGGCTACCCAAGCGATTCAAAAGTAGGTTCCCACCCATACATTCCTATGGGAAACCACCCATACATCTCTATGTGAAATATTGACTATCTTAGCATCGAGGTGTTGATGAGACATGCAATATGAGCAAACCACTGCACACATGGAAGATAGCAGTAACCACTCCTCTATCTCTTTGTAATGCCACCCCGAGCATACCTGCTTTGGTATGGGTTACCCAAGCGATTCAAAAGTAGGTTCCCACCCATACATTCCTATGAGAAACTACCCATACATCTCTATGGGAAATATTGACTATCTTAGCATCGAGGTGTTGATGAGACACGCAATATGAGCAAACCACTGCACACATGGAAGATAGCAGTAACCACTCCTCTATCTCTTTTTAATGCCACCCCGAGCATATCTGCTTTGGTATGGGTTAACCAAGCGATTCAAAAGTAGGTTCCCACCCATACATTTCTATGGGAAATTTTTGACTATCTTAGCATCGAGGTGTTGATGAGGCATGCAATATGAGCAAACCACTGCACACATGGAAGATAGCAGTAACCATTCCTCTATCTGTTTTAAATGCCACACCGAGGATACCTGCTTTGGTATGGGTTACCCAAGCGATTCAAAAGTAGGTTCCCACCCATACATTCCTATGGGAAACTACCCATACATCTCTATGGGAAATATTGACTATCTTAGCATCTAGGTGTTGATGAGACACGCAATATGAGCAAACCACTGCACACATGGAAGATAGCAGTAACCACTCCTCTATCTCTTTTTAATGCCACCCCGAGCATACCTGCTTTGGTATGGGTTAACCAAGCGATTCAAAAGTAGGTTCCCACCCATACATTTCTATGGGAAATTTTTGACTATCTTAGCATCGAGGTGTTGATGAGACACGCAATATGAGCAAACCACTGCACACATGGAAGATAGCAGTAACCACTCCTCTATCTCTTTTTAATGCCACCCCGAGCATACCTGCTTTGGTATGGGTTAACCAAGCGATTCAAAAGTAGGTTCCCACCCATACATTTCTATGGGAAATTTTTGACTATCTTAGCATCGAGGTGTTGATGAGGCATGCAATATGAGCAAACCACTGCACACATGAAAGATAGCAGTAACCATTCCTCTATCTGTTTTAAATGCCACCCCGAGGATACCTGCTTTGGTATGGGTTTACCAAGCGATTCAAAAGTAGGTTCCCACCCATACATTCCTATGGGAAACCATCCATACATCTCTATGGGAAATATTGACTATCTTAGCATCGAGGTGTTGATGAGACACGCAATATGAGCAAACCACTGCACACATGGAAGATAGCAGTAACCACTCCTCTATCTCTTTTTAATGCCACCCCGAGCATACCTGCTTTGGTATGGGTTACCCAAGCGATTCAAAAGTAGGTTCCCACCCATACATTCCTATGGGAAACTACCCATACATCTCTATGGGAAATATTGACTATCTTAGCATCGAGGTGTTGATGAGACACGCAATATGAGCAAACCACTGCACACATGGAAGATAGCAGTAACCACTCCTCTATCTCTTTTTAATGCCACCCCGAGCATACCTGCTTTGGTATGGGTTAACCAAGCGATTCAAAAGTAGGTTCCCACCCATACATATCTATGGGAAATTTTTGACTATCTTAGCATCGAGGTGTTGATGAGGCATGCAATATGAGCAAACCACTGCACACATGGAAGATAGCAGTAACCATTCCTCTATCTGTTTTAAATGCCACCCCGAGGATACCAGCTTTGGTATGGGTTACCGAAGCGATTCAAAAGTAGGTTCCCACCCATACATTCCTATGGGAAACCACCCATACATCTCTATGGGAAATATTGACTATCTTAGCATCGAGGTGTTGATGAGACATGCAATATGAGCAAACCACTGCACACATGGAAGATAGCAGTAACCACTCATCTATCTCTTTTTAATGCCACCCCGAGCATACCTGCTTTGGTATGGGTTAACCAAGCGATTCAAAAGTAGGTTCCCACCCATACATTTCTATGGGAAATTTTTGACTATCTTAGCATCGAGGTGTTGATGAGGCATGCAATATGAGCAAACCACTGCACACATGAAAGATAGCAGTAACCATTCCTCTATCTGTTTTAAATGCCACCCCGAGGATACCTGCTTTGGTATGGGTTTACCAAGCGATTCAAAAGTAGGTTCCCACCCATACATTCCTATGGGAAACCATCCATACATCTCTATGGGAAATATTGACTATCTTAGCATCGAGGTGTTGATGAGACACGCAATATGAGCAAACCACTGCACACATGGAAGATAGCAGTAACCACTCCTCTATCTCTTTTTAATGCCACCCCGAGCATACCTGCTTTGGTATGGGTTACCCAAGCGATTCAAAAGTAGGTTCCCACCCATACATTCCTATGGGAAACTACCCATACATCTCTATGGGAAATATTGACTATCTTAGCATCGAGGTGTTGATGAGACACGCAATATGAGCAAACCACTGCACACATGGAAGATAGCAGTAACCACTCCTCTATCTCTTTTTAATGCCACCCCGAGCATACCTGCTTTGGTATGGGTTAACCAAGCGATTCAAAAGTAGGTTCCCACCCATACATTTCTATGGGAAATTTTTGACTATCTTAGCATCGAGGTGTTGATGAGGCATGCAATATGAGCAAACCACTGCACACATGGAAGATAGCAGTAACCATTCCTCTATCTGTTTTAAATGCCACCCCGAGGATACCAGCTTTGGTATGGGTTACCGAAGCGATTCAAAAGTAGGTTCCCACCCATACATTCCTATGGGAAACCACCCATACATCTCTATTGGAAATATTGACTATCTTAGCATCGAGGTGTTGATGAGACATGCAATATGAGCAAACCACTGCACACATGGAAGATAGCAGTAACCACTCATCTATCTCTTTTTAATGCCACCCCGAGCATACCTGCTTTGGTATGGGTTAACCAAGCGATTCAAAAGTAGGTTCCCACCCATACATTTCTATGGGAAATTTTTGACTATCTTAGCATCGAGGTGTTGATGAGGCATGCAATATGAGCAAACCACTGCACACATGAAAGATAGCAGTAACCATTCCTCTATCTGTTTTAAATGCCACCCCGAGGATACCTGCTTTGGTATGGGTTTACCAAGCGATTCAAAAGTAGGTTCCCACCCATACATTCCTATGGGAAACCATCCATACATCTCTATGGGAAACCATCCATACATCTCTATGGGAAATATTGACTATCTTAGCATCGAGGTGTTGATGAGACACGCAATATGAGCAAACCACTGCACACATGGAAGATAGCAGTAACCACTCCTCTATCTCTTTTTAATGCCACCCCGAGCATACCTGCTTTGGTATGGGTTACCCAAGCGATTCAAAAGTAGGTTCCCACCCATACATTCCTATGGGAAACTACCCATACATCTCTATGGGAAATATTGACTATCTTAGCATCGAGGTGTTGATGAGACACGCAATATGAGCAAACCACTGCACACATGGAAGATAGCAGTAACCACTCCTCTATCTCTTTTTAATGCCACCCCGAGCATACCTGCTTTGGTATGGGTTAACCAAGCGATTCAAAAGTAGGTTCCCACCCATACATTTCTATGGGAAATTTTTTGACTATCTTAGCATCGAGGTGCTGATGAGGCATGCAATATGAGCAAACCACTGCACACATGGAAGATAGCAGGAACCATTCCTCTATCTGTTTTAAATGCCACACCGAGGATACCTGCTTTGGAATGGGTTTACCAAGCGATTCAAAAGTAGGTTCCCACCCATACATTCCTATGGGAAACTACCCATACATCTCTATGGGAAATATTGACTATCTTAGCATCGAGGTGTTGATGAGACACGCAATATGATCAAACCACTGCACACATGGAAGATAGCTGTAACCATTCCTCTATCTGTTTTAAATGCCACCCCGAGGATACCAGCTTTGGTATGGGCTACCCAAGCGATTCAAAAGTAGGTTCCCACCCATACATTCCTATGGGAAACCACCCATACATCTCTATGTGAAATATTGACTATCTTAGCATCGAGGTGTTGATGAGACATGCAATATGAGCAAACCACTGCACACATGGAAGATAGCAGTAACCACTCCTCTATCTCTTTTTAATGCCACCCCGAGCATACCTGCTTTGGTATGGGTTAACCAAGCGATTCAAAAGTAGGTTCCCACCCATACATTTCTATGGGAAATTTTTGACTATCTTAGCATCGAGGTGTTGATGAGGCATGCAATATGAGCAAACCACTGCACACATGAAAGATAGCAGTAACCATTCCTCTATCTGTTTTAAATGCCACCCCGAGGATACCTGCTTTGGTATGGGTTTACCAAGCGATTCAAAAGTAGGTTCCCACCCATACATTCCTATGGGAAACCATCCATACATCTCTATGGGAAATATTGCCTATCTTAGCATCGAGGTGTTGATGAGACACGCAATATGAGCAAACCACTGCACACATGGAAGATAGCAGTAACCACTCCTCTATCTCTTTTTAATGCCACCCCGAGCATGCCTGCTTTGGTATGGGTTAACCAAGCGATTCAAAAGTAGGTTCCCACCCATACATTACTATGGGAAATTTTTGACTATCTTAGCATCGAGGTGTTGATGTGGCATGCAATATGAGCAAACCACTGCACACATGGAAGATAGCAGTGACCATTCCTCTATCTGTTTTAAATGCCACCCCGAGCATACCTGCTTTGGTATGGGTTACCCAAGCGATTCAAAAGTAGGTTCCCACCCATACATTCCTATGGGAAACTACCCATACATCTCTATGGGAAATATTGACTATCTTAGCATCGAGGTGTTGATGAGATACGCAATATGAGCAAACCACTGCACACATGGAAGATAGCAGTAACCACTCCTCTATCTCTTTTTAATGCCACCCCGAGCATACCTGCTTTGGTATGGGTTAACCAAGCGATTCAAAAGTAGGTTCCCACCCATACATTTCTATGGGAAATTTTTGACTATCTTAGCATCGAGGTGTTGATGAGGCATGCAATATGAGCAAACCACTGCACACATGGAAGATAGCAGTGACCATTCCTCTATCTGTTTTAAATGCCACACCGAGGATACCTGCTTTGGAATGGGTTTACCAAGCGATTCAAAAGTAGGTTCCCACCCATACATTCCTATGGGAAACTACCCATACATCTCTATGGGAAATATTGACTATCTTAGCATCGAGGTGTTGATGAGACACGCAATATGATCAAACCACTGCACACATGGAAGATAGCAGTAACCATTCCTCTATCTGTTTTAAATGCCACCCCGAGGATACCAGCTTTGGTATGGGTTACCCAAGCGATTCAAAAGTAGGTTCCCACCCATACATTCCTATGGGAAACCACCCATACATCTCTATGTGAAATATCGACTATTTTAGCATCGAGGTGTTGATGAGACGTGCAATATGAGCAAACCACTGCACACATGGAAGATAGCAGTAACCATTCCTCTATCTGTTTTAAATGCCACCCCGAGGATACCTGCTTTGGTATGGGTTTACCAAGCGATTCAAAAGTAGGTTCCCACCCATACATTCCTATGGGAAACCATCCATACATCTCTATGGGAAATATTGACTATCTTAGCATCGAGGTGTTGATGAGACACGCAATATGAGCAAACCACTGCACACATGGAAGATGGCAGTAACCACTCCTCTATCTCTTTTTAATGCCACCCCGAGCATACCTGCTTTGGTATGGGTTAACCAAGCGATTCAAAAGTAGGTTCCCACCCATACATTTCTATGGGAAATTTTTGACTATCTTAGCATCGAGGTGTTGATGAGGCATGCAATATGAGCAAACCACTGCACACATGGAAGATAGCAGTAACCATTCCTCTATCTGTTTTAAATGCCACACCGAGGATACCTGCTTTGGAATGGGTTTACCAAGCGATTCAAAAGTAGGTTCCCACCCATACATTCCTATGGGAAACTACCCATACATCTCTGACCCCCGCACTTGATGCGTATGGCCCAGATGCAATACATTGCGTATTGCGGTTGGTCCCTCATCGAGGGACCAATATTATTCATACGCATCTGTGCCTTGCATCGGCGCTAATGGTCCCTCGAATCCCGTTTATCGCTCCGTACACGCGAGGGACCACTTGCTCGTGCCCATCTCGCAAGAAGTGAAACAGTTGTAAAGAGCGAGGGCAAGCGTCTACAGACTCCCCATGCATCGACAGGTCTAGACCGAACTTTGTACTCGTCTATTGAACGCAGTTGTAAAGAGCGAGGGCAAGCGTCTACAGACTCCCCATGCATCGACAGGTCTAGACCGAACTTTGTACTCGTCTATTGAACGCAGTTGTAAAGAGCGAGGGCAAGCGTCTACAGACTCCCCATGCATCGACAGGTCTAGACCGAACTTTGTACTCGTCTATTGAACGCTCGTCTTCACTTCCGTCGAAGGTGCGTCCCTATAATCACTATTTTGTACAACGTGTCTGCCGTGCCATGTTCAAGCGTCTAACACATCTGCCGTACCATGTACCAAGTTAGTACACGTCTGCCGTGCTATGTGCTATCTTCAAACGCGTTTGCCGCGTCGGTTCTACACATATGGCCGATATGGCTTGTCACCCCGTCTTATATGTCTATACACCAAGCCTCCCACACGACTGGCGATAGATCTGCAAGCTTAGTTCACATCTACAGTGTCATTTTCAATCTTCGTTAGCATCTGCCGCGCGAGTCAAACACACTTCCGTAACCCCCCCCCCCCCCCCCACCCACGCTCACGTAGGTTTGGTTTTGATACAAGCTTTGTTCTATTAACCAAGCCTCACACACGACTGGCATGCCATGTAAAAGCTTACTCCATATCTGCCGTGCCATGTGCAATCCTCACACACGTATGCAGCGCGAGTCAACCGCACTACACACACACATACACACACATACACACACACACACACATGGCCTTGCCACATAGCTTCGTTGATACACCAACATGCCTGAGGCAGACTAAATTTCTTTACTCCTACTAAAAAATAAATATAGGCCTAAATTATTTTGTCAAGGCCAATAGGGCCTTCCTTAAAAATCACACACAGTTGCCATGGCAGTTTTAAAAAAAAAGTTACACAAAACGAAGGTGCACATGTGGGGATCCCAAACATTTCAGGTTGTGCCACTTTCTACCGCCTGCTATTTACAACCTTAGTTCACATCTGCCGTGCCCCATGTTTCCTAGTATACTTACATTCGCTTACATAGCCACGGGTACGCATACATAGCCATGGGGCAAGCTTACGTGGTCACGGGTATACTTGCATTCGCTTACATAGCCACGGGTACGCATACATAGCCATGGGGCAAGCTTACGTGGTCACGGGTATACTTGCATTAGCTTACATAACCACGGGTACGTAGCCTTTACAACAGACATGGGTACCCTCGTTCAAATCCATACATACTACGCCGTCAGCGTTCTAGGTCACGGGCACACATCAACAAGCTATCATTCATACGAGAAAAGCTTAGAGTCACGACACCACTTATGCCTTCCGTTCGTTTGGCTGCCAATTGAAAATCAATTGATTTAATTGACATACATGTATGGTCCGGGCACGACTAAAATTATTTGTTTATCATCTTCGAGTGACTCGCGTTTTGGGCCCAGTGTTGTACTGTGCAACGAATCCTTGTGTTAGCGCCAGGTATACGATGATTATATTTGTATGGTTGCTCTGAACAGAGCAGTAATTGTTCAGCACGAATGTCATTTACGGGTGTCTATTTTACTAACATCAAGGCTTGACGTAGTGTACAATAGGTTCAAAGCGCCACTGCATTAGGACGTGTTGTTGGAAGATTGCGTTGTGCTCTGGCGTATCGTAAGCACCATATAGGACCAATTGCTGCATCAAGCAGACCTCTAGTTACGAGGCAGACCATCCAGCGCGTACACACTGCACACGCACTCCACACAGATATAAGCTTTGCCCCTCACCTTTTAAAAACCCTCACGTCACTACAATAAGCAGCCTGTACGCTCGCTACCTACCAATCTAATCCTTAAAATTTGAATTTGAAATAGTTACTTATTAATAATTCCTTTTAATGCACTTTGTAGCGATTGGCCTTGGTAGCAGAGCTGAGCTGTTTAAACAGGTACCAAGGGTGGGATATACGTGCCGCACATTTCTGAAGGTGAACAGGGGTACGCGGGAGAGTGTACAACCTATTCCGGAATACAATGCGCGAGTCCCTTTATGTACAACCACTCGATACTTTGAAATTTGCCATAGACTTGCCTTACACCTTTCATCCTTTAGAAATGTGTGGCAAAGGAGCGAGGACAGACTGCCCACGCAAGACCGAACTTTGTTCTCGTCTATTGAACATCCATCGAGGTACGTTCCTAATTACTTATTTGTACAACGTCCGCACATATGGCCGTTGATACAAGTTTTTTCTATTACCTAAGCTTCCCACACGACTGGCGTGCCACAAACGAGCTTAATTCACATCTGCTGGGTCACGTTCAATATTATATCCCTAAGACGTGCGATTCAAACGCACTACCGTACCTACCTTGTCACCTAAATTAAGTCGTTGTCCATTAATTAACCAGGCTTCACTCACGCGTGTGGCGTGTCTTTTACCAGCTAGCTTCATACCTGCAGTGCCATGTATAATTTGAACACACGTATGCAGCGCTAGTAAAAAGCACTACAGTACCTGCATATGGCCTTGTCACTTAGCTAAGGTTACGTGTGCTGCCACGATGGGCTTGTTAGAACGTCTTGATGCACTAAGGGAAGGACCAACCACCCGCCAACCCACCCAACAGACTTACAAATTTTCCTTGCATAAATTCTATTGAAGTGCACATACTGGAACTACATCATTTTAAGTGTACACTGTATTACATGTCCTTAGTATGTGAAGAAACATCGCACTGCGAATTAAAACAACTTGCAATTAGCAAACGACTTAAACAGATTTGTTGACTTAATTACATTCATACTGATGAACCCACAACTGCTTCGTAAGGTTAATACATCGCTATAAATAGACAAATCGATTGTATTTCATTTATACCAGCGAGGCCCGGGAACAAAGTACCGCCAAGGTTCATAGCATTATGGCTTTGGGTCCGCTATGTTCCTCCCATAGCAGGGGTTTTCTTAAGCGTTTTTATTTTTGTGTATCGCAACAATATATTTATTTTATCTCCAGTGTGTTTTACAGTTACCTTACAAAGGCTAGGTGCCCCCGCATCACTACTTTTGTACGTCTGCCTGCCGTGCCATGTACAAGCTTTGTACACATCTGCCGTGCCACGTGCAATCCTTAACTGTGTTTGCAGTGCCGATTCTAATGCACAACCCCCCCCACCCCACATACACACATACTGCCTTGTCTATTATCCAAGCTTTACACACGACAGGCGTGGCACGTAAGCTTAATGACATCTTTAATCATGCCGATTCTAACGCACTACCCCTCCACTAGCTTAACAAATTACTGGCATGCCATGTAAAAGCAATATCAGCCGTACCCAATCTTCGTACACGTCTGCCACGTGATTGAAATGCACTACCCCCACCACCACACAAACACACGCACGCACACGCTCATATATGTCACGTAGCCTTTGTCATGGATACAGATACACGCTTTGAACATGCCTAAACGGCAGACCGTGTATATGTATTTACCCCTAATAGTGGCATGGCGGTGGCGTCGGTACCGTTGGCAATACATTGAATAGGCGTGTGGTTGCTCATTAGGTAACCATTTTTATTCATTGCCAACGATAACCCTGCCAACGGTAGAAATGGTTACCAACCCTAGTAACCATTTTTTTTTTGCGCATATCTCTTGTTGCGTAGCTTATGGCTTGACCTGGCTTGGTTTTCTCGATAGACCAGTCACTATAGAATTAGCCCGTACCTCTTGTTGTGTATCGGATGGTAGTGGCTTGCGCGCTACGACGCCGCTAGCTAATACCCCCCCCCCCCCCCCCCCCCCCCCTCTCCAGGTGCTGTAGCTCAAATCAATTGTACAAGCACAACACACGATCATATATACTAATGCACAAAATTGTTTCGACATTGCACTTCCAGTTCTGCCTCCTCAGGTCCTCCTCTCTCGGGCAACGCGTCTGGTCACTCGCCATCTGCAATCCTTTACAGTGTAGCTATGAGAAGGTTGGATTAACATAGGACACAGTAAAAAATGAAAACAGCTAGCCAAGCGTTGGCCATGCGGGCCCAAAAAATTCACTACCACACAGCTACGCGGACCCATGGGACACCAACAATTCATTATCACACTCCCGTGTGTACGGCACCCACGGTACGGCCGAACATGCCATGTGGACTGTTCGACCCGGCTTACCCATGCGGACCAATGGGGCACTCTAACAAGCGTTACCACGGGTTAGGGAGGCATGAAGCACTCTATACCAAATCAACTGTTCCAAGCGTTAGCCATGGTGCAGCTTGAAACACTGTTACAAATCATTACCAACACCCTGTTCAAGGGCTAACCATACGGGCCATGCGGGCTATGTGGACCCATGGGACACATGCACTTACGCTGCGCTTATAACTTGTAGAAACACAGCCACATACAATACACGCACGCACCACAAAGCAAATTCTCCTATACACAAGCTAACGAGCCTATTGTAACACGCCAACACATGTACTAGTGTAACAACCGTCAACCTATTGTAACACGCCAATACTTAAACTGACTAGCACGACCAACTGTATTACTTCCATACTGCCATACATCGCATGAATAAGATTAGGTTACTCTTCGGGTGCTCGTCATGAATGTAATTAGGTTCCTTTGTCATGGCATATCTTAAAAAGCTGTTTCCTACCCTACAATTGTATCATTTATACCTTTAGTCACTTGGCGAAGGCTATCCGTGCTACGACGATGGGCAAGTTAGAACGTCTTCATGTGAATAGGAGGGCCAGGACCAACCACCCGCCAACCCAACAGACTTTGAATACTACGAAGCACACCCACGCCGTACTAGCTCCAGCGCGTGCACACGAGAACACACGCACTCACACTATTACACAGAGCCTGGAGTACGTACGGGATCGATGCATCAAGCAACCTCTAGTTACGAGGCAGACCATCCAGCGCGTACACACCGCACATGTGCACTCCACAAAGATAAAAGCTTTGCCCCTCACTCACCTTTTAAAAATCCTCAAGTCACTACAAGAAGCCTTTGCTACCTAGTACCTACCAATCTACGTCGCACGAATTCTTAAAATTTGAATTTGAAATAGTTACTTATTAATAACTCCTTTTAATGCACTTTGTAGTGATTGGCCTTGGTTAGCAGAGCTGAGCTGGATCTATCTTTCCGAGGTAAGTTCCACGTTATATGGGCCTGCCCTGTAATTGGGCAACCTTACATTGCCACGAGAACACAGGCAGCCCAGGTGAAAACCGTACTTTGTACTCGTCTATTAAACGCTCGTCGAAGGATGTTGGTAAGTGCTACCCACAGCATCACTTTCTACCGCGTGCTATTTACAACCTTAGTTCACATCTGCCGTGCCCCATGTTTCCTAGTATAGCCACGGGTACGCATACATAGCCAGGGGCAAGCTTACGTTGTCACGGGAGCACTTGCATTCACTTACATCGCTTACATAGCCACGGGTACGATTACACTAGCCTAAATACTCGAGGGGCAAGCTTTCGTAGTCGCGTGCACACTTGCAAATGCCTTTCAAGCATACTCTAGCCTTTAGAACAGACATGGGTACCCTCGTTCAAATCCATGCATACTACGCCGTCAGCGTTCTAGGTCACGGGCACACATAAACAAGCTATCATTACAATGAGAAAAGCTTAGAGTCACGACACCACTTATGCCTTGCGTTTGTTTGGCTGCCAATTGAAAATCAATTGATTTAATTGACATACATTGTATGGTCCGGGCACGACTAAAATTATTTGTTTATCATCTTCGAGTGACTCGCGTTATTGGGCCCAGTGTTGCACTGTACTACGAATCCTTGTGGTTAGCGCCAGGTATATGATGATTATATTTGTATGGTTGCTCTGAACAGAGCAGTAATTGTTTAGCACGAATGTCATTTACGGGTGTCTATTTTACTAACATCAAGGCTTGTCGTAGTGTACAATAGGTTAAAAGCGCGACTGCATTAGGACGTGTTGTTGGAAGATTGCGTTGTGCTCTGGCGTATCGTAAGCACCATATAGGACCAATTGCTGCATCAAGCAGACCTCTAGTTACGAGCCAGACCATCCAGCGCGTACACACTGCACACGCACTCCTCACAGATATAAGCTTTGCCCTCACTCACCTTTTAAAAATCCTCACGTCACTACAAGAAGCTACCTAGTACCTACCCTCGCACGAATTCTTAAAATTTCAATTTGAAATAGTTACTTATTAATAATTTCTTTTAATGCACTTTGTAGTGATTGGCCTTCGTAGCAGAGCTGAGCTGGATCTATCTTTCCGAGGTAAGTTCCACGTTATATGGGCCTATTTAAACGCGTATGAGGGTGGGATAAACGTGCCGTACAGTGCAGCAGGGGTGCTCGGGAGTCCCGTGCGATAGTGGCTGTGCTATGGTTGTGCGTGCAACCCATTCCTGAATATAACGCGCGCGAGTCCCTTTATGTACAACCACTCGATACTTTTAAATTTGCCATAGCTCAATTTACATCTTTCATCCTTTAGTAATGGCTGAGCGAGGGTCAAGGCCGAACTTTATACTCTTCTGAAGGCTCGTCCACACTTCCGTGGAAGGATTTAGGTACGTGGCTAGTTCTTTTTTTGTACAACATCCGCCTATTCAACACCTCGTTTTGTCTATTAATTAAGCTTCCCACACGACCTACGCCCCCCCCCCCCCCCCCCCCACCACGTACGTTGTCACCTAAATTTAGTCGTTGATACAAGGTTTGTTTTACACTCACCTTACACCGTAACCGGCACACATGCACTAACCTTATACCACCACAGGCACAGCTTTAACTAGTTTACGCACCGTCATGGGCACACTTACACTAACTTACAATGCCATTGGACAAGCTTGTACTGCCATGGGGCCTTGCAATGCCTACAAAAGCTTCAACATAGCCTTGCAATGTCTTGTAAAACCTTACATAGCCACGGGGACACTTGCAATGCTCTAACACATTTGCCCCAAAATGCTCTTGCTTATCTGCCGTGCCATGTAAAATGCACTACACACACAACACACACACACACACACACACACACACACACACATACACACACACACACACACACACACACACACACACACACACATGGCCTTGTCACATAGCTTCGTTGATACACCAACATGCCTGGGGTAGACTAAATTTTGTTTACTCCTACTAAAAATAAATATAGGCCAAAATAATAATTGATTTGTTTTGTCAAGGCCACTAGGGCCTTCCTTCAAAATCACACGCATTTGCCATGGCAGTTCAAAAAAAATGTTACACATATAAACAAAGGTGCGCATGTATTAAAGGTTGTGCCTCTCACAATTTAGAACCTTGATAAAGAATGTGAATAGTTAAGTATACATGTATATATGTAAGTTAATTTTAAAATTCTCACACAAACACACATACACACATGCATATGCACACGCAAATACTAAATTAGTTAAGGTTGCTATAACATATTATGCAGCAAACATAGCTGCCTGGGTGTAGGCCTTATATACAATTTATCACAAAGACTGTATATGATTATAATGCAAGGTGTCTGTAGACGAGGAGTTCAGCATGAGGTTCTTGAATTGTAGAGTATAACCTGGATGAAAGGATTGGTGTAAACATAGTGCCACTTGTGATTCTCATTCATCCCCCTCATTACATGCACATCTCCATCGTTTAAGCCAGCAAACTTCTCACAGCACATACCCCCTAAAGGTGTACTGTTGTGTGCGAGCATGAACTAGCTGCCGTGACACTGTTTATGCACAATCATAGCTATAAGTCTATACAAGCAAGGGCATGTACTATCTGTTCACTCATTTGGCCTCCTAAACTATTGTGTGTAGTATGAGCGTGAACCATTTGCATTGGTTTTGTACTTCAGTGCCAAGTACAACGCTACCTAGCTGACACACATCTAATGCTGCCATCCCAGTTGTACACAAACACACCACTCCTGTCCTACTTGATCGTTTACACAAATCTTCCGTAGCAGGCATTCACACACGTCTGCCTTAGCTATCAGCTTATGTTTGCAACACGAAGCACGCACGCCTTGCCTAGCTATTAGGTACACAAATGCCACAGGTGAGCTTACTGGCATCACAAACTCCTTGCAAGCAAGCGCCTCACTATAGCTACGCACAAGCTAAAAAGAAAGCCTTACAGGCAAATGCCCAGCTAGCGTATGCTTAAGAAAGACTTGCCTCCTATTGGATAACATTTTCTGTGCTACAGCTTGCGCTTGGCAAGGCTTGCTCGCTATGGGACAAGCTTACACAACTTGTGATCCCTTTTAAAAAGCATTCAATGCCACACACACAGCCACGGGACACTTAGTTGCACTACATAGCCATGTTGCAACATTAGGCATTATAGCAGCCAAACGAATGCCACATTGCAACATTACTAAGGCCCAATTGTAGCATTTAGAGCTTGTGATACCGGTAGTATATGTTGATGCTAGTTTGTATACGTGCACACATGAGCCTTTAAAATTAGTTAGTATATAAGTGTGGGTGAGTATATAAGCTTATGGAATAACGAAGATTTAAACTTTATTTTTAAATCAATGGAGGAATGCACCTTGCCCTTAGTTTTCTGCTAGATATCCACATAAATTATCTACGATGTGTACTAGTCCCCTTCTAACCTGTTATCCACTTTTTTATGTGACGTGCATGTGTATGCGTGAGTGTAACATGCATAAACTATACGCATATGCTTGTTTGCATACCTCAAACACACCGTTTTCAATATAATAATGATGCATGTGCAGAACGATACAATTTAAATGTCAGCGAGCTGGGCTATACTCCACAAAAAAATTCCATAGTTTTAGTATGCCGCGTTCGTCCCTCTCGTATATATCAACTGTTGCAACATTGGTGATTTTTACAACTGCTAGACCAAAAAACTTGAGGGTCTCTCCAAAGAGGCAGCCCTTGGAAAACCCATCCGGGTGAAAGACTGTTACCCCCAGTTTTTCAGGCAGGTAGCAGCGCGGACAAGTGCCACTGATGGTGCGTTTGTTGCTGGCAATGCATTTATTGACAGCATGGGGCCCAAAACACCGCAGGCACTTACCATGCATCATTGGGCAACTCTTAATGCCGTGATTCGCGGAAATTCCAGACACAGCCCAGCAAACAATACACATGGCCTTGAACCTGTTCAAATAGAACCAAAGTTGTTCACCAAGGTCTCTTGTGGCACAAACCAGGTTTTGTCCATGTGTGCAATCAACAAAGACTGAATCAGGCAGGTTGGCAAATATGTCTTCCTCACCTATTTCATCATTACTTCTCGTACCTTGAGGGCCATGCTGCTGCATGCAGGTGTCACAGGACTGATTTAAAGGGTCATGGCTACACTCTGTTTCTGTACCATCAAGGTACCTCGCCAAGTATCTTCTTCGGCATACCTGCTTCATTGTTGCAAAATGCAGCATGTCATCAAAGGCTGTTGTGGTTAGGTGGTGCGACCTGGCCACTTCTGCATTGCGGTCAAATAACGTTAAGGCCACTGAAGGCTCTCCGTCACGCCCCGCTCTTCCCATCATTTGGGCATAATCTTCAACTGAGTAACAGAGACCAAAGGAAATGACTTGCCGCACGTGGGCATAGTCAATTCCGACTCCAAATGCGCTTGTCGCAACCATAATCTTCACTTGGCCTTCCCTCCACAATATAAAATTGGAGGCATTTTCATTAGCCTCTTGCTGCCCACTGTAAGTTGCTGAGGTTATCTCTATGTCTCCAGCTGCGTCCAGAGCGTGCTTGACAGAATGCATAATGTCCACGGATGGCACATAAATTATAATCCTGTCCTCAGGAACGTTTGATGAGACAAACTGGGCACAACATCTGACCAAGTTGCTGGTCCTACCAGACTCGTCAAAGGTGTAAGCAAGGTTGGGACGACTCGTGGTCTGCCTTATCACCAAACTGTAAGGCATCCGTGCAGGCCCAAAAAAATTCTGCATCAAGTCCTCCACGATCCACTGGGGTGCTGTGGCCGTCATGAGGACTAAGGGGGAGCTGAAAGAGCCGAGAGGGCCAGGCAACTGGCGATACAGGGGACGGTACCCACATTCCGTTGAAAACATGTGGGCCTCATCCACAAATATTTTTCCTAGCTGCCCGCTGCTGTGAAGTCTAGTTAGCAGTTCAGTAACCTCCGAGCCTTGAACCACAGCTTCTGGCGTTACAATAACCAACTGCTCCCTGGTTACTGTTAGGGGTGTGCACGAGCAAGATACACCAAGATTCTGAGCTCTCCTGGCCAGGTCCTGCTTGAGGCTGATGGTTGGTACGACCAAGAGGCTGGTGGTGTTGGCATATTTAACTGCATATGTGAAGAAAACAAGGCTTTTGCCACACCCTGTAGGAAGAATGACCAACAGGTTCGATCCCGTGTGGAGAACGTTCTCCACAGCTGCCCGCTGTTGGCTGGACTTGAATTGGGCATGGTCGTCCTTATAAACAGACCGTAGGCACAGCAGCGCATCCTCAGACTGCTGGACTGTTACAAGTGCTGTCTGTCTCCGAACACTGCCACTGGATGCGGCTGCACCAAGGCTACACTCGCTGGAAGAATTCGAGAGCCCATTGACCACTGAGATGCGGGAAACCTTCCCACTAGTATAGGGTGCTGCGCTGCCCTTCAAAAAACGGTGCCATATCTGGGAGACATCTCGAAAGCCTTCCAGGACATGTAGCCTCATATGCTGAGGCTCTCCCGCCTCGATGCCGTACCATGTATTTGAGGTACTTGTGGAGTGACCGAACTGTTTGTTAACCAGTGTGTCCCAACCGGCACTGGCGGAGATGTTTTCACCAAAGCCCTCCTCTTCTTCGCTGCTGTTGTCATCGCGGTGGCAGTTGTTGAGGTGCAGCTGGAGTGAGTAATACTTGGCTACGTGTCTGTACTCGGCAAAGGATATGGTGCTGCCGCAATACTTGTGAAACAGGCGGGCAAAGGCATTTCTAATCTGGTCTGACGAAAGCCTTTTCCCACCACTGGCAAACAGATGTGTCCCATGAATGTTGTCATCGTTTTGTTCGACAAAAGATGACAATGAACAGACAAATGGTCTTATCACCAGAAGGTCAGTCAAGACGATAGAGGAGGCCTCGGGGTCCAGGAAGCGCGAGACTCCTCTATTTGCCTGCCGTACGGCACGGGTTTTCGAGTACCAGCAGTGTAGGAAGACCTGCCCGTTGAGGAAGAAGACAGTGCGATAGGCACTTGAACCGTTCACAATCCGGTATGTCTCCATTTCAGTTGATCTCGCCGGCATGCCTGACCCAACATGGATAAGCACAATGAGGTTCTCCACGAACTCGTCAAACATGGCAAGGTACTTGTTGACCTCTCCCGCCCGATACTGGACCATGTCGTCCTTCACCGTGCACACAAACCTTGTCCGAAGAGATTCTGTTGCCAGAATATGCCTCAGCAGACTGCATCTGATGGACTGGTCGAGGGATGGTATTTTATCAGCCATAATCCGTGAGCCCAAGGCTAAATTGTCAAAAGGGTTTGGACGAAATTCCAAGCCCAAGAGCAGTTGGACCAGGAGGGCCTTGGACTTGGCGAGGGCTGAACTGTATACGTGACGAAGTTGGTCGAGTCGGAGATGGATTCCTCGAATTATAATGTTCCAGGGATTGTCGTCGCTTGTTTTGGAGACCACGGGAAAACGATTGGTACTCTGGACTACCCTATGTGCGAGCCCTTTAATGCTCACAAGGAAAGAAAAGATGTTAAAGTGGTCAACTTCGACGCACTTCTTCAACTCGATTATGGCCTCCACGCGATCTGGTTCAGGAGCGTCCATTGCCTTTTCTAGGACACACACTTTTGCCAAATACATCAATTTGGCACAGAGGCGCTGAACAAAGTCTGCGTCAGCTAGTGATCCGTCGGCCCTGTGGCAGTTGAACCTTACAAAAAGAGGAATCACTGCAGTGGTGTCTCTGTTTATGACCGTGCTTTCTGTTAGCATGGACAACACTAGCTTGCACACGGATTGTCGGTCCATAGCACGCATGAAGGCTTCAACGCCTGTTACAATATCTTCAGACGTGGCTATGGCTGTCTGTGTCGTCAGTTTGATGGCAAACAGAACGAGTCTGGTGTACACTCTGCAGTATTCCCCCACACTGTTCTCTGTTTGTAGGCTAGTGATTATTCGTGGCACGGCGCCACCACATCTGTCCGCACTGTCGCTCACAGCAGCTCGCATCTGGAATGAGCACGACTCCACTTTAGTGACAAATGTACGGAATATGTTTGTCAATGGACCCACAAATGAGTGCAAGTGGTCATTGGGATCAGGGAGTTCAACCAGAGCTGCTTTGTTGGTGATGTGGCTGAAGGTATCCATCCTCTCTGGCTCTGGGTACCAGCCAGTAATCACATACAGTAGGTTGCGTTCCTGGATGCCATCGGGAGCGACTGTATCACTGCTCTTGAGGACCGAGCTCATTGTTTTGGCAACAATGGTCCCTACTGTATTTCACTGGCACCGGCTGGTGCAGCAGTTTGAGCTCCCACTGTTACTGGCAGGATGCCAAAGTAGGTCTTGATACAAGAGGTGCTCACCGTCTGCACTTTACATGGAGTGGGCTCATCTTGGCTGTCGTGCATTTCGTTCATGTGCTCCTTCATGTGGCGCCGTGACTTTCCATAGTGGTAGCAGTGGCCACACATGTAGCCATCAAAGGTTTCAAGGAAATCGATTGCCGGCAGCAAGGGATGGCCAGCCTCCAAGTAAGGACTCACGTTGGTAAAGCACGATTGCATTATACTGGATTCATCTCCTGGCGATATTCTGACCTGGTGCACCCTTTTCATGTGGTTTGCAAAGCCCCTCCTCAAAACCACTTTGCAACAAAGACAAATTAGAAGCTTATATTCCTGACGGTAGCAGAGATTGAACCTATCCAGCGATAGGCCGCGAGAAGCATCCGAAGAACCAGAAGCGTCGGAACAATGGGCAGTGACCGATTCCTGGACCGAGATAGCTGTTCCAGATTGGAAAGCAGGACCAGCAGTGACCGATCCATCTACCGAGATAGCTGTATCCAATTGCTGAACGAGGGCTTCTGGAATGTCCTCGGGGTCGCCGTTGTCTACACTATGTGCTTCCTCGTTCTCGGCTGTCTCCAGGAAATAGCATCGTCGGTGCTTCATGAATTTCTGCCTGCTAGTGGTTTGGCTGCCGCATACACAAGTGAAGTAGCCATTCACTTTGGCCACTGTTTCACTTCTCGTGCCATCCGAAGAATGGAATGTGTGGGTGTCAGTGTGGGTCGTACTTACGTGGTGCCTCAATTTTCCTCTGGATGTTGCCGTAAAGGGGCAGGTTTTGCACCTATTGGACATCTTGGTCTACGATAATAGATTCCGCGCTGCGCCCGAAGTAGTAATAAATAAGCTGTTATTATTTGGGACAGTGTCCAGCTAAATCACCATTATGGTACTTTTGGAGCTCAAATCAATTGTACAAGCACAACACACGATCATATATACTAATGCACAAAATTGTTTCGACATTGCACTTCCAGTTCTGCCTCCTCTGGTCCTCCTCTCTCGGGCAACGCGTCTGGTCACTCGCCAGCTGCAATCCTTTACAGTGTAGCTATGAGAAGGTTGGATTAACATAGGACACAGTAAAAAATAAAAACAGCTAGCCAAGCGTTGGCCATGCGGGCCCAAAAAATTCATTACTACACAGCTATGCGGACCCAACAATTTTCAGCAAGCTTTCGTAGTCGCGTGCACACTTGCAAATGCCTTTCAAGCATACTCTAGCCTTTAGAACAGACATGGGTACCCTCGTTCAAATCCATGCATACTACGCCGTCAGCGTTCTAGGTCACGGGCACACATAAACAAGCTATCATTACTATGAGAAAAACTTAGAGTGACGACACCACTTATGCATTGCGTTTGTTTGGCTGCCAATTGAAAATCAATTGATTTAATTGACATACATTGTATGGTCCGGGCACGACTAAAATTATTTGTTTATCATCTTCGAGTGACTCGCGTTTTTGGGCCCAGTGTTGCACTGTGCTACGAATCCTTGTGGTTAGCGCCAGGTATACGATGATTATATTTGCATGGTTGCTCTGAACAGAGCAGTAATTGTTTAGCACGAATGTCATTTACGGGTGTCTATTTTACTAACATCAAGGCTTGACGTAGTGTACAATAAGTTAAAAGCGCGACTGCATTAGGACGTGTTGTTGGAAGATTGCGTTGTGCTCTGGCGTATCGTAAGCACCATATAGGACCAATTGCTGCATCAAGCAGACCTCTAGTTACGAGGCAGACCATCCAGCGCGTACACACTGCACACGCACTCCACACAGATATAAGCCCTCACTCACCTTTTAAGAACCCTCACGTCACTACAATAAGCAGCCTGTACGCTACCTACCAATCTAATCTATAAAATTTGAATTTGAAATAGTTACTTATTAATAATTCCTTTTAATGCACTTTGTAGCGATTGGCCTTTGTAGCAGAGCTGAGCTGTTTAAACAGGTACGAAGGGTGGAATATACGTGCCGCACATTTCTGAAGGTGCAACAGGGGTACGCGGGAGAGTGTACAACCTATTCCGGAATACAATGCGCGAGTCCCTTTATGTACAACCACTCGATACTTTGAAATTTGCCATAGCCTTGCCTTACACCTTTCATCCTTTAGAAATGTGTGGCACAGGAGCGAGGACAGACTGCCCACGCAAGACCGAACTTTGTTCTCGTCTATTGAACTTCCATCGAGGTACGTTCCTAATTACTTTTTTGTATAACGTCCGCACATTTGGCCGTTGATACAAGTTTTTTTATTAACTAAGCTTCCCACACGACTGGCGTGCCACCTACGAGCTTAATGCACATCTGCTGGGCCACGTTCAATATTATATCTCTAAGCCGTGCGATTCAAACGCACTACCGTACCTACCTTGTCACCTAAATTAAGTCGTTGTCCATTAATTAACCAGGCTTTACTCACACGTATGGCGTGTCTTTTAGCAGCTAGCTTGACACCTGCAGTGCCATGTATAATTTGAACACACGTATGCAGCGGTAGTAAAAAGCACTACAGTACCTGCATATGGCCTTGTCACTTAGCTAAGGTTACATGTGCCACGATGGGCTTGTTAGAACATCTTGATGCACTATGGGAAGGACCAACCACCCGCCAACCCACCCAACAGACTTACAAATTTTCCTTGCATAAATTGTATAGAAGTGCACATGCTGGAACTACATCATTTTAAGTGTACACTGTATTACATGTCCTTAGTATGTGAAGAAACATCGCACTGCAAATTAAAACTACTAGCAATTAGCAAGCGACTTAAACAGATTTGTTGACTTAATTACATTCATACCGATGAACCCACAACTGCTTCGTTAGGTTTATACATCGCTATAAATAGAGAAATGGATAATATTTTATTTATACCAGCGAGGCCCGGGAACAAAGTACCGCCAAGGTTCATAGCATTACGGCTTTGGGTCCGCTATGTTCCTCCCATAGCAGGGGTTTTGTTAAGCGTTTTTATTTTTGTGTATCGCAACAATATATTGATTATATCTCGAGTGTGTTTTACAGTTACCTTACAAAGGCTAGGTGAAGGTATGTGCCCCCGCATCACTATTTTTGTACGTCTGCCTGCCGTGCAACGTACAAGCTTTGTATAAATCTGCTGTGCCACGTGCAATCTATAACTGTGTTAGCAGTGCCGATTCTAATGCACAACCCCCCCCACCCCACATACACACATACTGCCTTGTCTATTATCCAAGCTTTACACACGACAGGTGTGGCATGTAAGCTTAATAACATTTTTAATCATGCCGATTCTAACGCACTACCCCTCCACTAGCTTAAGAAATAACTGGCATGCCATGTAAAAGCAATATCAGCTGTGCCCAATCTTCGTACACGTCTGCCACGTGATTGAAATGCACTACCCCCACCACCACACACACACACGCACACGCTCATATATGTCACGTAGCCTTTGTCGTGGATACAGATACACGGTTTGAACATGCCTAAAGGGTAGACCGTGTATATGTATTAACCCCTACTAAAAATTTACTTACTACCATGCGTTGCTCTATTGTTTTGATAAGGCCACTAGGGCCTTCCTCAAAATCACACATATTTGCCATGCAGTGCAGTTAAAAATAGTACACAAATAAAAAGGATTCCAATATTTCTGATTGTGGCTTTTACAAAGGTTCTAAATAGACATGTAGGAAAATAACAATATGTATGAATTCTTTGGGTAACCAACACATACCTATACATGTATATAAGATACACTGTAGATGTACGCATTATAAGAATCTGCTGTGCTATATAGGTAACACCTACTCGCGAGATTACTGTGCCAGGCAGAGAGACCTTATAAGTTTACAGTAGTAATAAATTTAATTTTAACGAGAGACTCATTAACCTATGGGCGGTCCTGCTTGAATTGGTTCAAATACATTGTACCAAATACATAATGGTATTCGGTCCCATCTCACCCAAAATAAGATCTATTAAGATGTAATAGTTTTTGAACACAAATGTCAAGTCTGTTGTGCACACATGCATTATAATTGACACATAGTGGTCTGCTTAAATATATGGGAACCACCATAACAATAAGATTTATTGAAGCAATAAAATTAATAGTTGGTACTTGTAGGTTATTATAAATTTTTTCTTCTACGTTTCCAGGTGGACCAGCAGTGCTTTGAAGGCATGCATCATTTTTGACCGTCATCTGAAAAAAAAAAAGAGTTATCACAAAGTGAAACAAAATACAGCCATGCAGAAAGGCAAATATGAAGGTGACATTCAAGCAGTGACTATTGCAAAGTAGGGTTGGTAAGAAAAAATGAAATATTGAATTCTTTCAGTGGCTTGTACTTGTATACAATGGCTGCACAATGTAAACACGTAGACCATTATACAAATGACAGCCTATATACGGGCTTATGCACAAAGTTTGGCCTTTAATATTAACCAAGCCTCACACACGACTGGCATGCCATGTAAAAGCTTACTCCATATCTGCCGTGACATGTGCAATCTTCACACATGTATGCAGCGCGAGTAAAATGCACCACACACACACAACTCACACACACACAACACACACACACACACATATGCCCTTGTCACATAGCTTCGTTGATACACCTACATTCCTGGGGCGGACTTAATTTCTTTACTCCTAAAAATAATACAGACCTAGATTATAATTGTTAGATTTTGTCAAGGCCACTAGGGCCTCCCTTAAAAATCACACACATTAGTCATGGCAGTTTAAAAAAAAAGTTACACAAATAAAAATAAACAAAGGCACACATGTATAAAAAGGATCCCAAACATTAAAGGTTGTGCCTCTCACAATCTACAACCTGGATAAAGAAAGTGAATAGTAATATATAAATATAAGTGAATTTATTCTCACGGAAACACACATACACATGCATATACGCACACACACACAAATACTAAATTATTTAAGGTGCTATAACATATTAATTATGCAGCAAACGTAGCTTACGGGTCTAGGCCTATGTACTACTTATCACAGGGTACGATGTATTATATAGATCTATCAATGGTGCACACTGAGACCTATAGCAGTTAAATTAATTTTAGTTTGAGGTAGATTAGCTTAAGCACCCTATGGTCCTATTTCATTTGGTTTTAATATATCGTAACACCCATGTAATAACTACCAAATGCATCATGGTATATTACTGCCCAAAGCATTTAGCAATTGTGCCATCAGTTAGTTACTAGAAGTGGCCATAGCATTAAAATGAAAAAAAAAGTGGAGGCAAGTACCTCACTGAGTCAAGGTTGGGTATGGGGGAAAGCTGATCGGACCCAAGGCCATAAATGCCAAACAATCAATTCGTTTTTGCGGCTGGCATTTAATGTCTACTTAATCCAGCCAATAAAAAAATAATCAGTCAGGATCAGTTTCACACAAGTTTTAGCACGCACATCCTAGCACTTGTAAGCTTATCATCCTCATCCAATGGGTGCACCTGCAATGCCGCACAATAATATTACATAGCAATAGCTACACTTGCAATGGTACACCTGCAATGCCTTGCAACGGGTACATTTGCAGCCTTTTATATAGCCACAGGGACACTTGCAATATGCCTTATGAAAGCTTCTATAGCCACGAGGACATTTACATGAAGCTTATAGACTCGCGCGGGCATGCACAACTTATACACTAGCCACCATTACCATACCACGCTTCTACACACTTATACATAGGTTTAGAAGCTTTACAGGCCCACGGACACACAGTTACATGCAAGATACCGTTAACTCTCTACCATAAGCGTGTCCAATGGGACATACTTATGCTTGGGATCGTATTCAAGGTTGCTGATGAGGTCAAACATTCGTAAAGCCACTTTCCATGCTGCAAACCTCATAGCCATGCTATTGTAACAGTATACATTTTTTTGTACTTGTATAGTACAAAAAGCCGTTTGTGTATAACTAAGATGTTTATGTATAGTTAACGATTTCAAGAATTAGTGTTAGTTGCAATTAAATAATTATGTATACCATTATAGTAATACCTCTTTAAAATAAAAGCAATTATGTGATATGCTCAGCCAGAATGCACCTTTAAAAACAAGTGCACATGCTTATTACAAAAGGGACTACAGTTTTTCAAGGGTGCACCATATGGGTTCTTGCACATTGTTTATTACCAGTGTGTGTTTTTAGTAGATAATGCATACAAGTGTAGAGATATGCCTGTTGTACTATCACATTCATAAGTAGATGTGCATAGCTCTTACCTTTTTTCCACCTCACAAACAGGAAGTACATCTGCGTCCTACATGTGTTGGAGTTGCCACTTGGACAAGCCGGACCAAATAAATATACACGATCTTACAAATGAATCTCGCATCTGCTTCAGTTTGAGACTGTTAGTAGCTATCCTGCAAAGCAAAAAGTTGGACAGTGCAGATGAGGTTTATTTATTTGAGCTTTGTAAGTGTTGTAAACAAATGTTTATTGAGTTGATTGCATTATTTTAATTTTATTTTAGATACATTAATATAATAAAATCTACACACAGACATACAAAATTATTAATACAATCACACTGATATTACGTAATTTTATTAAAAAGTAGCACGATGTTAATAAGCTAGCTGCCACACTTAGACAAGTGGTTTTGCAATGCATCCCAAGGTGAAGCATTCCCTTTAGGGTTCTAAGAAGGCTTCAATCCAGCGTTGCGGTGCAGAGAGGCAATGCAGCATCTTTCATGGAATATACTAGCAGTGTAATTATAATGTATTGAACGTTGTGTTTCTTTCATTCTGTACCTTTAAATAATCGTAGTTAAAAAAAAAATAGTCTACCGTCCGACAATATTAATTATAATATTGGGGCATGGTGATACCCAGAAGGGTATGAAACAAGAAAGAAGGCAGCGATGAAGCTACTCCTGACCAAATGGGTATATGCATTGAAGAGGCTTAAACGATAATCCGACTTAATATGTTATCGGAGGTAGGACTGCTGAATGATAGCTACTCTTGACCTTTAAAGGCTTTAAAGGAGCCAAAAAATAATAATAAAAATCCGACACTACCACAATATATGAAGGTTTAATACCGGAGAGATATCCAGAAGGGTACAAAAAAGAAAGTTGTGATCGATGGAGCTACTCCCGACCCTTAATTAATGGCAGCATAAAAGCCTAGACAACAAATTAGGCGTTGTCCCCACCACCAGAGGAGTTGCCACTTGAACAAGAAAGACGAAGTATACATGCACGATGAAACAAATGAATCTCACATCTGCTCGATTCTGAGGCTGTTAGTAGCCATCCTGCAAGGCAATGCCAATATAGTTGGAGACTGCAGATCAGGATTTTTTTGTAACATTTATATAGCAGTATTATATAAAAAAAATAGTGCATGATATAGCATTATATTATATAAAAGTGAAAGCATATGCGGCAAGCTGCTGCATTTGAATAAGGGTTCATTCTGTCAGAGATCATAGTGTCACCAATTTTCAAATGCAAAAGGCAGAGTTGACACCTATCTTGTATGAGCTTGATATCTGCAAAAAAAACTCATATACGGCACATTTGAGCAATTGTCTTGTCCGGTAAATCCTCAGGGAAGTGCTATGATCCCTTAGCCCAGTTATTATTCTTGTTCAATACAGTGTTATATCTTGGTACAAATTTGCTGATCATATATGAGTTGCCCGAGTTTTTTAAAGATCTACTGTAACTTAGTGATGGGGCATGCAGGATCGATCCTGTTGTGCACGGTCTCACTATGTTTCCTTTGAGAGTCATATAAGTTGTTTAGTTTCTGTTAGGGGCCCTATATTTTAGAACGGTTTATTGATCTGCGCATACACATCGTCGGGTGTTAACCAATAATAGAGGCAAATGCAGGAATCTGTATACCGTTATTGTTGACGAGGTGGATTACATTTACCATTTTATCTAAGCTTCCAATTTTTTTTAAATTGAGAAAAAATTGTTATGCAAGTCGGACAACACGGATGGTCTTTCTCACAGGATTGGGAGCAACCTATTACTCACTGGCTCAATCATGTGTCTTGCAAGGGGGATTAAGGACACTTAATTGGCTCCATACATGCAGCTGCATGGAGCTTGAATGGTAAAGCCTACTGTATTCAAGAAGGATGGAGGTTTGCGGGATCCCTGTCGGGGTGAGAAAATTGACTTAGAATTGCGATGTCCATCTACACTATGCAGATCAGTGAATTTAACATTAACACACGACTGTAACTGTAGGAGAGATGATGTGTAAATGCAGATCGAATTATTCTTCGCGTAGATTATACAAAACGGCTTCTAAATCTTGCCATAGAGTATCACCAAGACATTATGTGCATCTGTTGATACACGCGACAATCAACTGACGAGTATAGTATTAACTATTCATCGCACATACAACATGCATGTACGAGTGTTTCCACATTGTACACTTGGTAAATGCATGTAACCCTTTACATTATACATGCAGCTGTACACGCATATAGTGACGATCATATAAATTTAGACTTATCGATATGCACGAGATAGCAATTGACGGCAATAGCATTATTTGCAACCGTTGAACGGTATTCTAGTTACAATGCGAAAAAATACAAATCTCTTGAATAGTAATCAACATGCAAGCAGTGAAATAAAAATAGATGCAACATCACTAAGTACGTATGCACAATTTGGAATGCTCCGTTCGTGTGAATGCTGTACATGTAAATACACACGTACATTTGACTGCAGCAAATGCACATTCTATATGAAATAATGTATTGACGACAGAAAATGGCAAAGTCAATCAGTATTAATACATTTCTCTGCAGTGATTGGACAGCACGTTCATTGACTGAGAATTGGCAAGTTCATCTACACTGTGAAGATCAGTTGTCAATTTAGCATCAAACACGACTGTAACGGTCTCTTATGCAGACCGAATTATTATACGTGTGTTCATACATTTCAGAATTTATGGCCTTGCTTTGAGTAGCATCTGTCGGGTTAGCTACTATCAACTGACGAGTTTAGAAAACCAGCCTATATAACAGTAGGAGTATTTCCGATCGACCATTTGCAATACTTGTATTTACACTTGGTAAAGGCATGTACGTAACCAATTTGATTATACCCGCAGCTGTACACGCATATAGGGACTATCGATAATATCATTTTAAATATTATGGACTTAATGATATGCACGAGACGGCAATTGACGGCGATAGAAATACTGAACTGGATTTTTTTTGGATTACTACAATGTGGAGCAATTCAAATCTCTCACAGTTAATAACGTGCAGTGAGAATAAATTATCTGGAAACGTACATGGCAATTTTTGGCAGATCAGACGATGCAAACGATACCCGCAGCTGTACACGCATACGGAGACTATCGACAATATCACTTTAAATATTATGGATTTAATGATATGCCCGAGACGGCAATAGACGGCGATAGAAACATTGAACGGGATTTTTTTTTGTTTACTGCAATGTGGAGCAATTCAAATCTCTCACAGTAACGTGCAGTCAGAACAAATTATCTGGAAACATACATGGCAATTTTTGGCAGATGAGATGATGCAAACGATACCTGCAGCTGTACACGCATATGGGGACTATCGATAATATCATTTTAAATATTATGGACTTAATGATATGCACGAGACGGCAATTGACGGCGATAGAAACATTGAACAGGATTTTTTTGTTTACAACAAAGTGGAGCAATTTAAATGTCGCACAGTTAGTAACGTGCAAACAGTCAGAACAAATTATCTGGAAACATACATGGCAATTTTTGGCAGACGAGACGATGCAAACGATACCCGCAGCTGTACACGCATATGAGGACTATCGATAATATCATTTTAAATATTATGGACTTAATGATATGCGCGAGATGGCAATTGACAGCGAAACATTGAACTTGGATTGTTTTGTTTACTACAATGTGATGCAATTTAAATCTCTCACAGTAACTAACGTGCAAACAGTCAGAACTAATTATCTTGAAACATTCATGGCAAATTTTGGCAGATGAGACGTTGCAAACGCAAATATTATATTTCTCAAATGTTTACGAATGCACGTGGGAATACATCGTACAAAAAATACTTTGATAAAAGCGTGTTTGTATGCTTTCATAATATATAAAATGCAAGACTGTATGAATCCAGCAAATGCAGCATTTTTGGGTGCGTCAAATTTCTGAGCACCGTTCATCTGAATGCAGTACGTGCGTGTGATTATAAATGTAAATACATATAAACGACAGCAGCAACTGCTCATGAATTAGAATGCATGCTAATGCAAATCTGTACTAATGTTGAAAACCATAAAAATGCAATTTTGAATGCAGTGTCGTTAAAAAACAAATGCAACATAGAGAGCAAGACTAAAAGGGTCAGATAAACGTTTGACAACAATGTGTCCAATGTGATAAAGAAGTGGATAAAGATTTTAAATTCAGTTAAACATAGGGATAAAAGGGACGGATAAAGCAGGTGTAAGTGAGCAGTATGGGTCATAGGAAAGAGGTTTTGAAATGAAGGGTTCATGATATTTGTGTTTAGTTAAACAATTAAAACAGACCAAGAAAATATTACTTAGTATTATGTGGTAGTAGGAGAGATTTTGAATGAAGTAGGTCATAATCTTCTAGCGAAGTTAAACAATTATTGACTCCAAAATTTCACCAAGTACATACAGGGCAAGGTCTGGTAGCAGGAAAATAGATATTATGAATGAATAGGGTCGTAATTTTCAAGTGTAGATAAACAATTATAGATTAAGAAAATACTGAGAAGTTCATACACGGCAGTGTGTCGGATAGATACTTATAATGAAGAGGGTCAAGATATTCATGTGTACATAAATAACTAAAGAACGAACAAGAAGTTATTAGGGGCAATGTATCGTAGTAGGATATCAGACAATAAAAATGAAACAGTTCATGATTTTCAAGGGTAATGAAAAAATATAGATTGAAGAAAAATAAAACAAGGTCATACTGCAGTGTATGGTAATTGAAAAAATGAGATATCGAATGAAATGGTTAATGATTTTCAAATGTAGTTAAACAATAATAGATTGATGAAAAACATCAAGTACATACAGGGCAATGTGTGGTAAAAGGAAATTGGAGATGACAAAAGGTCACGATGTTCAAGTGTAGTGAAACAATAATACATTAAGGAAAAAGAACAATTAGATATTACAAGGTAGTGTGAGGTAGTTGGAAAATAGAGATTTTGAATGAAGAGGTTCATTACTTTCAAGTCAAGTTAAATAATTACTGATTAAACGAATACATCAAGAAGTTCATACAGAGCAATGTGTGGAAGTAGGAAAACAGAGATTTTGAATGAAGAGGGTCACGATTTTCAAGTTTGGTTAAGAGATAATTAAATATAGAAAGACATTAAATAGTAATTACAGGCTAGTGTGTGGAAAATCGAAAAAAGATTTTAAATAAAGGGGCATGATGTACAAGTGTTAGTTACATTATTACGAATTAAAGAAATACATCAAAAAGTTAATACAGCAGAGTGTGTAGTAGGAAAACAGAGAATTTGAATGAAGAGGGTCACACTGCTAAAGTTCAGTTTAACGATAATTTTAAAATATAAATACATAGAGAAGTAGTAACAGGGCAGTGTGTTGTAATAGGAAAACAGAGATTTTGAATAAAGTGGGTCATGTTATTCAAGTGTTGATTACACAATTACGAATTAAAGAAATACATCGAAAAGTTTATACAGCTGAGTGTGTGGTAATAGGAAAACAGAGATTTTAAATAAAGTGGGTTATGTTATTAAAGTGTTAGTTACACATTTAAAGAAATACATCGAAAAGTTTATACAGCAGTGTGTGGTAATAGGAAAACAGAGATTTTGAATAAAGTGGGTCATGCTATTCAAGTGTTGATTACACAATTACGAATTAAAGAAATACCATCTAAAAGTATATACAGCAGAGTGTGTGGTAATAGGAAAACAGAGATTTTGAATAAAGTGGGTCATGTTATTCAAGTGTTAGTTACACAATTACGAATTAAAGAAATACATCGAAAAGTTTATACAGCAGAGTGTGTGGTAATAGGAAAACAGAGATTTTGAATAAAGTGGGTCATGTTATTCAAGTGTTAGTTACACAATTAGGAATTAAAGAAATACATCGAAAAGTTTATACAGCAGAGTGTATGGGAATAGGAAAACAGAGATTTTGAATAAAGTGGGTCATGTTATTCAAGTGTTATTTACACAATTGCGAATTAAAGAAATACATCGAAAAGTTTATACAGCAGAGTGTGGTAATAGGAAAACAGAGATTTTGAATAAAGTGGGTAATGTTATTCAAGTGTTAGTTGCACAATTACGAATTAAAGAACTACATCGAAAAGTTTATACAGCAGAGTGTGTTAGGGTTAGGGTTAGGGTTAGGGTTAGGGTTAGGGTTAGGGTTAGGGTTAGGGTTAGGGTTAGGGTTAGGGTTAGGGTTAGGGTTAGGGTTAGGGTTAGGGTTAGGGTTAGGGTTAGGGTTAGGGTTAGGGTTAGGGTTAGGGTTAGGGTTAGGGTTAGGGTTAGGGTTAGGGTTAGGGTTAGGGTTAGGGTTAGGGTTAGGGTTAGGGTTAGGGTTAGGGTTAGGGTTAGGGTTAGGGTTAGGGTTAGGGTTAGGGTTAGGGTTAGGGTTAGGGTTAGGGTTAGGGTTAGGGTTAGGGTTAGGGTTAGGGTTAGGGTTAGGGTTAGGGTTAGGGTTAGGGTTAGGGTTAGGGTTAGGGTTAGGGTTAGGGTTAGGGTTAGGGTTAGGGTTAGGGTTAGGGTTAGGGTTAGGGTTAGGGTTAGGGTTAGGGTTAGGGTTAGGGTTAGGGTTAGGGTTAGGGTTAGGGTTAGGGTTAGGGTTAGGGTTAGGGTTAGGGTTAGGGTTAGGGTTAGGGTTAGGGTTAGGGTTAGGGTTAGGGTTAGGGTTAGGGTTAGGGTTAGGGTTAGGGTTAGGGTTAGGGTTAGGGTTAGGGTTAGGGTTAGGGTTAGGGTTAGGGTTAGGGTTAGGGTTAGGGTTAGGGTTAGGGTTAGGGTTAGGGTTAGGGTTAGGGTTAGGGTTAGGGTTAGGGTTAGGGTTAGGGTTAGGGTTAGGGTTAGGGTTAGGGTTAGGGTTAGGGTTAGGGTTAGGGTTAGGGTTAGGGTTAGGGTTAGGGTTAGGGTTAGGGTTAGGGTTAGGGTTAGGGTTAGGGTTAGGGTTAGGGTTAGGGTTAGGGTTAGGGTTAGGGTTAGGGTTAGGGTTAGGGTTAGGGTTAGGGTTAGGGTTAGGGTTAGGGTTAGGGTTAGGGTTAGGGTTAGGGTTAGGGTTAGGGTTAGGGTTAGGGTTAGGGTTAGGGTTAGGGTTAGGGTTAGGGTTAGGGTTAGGGTTAGGGTTAGGGTTAGGGTTAGGGTTAGGGTTAGGGTTAGGGTTAGGGTTAGGGTTAGGGTTAGGGTTAGGGTTAGGGTTAGGGTTAGGGTTAGGGTTAGGGTTAGGGTTAGGGTTAGGGTTAGGGTTAGGGTTAGGGTTAGGGTTAGGGTTAGGGTTAGGGTTAGGGTTAGGGTTAGGGTTAGGGTTAGGGTTAGGGTTAGGGTTAGGGTTAGGGTTAGGGTTAGGGTTAGGGTTAGGGTTAGGGTTAGGGTTAGGGTTAGGGTTAGGGTTAGGGTTAGGGTTAGGGTTAGGGTTAGGGTTAGGGTTAGGGTTAGGGTTAGGGTTAGGGTTAGGGTTAGGGTTAGGGTTAGGGTTAGGGTTAGGGTTAGGGTTAGGGTTAGGGTTAGGGTTAGGGTTAGGGTTAGGGTTAGGGTTAGGGTTAGGGTTAGGGTTAGGGTTAGGGTTAGGGTTAGGGTTAGGGTTAGGGTTAGGGTTAGGGTTAGGGTTAGGGTTAGGGTTAGGGTTAGGGTTAGGGTTAGGGTTAGGGTTAGGGTTAGGGTTAGGGTTAGGGTTAGGGTTAGGGTTAGGGTTAGGGTTAGGGTTAGGGTTAGGGTTAGGGTTAGGGTTAGGGTTAGGGTTAGGGTTAGGGTTAGGGTTAGGGTTAGGGTTAGGGTTAGGGTTAGGGTTAGGGTTAGGGTTAGGGTTAGGGTTAGGGTTAGGGTTAGGGTTAGGGTTAGGGTTAGGGTTAGGGTTAGGGTTAGGGTTAGGGTTAGGGTTAGGGGTTAGGGTTAGGGTTAGGGTTAGGGTTAGGGTTAGGGTTAGGGTTAGGGTTAGGGTTAGGGTTAGGGTTAGGGTTAGGGTTAGGGTTAGGGTTAG
>OY811989.1:0-140000 GCA_963681505.1 Eunapius fragilis
ACTTGTTTTTAATAATTTGAGTGCTGGTGAATGAATTATACTTTTAATAAATTTAAGGTCATGTTTTTAATTAAGTTAATAACTATACCAGTGCTTTAATAATGCAGGTTGGCTACCTTTATTAATTGATTGTAAATTAATTTGCAGGTGATTGATGCATTTGAAACGGTCACTAATTCCAGTGGGCGGTTGCGTTAATAATTACAACATGGAGGTGGGTCTGGTAGTTGCATTTGGTGTGTGCATGACAGCTGAATAATGATTTCGTTTCTAATTTATTGTCTTGCATTTGCTTATTTATAGCAGCATTAATAATATGTTGTCAATAATTGTAATTGATCATGAATACACTGTGTTTTAATTGCTACTAGTTATAACTTGTTATTGTTTGTTTTCCCTCCTCAGGAGCTTTGCGCGTGGTGTTCAAGTTTAGAGAGATGGAATGTGACCTGTTGACCCTGTTGTATTGTATTCTGAAGTCGTGTTGTTTGCGTGTAATTATGAGTCATCCACTTATTCTAAGAGGGCCAATTGTTGTTAATAAAGTATAGTCTAATATAATCACTGCACTTCGAGGTCATGACAATCCAGTTTAGCAATAGAGTAGGTGACATCTATGGGAAGCACTGGCTCAAACGATTGGTATCTGACGGTGCAGTTTTAAGACAGGATGTGTTTGCCTAAGCAGACTTACAAGATTAGTCGTAGTAATTATTCATTTATGCATGTGTGTGTATAACCATTATTCATGGGGTTCTAGGCAGTTGTGAAATTATTAAGAGAAAAGATAACTTCACTAAGCGGACCGGTAGTTTATAATACGCTTCCATGCACCCTAGCTAGCGTATAATGCTATTTATATCCGTGCCTTTAGTATAGTGGTTATAACATATAGTGACATTGGATAAGCACATGCACGAATAGTACGAACACACATATATGACACAATACAATTACATATTAGAACGTTGAAAGTTATTGCAGGGGTGTTAATAGTGTCGAGTGGTAGTGGTGTGGTCATCTCCTCCTTGATCCTATATGAAAGAAGTATGTATATAAAATTCAAGCATATACATTACTTATTAGTAGTACTTACCAGCAGCAGGTGGGAAGGGGCATGTGGCATGAGCATACAGCTGCACTATCTCGGGGGCGATGGGTCTATCTGGCGTGATGTATGCAGCCCGGACGTCTTCTGGCACGCACGAATTGCTGCTAAGCAGTAGCCAGAAGACGCCCTTGACCAAGTCGCAATCATGTCCCAGGCGGAGATGGTCCCTTACTGCTAAGGTCATCCAGTACGACAGGCCATAGTTGGCATAGAGCTCTATGGCCTCATTCGAACTGGTGGTGATGTCCACCTTAGCAGTAATGACCATCTCCCGTCCACCATTTCTTGTTTTATAACCACAATTGGACTTGGCGTCAAAAACTTTTTCAGCTACACCAGGCGCATACGTTTCACAACCAGATTCCCTGTCACAGGATGCCACCAGAGCCTTGATCCCATCGCAAAGACCTGCTTGATTCACAAATCTGCCTATATTTTTACCATCATACACCTGGGGATCGTACACGAGGTTATGGGAATCACCCCTTGGGCCACGTGCCGACTCCAGCACATAGTCTGAATCTGGACCATGTGATTGCTCCTGCCTGGTGGCAAAGAAGCACAGGTACTTTTGCGAAGGGATTGTGACATCCTGTCGGCCTGGCGGTGTTGGACGGACCATGAGGCCCGAACCAGCACCTCTTACCAGGCTGGGAAGCACCATTAGGTGACTCTCGTTGAGGATCTTGTCACTGTTGGTCACGCTACATGTCATGGAGGTACCACAACGAAGAGTTACGGAAGGCTCCCCAGCCGCAAATCTCTCCTTCAGTACCCATGGCATAAGATCCTCGTGCCCCATCTCCTGACCAAACTGAAAGACGCCACGAGCCTGGGCCCGGGCAGTCTCCAGAGCCTGGAGGTATCGTTGGGGGGCACCCCGCGTGGGGAACGAGAGGCCGTCTTCTACCCGCCTTACACCAGTCGACACAAACTGGTCAGACGCCTTGTTGCAGGTGTAGAGCTCAACAAGGAGGCGATCACCGTTACGCCCATGGTGAACCCCGTGAGGGACAAGCAACACACGTCCACACGTCGGCCTGCCAACCTGGTTCCTGGCATGCACCAGGGAGAGGTGACCAAACGCTTCGACCTGTGGACGTGCATTGCTCCCCTCTGGGAGTGCGTCTGCGTCTTCCACAGGTGCGATGGTATATTGATGGCCTAGTTCTATCGCATCGTGGAAGACCTCCCTGAAGTACACCAGGTTGCACCTGGGAGTGTTCACCGAGTGAATAGGTATCCCCTTCACTCTGAGGTAACGGATCAGGCCCGGGAAGCGGTCAACAAATATGGAGCCACCATCGCCATCGAAATAGTGAACAGCCTCCGCTGCCAATCCCCCAACTTGCCAAAACACCTCTTGCTCCCCTGAGGCGTAGGAAGGGAGGAGGGTGTTGGTGATTGATGTTGCCACCTCCCCCATCCTTGGCATCAGCGCCCTCATCATGGAGGACGGCACACCAGTGAGTCCCAGTCCTGATGTCACCCTGGTAGCCAAAGTTCTGTAAAAAAAAAAAATTTACACACATCAAAACAAGTCATGCATAGAGTTTTGATGTAATTTTTGTACTAACCTGCAGGCCCCAAGATGTGAAGGTGAGAAACCTTCATAATGGTACTGGAGAAGGCGGAACACCTGCTGCACTCCCCTGCACGGGTAGACCAGCGGGTCCCCGGGGAGAACAGCGAGGTGGGAACAGCACTGTTGACATTTGTACTGTTCCGCACACTGCCGGACAAGACATTGGTATGTCTTGGTCCTCTCCGATTCGATAGCGTTGGTTATGTAGACGTCTACACCATGGCTTTCACCGCGCGAGTCCTTGAGGAGTGTGCCAACGCGGTGATTAGCCATGTTCTCCACGACAGAGGAAAGGTGGTGCAATGCGCGAACCTGTGTGTGTGCGCGTGCGCGCAAAAAAAAGTGTTATAAAAAAATATACATGCATGCGCATGCATAGGTATATAACCTTATTGCACAGTGCAGGAAGGCCTCTTTCACCTCTGTCGTGGAGAGTAGACTCCAGCAGTGCTTCCACCTTCTCCGCCGTGCTACCCAGCCCGAGGTGAAGGGAGGTCCACTCGATGTTAGTGGCGATGAACCTCCCTATCACCTCGGGCGATGCTGCTTTAATTGTGAGGTCCACAGATGACCTGGACACCTCAGGCTCTATTGGGAGGGTAACCTCTTCCGTGGCTCTTTGGACCTGCCAACCAGTGGAAGAGTCCCTCACAACGGAGCCCGAGGTGTCGCAGGTCCGTTTTCTTTTCCTGGCCGCCGCCTCCTGAGGTGTCCTCGTCGTCCCTGCATGGATTAAATTTCGTAACTGAGGGAGGGAGGATATACCGCGCAAACCGGAGACGTGTCGTGGTAGTGGTGGTGGTGCTGGTCGTGGTGGTGGTGGTGGTGGTGGTGGTGGTGGTGGTGGTGGTGGAGACCGCGTTGGTGGTGATGGTGGTGATGATGCCTGGGAAGACAGGCCAGATGGACTTCCTAGATCTGTACATAAAAATGAGTAACCGTGGATATGCGTCGCGCGACTTATTATATATAAAAAAACCTGAGCTGGAAAAAGAGCCCACATAACGCGTCGTCGCAGGAGCACGTGGCCAGACCCTCGCGGGCAAAATGGCATGAATCAACTCTGCCAAATCAGAGAGGAGTCGGGCCACTGAAGGGTCAAGCTGCTGAGCCAGGTATGGTCTGGCTCCGGCGATCGACGCGTTGAGGTTCTTTGCCAAGTCCGCTATGGTGCGCTCCACCGTCGATAGGGCCATCATGTCATATGATGACAACTGATACAGATCTACAAATGAAACGTGACGTTATACATGCATGTGTTCGGGCGACGGCGGGGGTTAGATCCCTTCTGATAGAAAAAAAGGTAGCTGGCTTGTAAATAACAAGCACGAAAGGGTGGTCTATATGCTAAAAAGGAGGTCAGCTTAGTGTACAAGAACACTTATCAAGCTGATTACTAAAAAACCCGACTAATCAGTTTACGTATAGGTGCATGGCCGAACAGTTTCGCCAGCAAAGAGAGAGGTGTAATGTACAACAACAAGAAGTCATGATCTGTTGGGACGGGGGAAAGGAGAAAAGAAAAAAAAAAAAAAAAAAAAGGAAAATTTACAAAGTCAGACGATTACGTAACTAAACAGTTTTAATAAGTGGGGTCGCTCCCGTCTCCGTTTGCCGTCGTAAAAGTAGCTTTTAAAGAGAGAGGGGTTGTCGGCGTGCTAGTCTATATGTACAGATCGGATCATACTAGCACTGCGTAAGGTCAAAACGCATATGGGTCGCCTCGTCCCCTCACTCCGATACGGTCGTTAGGGCGCTTCTAAAGACAGACCGGTTGTGAGTGTCCCACGGTCAGTCTTATATCAAGAGTAAGTTATGGGTCCCGCGAATGGCTGGAGTACGTAGTTTCTAACCGATCCCTGGCTGATGACGTAATTATTACGAATGCACGTCACGTGATCCGGAGGAAGACAGGGTATAGCTAAATAGTAATATGAATACTTAGCGATCGTACGGATGGGTGCTTATATGAACTCCAGGAGGTCATACAAGAATACACGGAGAACGAAACAAAGAAACAAAAAGTCAGTCATATAATTACTCATTACTCAGTTTACGGAGGTGGCCGGACAGTTTCGTATCGTACTGCCATCCATGTTGTCATGAAGTCCGGTGTGCTGGACTATATCTTAATGATCTGTTGAGAGGGTTACCGGATGAAATGATCAAAGTCCGTCGATTACGTAACTCGAGGTTAAATTAACAGGGTCCTTCCCAGTTCCATTGCGCGTGTATAAAGTTGCTTTAAAAGAGAGAGGGTGGTTTGTCGGCGTGGTCGAGGTGTTAAACTTTATGCCATGACCTGTAGAGAGGGGTGTGGTGGGGGGAAAGAGAAAAAAAAAAAAAAAACTTTCGCTGGCGAATTTTCAAAGTCCGTCGATTACGTAACTCGAGGTTAAATTAACAGGGTCCTTCCCAGTTCCATTGCGCGTGTATAAAGTTGCTTTAAAAGAGAGAGGGGGGTTTGTCGGCGTGCTAGTGTTTATGCACAGAGTGGATTATACTAGCACTGCGTACGGTCAAAACGCATGCATGTATTATAATAATAAATATATAAGGGTCGCCTCGTCCCCTAACTCCGATACGGTCGTTAGGGCGCTTCTAAAGACAGACCGGTTGTGAGTGTCCCACGGTCAGTCATATATAAAGAGTAAGTTATGGGTCCCGCGAATAGCCGGGCCTGACTGGCTGGAGTACGTAGTTTCTAACCGATCCCTGGCTTGTGACGTAATTATTACGAATGCACGTCACGTGATCCGGAGGTATAGCTAAATAGTAATATGAAGAGAGAGGGGGGTTTTTCGGCGTGGTCGAGGTGTTAGCCTTTAGGCCATGATCTGTTGAGAGGGGTGGTGTTGGGGGAAAAAAAAAAAAAAAAAAAAAAAAAAACTCTCGCTGGCGAATTTTCAAAGTCCGTCGATTACGTAACTCGAGGTTAAATTGACAGGGCTCCATTGCGCATGTATAAAGTTGCTTAAAAAGAGAGAAGGGGGTTTGTCGGCGTGCTAGTGTTAATGTAAAGAGTGGATTATACAAGCACTGCGTACGGTCAAAACGCATGCATGTATTATAATAATAAATATATATAAGGGTCGCCTCGTCCCCTAACTCCGATACGGTCGGTCGGGCGGTTCTAAAGACAGACCGGTTGGAAGTGTCCCGCGATCATCAAGAGTATGTAAAAGGTGCCGAGAATAGCCCCGCCTGGCTGCATGCATGCATGCATGCATGCAGCAGGACTGGAGTACGTGATCCTGGCTGATGAAATAATGACGTAATTATTACGAATGACGTACCAATCACGTCACGTGATCCCGAGGAAGACAGAGGGTATAGCTAATAGTAGCTCTGTATATATGGATGTGGGAGGTTATTTTTTTCCCCCTGGGACTGTGAGATTTCGAAAGGTCGCATATATGTGTGGTATAGCCAATATTCATAGTGTTGGGCGGGCTAAAGTAGTGTTCTAAAGACAGACCGGTGCATGGACGTAAGCGGGCTTTATTGATATCAAGAGTAAGCTGCGGAAAGAATTCTATGCAGGCATGAAAAATACAGAGTGTCTTGTAGAGTGTAAGGTCGCCTCGTTCCCTCACTCCGATACGGGCGGTATAGGGCGCTACTAAGACAGACCGGTGGGATGTGTCCCGTCACGGTCTCGGTGAGTATTATATCAAGAGTAAGGATTAAGTTCTGGCTACCTGCAGTAGTACGTAGTTTCTTTATAACGTAAGTATTTCAACCCACCCATACTCATCACGTGATCCCGAGGAAGACGGAGGGTATAGCCAATACCTTCCCCAAGTCATTATTTCACGCTTTCAAGAGCTCTGAATCACATATTAAGTGTCTGCATGTTGAAATCGTCATCCCAATAAGTTCTTTCAACTCCTTTTATGGACGCTCCATACAAACTCCCATACCAAACAGCAGTGCACACCTCACAAACTTTAGACTTCAACGACCGCACTTGAATGCAGCCGGCTAGGTAAACCATATTTCTATCGCAAAATGTTGCTCTGGTCTCCATGATGCCAAGCCCCGGAGGACCAGACCTCGAGAGAGTGACCATATCACTGCATGAAATGTATGGGTGACATAGGTGCCCAGTCCATCGCCTAACTCGGGAAGGATTAGCTCACGCGATCAGCATGTACGTCACCCATACATTTCATGCGGTGATATATGGTCGCTCTGTGATTAAACGGTCATCAGAAGGTACGAGTTGTGTAGTCGTCACCACATGTGTGAGCGGTCGATTAACGTGGTTGCTGGATGCATGGGTATACTATAGCCCGCCCGCGAGCGCTCGACAGAATCTCTATTTGGGGCCGGCAGCGTATACTTTATGCTCCCGGGTGGATTGCGATGGTTCATCTTCACTAAAGCACCCTCCGAGGCCTAGCTAGTACCTACGGTTACGTCACACGCCCCCCTTCCCCTGACTGCAATGATCACGTGATATTATTCATGGGACTAAAATTTTTTTTTGTTATATGGCGATCCGTCGTCGAGCTGCCAAATCGGCCACGCAGTCTCGTGTACTTCTCCCACGTTACACAATGCTTTTATTTTGAGCTACAGACGTACACAGTTGCGGAAAGAACCGACGAATCCGTATTGCGGAGCCAGAAGCGGACGTGTTGCGATTTGGCGCATGCAAGGCGAACGTGCCAAATGGGCACCACAGTCCCTTGTGGTGGTTCCACGCAACGCAATGGGACTTTCTCGAGCAATACACCTATAGCGATGGCCTGTGTGGTATAACCAATATTCACAGTGTTGGGCGGGCAATGTCGTGGTGCCAAGAAAAGGAGGGGGTTAGTGCCCTTGTGATGGAGAGAGAGAGAGAGAGAGAGAGAGAGAGAGAGAGAGAGAGAGAGAGAGAGAGAGAGAGAGAGAGAGAGAGAGAGAGCGGATTATACTTAAACGTATTTATATATATGTAAGGTGCCTCGTCCACTCCGGTAGGGCGGAGCTTCTAAAGACAGACCGGTGGGATGTGTCTCGTCACGGTCTCGGTCAGTATGATATCAAGAGTAAGCTTACTATAGGATTAAGATCTGGCTGCCTGCTGTAGTACGTAGTTTCTTTATTACGTCAACCCACCCATGCTCATCACGTGATCCCGAGGAAGACGGAGGGTATAGCCAATACCTTACCCGAGTCATTATTCCACGCTTTCGATAGCTCTGAATCACATATTAAGTGTCTGCATGTTGAAATCGTCATCCCAATAAGTTCTTTCAACTCCTTTTATGGACGCTCCATACAAACTCCCATACCAAACAGCAGTGCACACCTCACAAACTTTAGACTTCAACGACCGCACTTGAATGCAGCCGGCTAGGTAAACCATATTTCTATCGCAAAGTGTTGCTCTGGTCTCCATGATGCCAAGCCCCGGAGGACCAGACCTCGAGAGAGTGACCATATCACTGCATGAAATGTATGGGTGACATAGGTGCCCAGTCCATCGCCTAACTCGGGAAGGATTAGCTCACGCGATCAGCATGTACGTCACCCATACATTTCATGCGGTGATATATGGTCGCTCTGTGATTAAACGGTCATCAGAAGGTACGAGTTGTGTAGTCGTCACCACATGACATCAAGAGTGAAATGGCGGAACTGCGCGGTTGCAGACAACTCGGTCTATGCACCCGTCTGGTTGGCCAGGTGTGAGCGGTCGATTAACGAGGTAGCTGGATGAGAAGTATAGCCCGCGAGCGCTCGACAGAATCTCTATTTGGGGCCGGCAGCGTATACTTTATGCTCCCGGGTGGATTGCGATGGTTCATCTTCACTGCAGCACCCTCCGAGGCCTAGTAGCTACGGTTATGTCACACGCCCCCCTTCCTCTGGCTGCAATGATCACGTGATATTATTCATGGGACTAAAAAATTTATATATACTTTTGCAGCTAGGCGAACCGTCGTCGAGCTGCCAAATCGGCCACGCAGTCTCGTGTACTTCTCCCACATTGCACTTTTTGAGCTACAAACGTATACAGTTGCGGAGAACCGACGAATCCGTATTGCGGAGCCAGAAGCCGACGGTATGCGATTTGGCGCATGCTAGGCGAACGGTCGTGGACCTGCCAAATGGGCACCACAGTCAGTCTCTTGCGGTGGTTACGGTAGACAAGCGCGGGGATTTGCGATATATAACCAATATTCATATAGCTTTTAATTATACATGCGCGCTGCTGCGTGCATGCACGCGTGTACATGTCCTGGAGCCGAGTGGAGTGACGACAGCGGGTTCATATACAGTGCTCTTATAGTATCTTATGATTGCCTGGCGGGGGGGGGGGGGGGGGGGGGGGGGGGGGACACGCATCACGTCATCAAACAATGACGGGTCTGGGCACTTGATCAGAGAAAGGGCACAAGTCAGTTTTGCGGAGGGGAAGCGCGCACGGTGTTCTCAACATCGTGGGCCCCTCCAGAGGTGGCAGGGTTGACGGGAGAAGCTTTTATTTCGTTTTTTATCCACTCCACTAGCCTTCAAATGTCTACTTTTGTGGATTTGTCGGCTACCCACCGTAGTCGCCTTGGGCTTTGCCATCTCACAACGCCGAGCGCACCGAGCCTGGGTATACGCTTCCCAGCTTTTCCGACCCCCGCCCCGCGGCTGTGATTTACCTGCGTCGTCGTGTCGCGTAACATCTGAGGACCGGGGCTCTACAAAGTCGGGCATCCAAGCTCTTTTGGCCTATACCGATGTATGGAGTGGGCGGTAACAGTTCCACTGAATGGAACTGTTACCGCCCACTCCATACATCGGTATAGGCCAAAAGAGCTTGGATGCCCGACTTGGGCAAGTGCGGGTCCTCAGGGGATAATTGCTGTACCCACCTGCTTAAATCTCAGCTGTGGGGCGATGGTAGTGCTACCAGGAAATGGTAAAGCCGTGCCCGTGGGCCACTCGCTACCCCATTGGTACAACCCAACACAAGTATGGATAGAGGATGGGGTTGCCATAGACACCGAATGAAACCTACACAAACGTACACTTTTGAGCCCAAATGATTACGGATACGAATAGGAATGCACGTGCAGTGCTGTTCTAGCCTCTTATACTTGTTTGGAAAACACGCTGGGGGTTGCACAAATCAAATCCACACATTTGGCTCTCCTAGTATCACGTGATTAAGCCCTTAACAAGAAGCCTCCGTATATACCAATTATTTTTGTGTGATAGCTGAATTTAGTGTGCGCCCGTGACCAGGAATTAGGAAATTAGGAAGAACTTCACCCTAACCCCTAACCGAAAAGCCGTGACTATTTCGGCATAGTGAGTTTTAGGGGAGCGTGGGCGTAGTGCATATCGTTCTGCACATCGTCAGGCGCAAACAAGCCACTGTCATCTATTACGCTTCTAAATATGCGTGCCTTCTCTCTCTCTCTCTCTCTCTCTCTCTCACACACACACACACACACACTCTCTCTCTCTCTCTCTCTCTCTCTCAATCACGTGAGCCATGATAATTGCTATTATTAACAGTAATATATTATACAACAGCTGGATTTAGTGCGCACCCATGACCATTTTTTTAGGCATCATGTTGCTTTAAACATTCCCGTACGTGAGTTACTTTTGGGGGAGCGCATGTGTAGTGTGCCACATTCTTGTTGCCATCGTGACAGCTGACAAAGAGGTGTTTCGGAATTTCGGAAAACCGGTGGACACCGAAGTACCTGCACGTGAGTGTGTGTGTGTGTGTGTGCGTGTGTGCGTGTGTGTGCGCGCGCTAGCGCGCACATGCGTATGATTGCTATGGTGTTACAAGGTGCAGGTAATTAATTAATCCCCTCTCTCTCCACGTGGTAGCTGTGCTTCCCCCCGGACCTGTCCTCATGGGAGCTATGCTTTTCCTCTCCACATGGGAGCTATGCTTCCCCTGTTCACCTGGGAGCTATGCTTGTGTGTGTGCGTGTTTATGTTTATTTACTATCTACGTCAGAGTATGTCATAGCTAGCCATCCAGCCATCTGCAGCTAGCCATCCATCTGTGTGTGTGTGTGTGTGTGTGTGTGTGTGTGTGTGTGTGTGTGTGTGTGCGTGTGTGCACTAATAAGAATTGACCATTTTCTCACAATTACAGCTGATATGAATTGAGCCTGTTGAGAAATGATTATCCAACTACGCTGTGAACCCTGATAGGTACGTACTGCTGAGTGTGTGTGTGTGTGTGTGTGTGTGTGTGTGTGTGTGTGTGTGTGTGTGTGTGTGTGTGTGTGTGTGTGTGTGCGTTTGGATGTGTGTGTGTGGGAGCTATGCTTCCTCTGTCCACATGGGAGCTATGCTTCCCCTGTTCGCATGGACCAGCAAAGGTTGTGTGCATGTGTGTCACTGTGTTTGTGCATGTGTGTGGGGCAATGTGTACGTATGTTTGCATGTGTGTGTATTTGTGTGTGTGTGTGTGGAGAATGAGGGTGTTCAGGAGATATGGTGAGGGTGGGGGAGGGAGACAGAGAATTAGGAGTGAGGTGACTAGCAACATTGCCACACCTATGTCTGTCCCTCTTTCACCCCACCCCCCTCCCTTCATGTGATATGATTTCATCATGTAACTGTTGAACAAACACACAAATTCAATATTTTATTTGTCTTATAACTTGTCCTTTTTTATGTACCACTTAATAACACATTCCATCCCTTTTCTATTCTCCAGCCCCTATCTCAGAATATTAAAAATCTGGGGGTATCACGTTACTGACGCAGAATAAGCTAGGGCCTTTCTGCTGAGATGTCACCCATGCTCCCTTCACCTGCTCCAAGCCAAAGTCTTCAGGTTGAAAATATCAGTGGCCATCAGCCGTCCTTAGTATATGTGGTTGTCCAGCTTGGAGAGTCTGGCTGTTTATCTCACAGATGGATGAGCTTAGGCTGAGCTGGGATGTAAAAGAGGACCCAGGAGAAAGCACTCGTGGTGAGTATAACACTTCGTCAAGGTCTGGCTGTGCTTCCAGATCACTCTCCAGCTTGGAGAGTCTGATAGAACTGAATAACTGAATTATCACTAGCTATCACATGCTCTAGCTACTTGTAAAGAGATGTACTAGTTTGGAAAACACACTGGGGGTTGCACACAAATTTCGCCTCCCTCATATCACGTGCTTAAACGTGACGGGCGTATCCGCCCCCACTTGTAACCTACAAGAAGCTCCATAACATGGTAAATAGAAACTATGCCAGGGCCATAAATCCACCCTAACCCTAACCTCGGGCTGGTAGAATAGGTAATAACACCTTATTTCCAATTGGAAAGGTTTAGAGGTGGGATGTGTGCGCACTGGGGGTGTTGAGGGGGATGTGTACATACCTATGGGTGTGCACTGCTGGTGTTGAGGGGGATGTGTACATAGCTATGTGTGTGCACTGCTGGTGTTGAGGGGGATGTGTACATACCTATGGGTGTGCACTGCTGGTGTTGAGGGGGATGTGTACATACCTATGGGTGTGCACTGCTGGTGTTGAGGGGGATGTGTACATAGCTATGTGTGTGCGCTGGGGGGTGTTGAGGGGATGTGGGTGTGCGCAGGGGGGTGTTGAGGGGATGTGTACATACCTATGGCTGTGCACTGGGAGTGTTGAGGGGGATGTGTACATAGCTATGGGTGTGCACTGGGGGTGTTGAAGGGGATGTGTGCATACCTATGGGTGTGCGCTGGGGGGGGGGGGGGGGGGAAGGGGATGTGTACATACCTATGGGTGTGCACTGGGGGTGTTGAGGGGGATGTGTACATACCTATGGGTGTGCGCTGGGGGTGTTGAGGGTGATGTGTGCATACCTATGGGTGTGCACTGGGGGTGTTGAGGCGGATGTGTGCATAGCTATGGGTGTGCGTAGGGGGTGTTGAGGGGGATGTGTGCATACCTATGAGTGTGCACTGGGGGTGTTGAGGGGATGTGTACATACCTATGGGTGTGCACTGGGGGTGTTGAGGGTGATGTGTGCATAGCTATGGGTGTGCGTAGGGGGTGTTGAGGGGGATGTGTGCATACCTATGAGTGTGCACTGCTGGTGTTGAGGGGATGTGTACATACGTATGGGTGTGCACTGGGGGTGTTGAGGGGGATGTGTGCATAGCTATGGGTGTGCACTGGGGGGTGTTGAGGGGATGTGTACATACCTATGGCTGTGCACTGGGAGTGTTGAGGGGGATGTGTACATAGCTATGGGTGTGCACTGGGGGTGTTGAAGGGGATGTGTGCATACCTATGGGTGTGCACTGGGGGTGTTGAGGGGATGTGTACATACCTAAGGGTGTGCACTGGGAGTATTGAGGGGGATGTGTACATAGCTATGTGTGTGCACTGGGGGTGTTGAGGGGGATGTGTGCATACCTATGGGTGTGCGCTGGGGGGGGGGGGAAGGGGATGTGTACATACCTATGGGTGTGCACTGGGGGTGTTGAGGGGGATGTGTGCATAGCTATGGGTGTGCGCTGGGGGGTGTTGAGGGGATGTGTACATACCTATGGGTGTGCACTGGGGGTGTTGAGGGGGATGTGTGCATAGCTATGTGTGTGCACTGGGGGTCTTGAGGGGGATGTGTACATACCTATAGGTGTGCGCTGGGGGTGTTGAGGCGGATGTGTGCATAGCTATGGGTGTGCGTAGGGGGTGTTGAGGGGGATGTGTGCATACCTATGATTGTGCACTGGGGGTGTTAAAGGGATGTGTACATACCTATGGGTGTGCGTAGGGGGTGTTGAGGGGGATGTGTGCATACCTATGGGTGTGCACTGGGGGTGTTGAGGGGATGTGTACATACCTATGGGTGTGCACTGGGGGTGTTGAGGGGGTTGTGTGCACTAATAAGAATTGACCATTTTCTCACAATTACAGCTAATATGAATTGAGCCTGTTGATAAATGATTATCCAACTACGCTGTGATCACCCTGGTAGGTCCTACCATCCGCCTGTCATATGTTCTTGCCTGTTGTACGTCGCCATTGAATATAAATGGTACTCACGTGAGCAGCCTAATTGCGATCTACCCAGATCAACCGATCAACAATAAACCTACGCATTAACAAAACCGTTAAGATTCATAATTTCAAATGTATTAATGAATGTATATACTTGTGAATGTCTATGTCCGACTCTTCAGCTGTTAACCCTTTTTCTTGTTCTTGTTCACAGTCCGTGGGTGCTTGTGAATAAAGTTGAGAACTCGCTTGTTGAGCTAGTGGTTCATTTACAGGAGTGTCCAGACCATTCCTCAAAGGCTTCCCTGAGATACACTCTCACTTCAACACACAACCATTACTACCTCAACACTCTATCAGTACTTCTCTAGCTGAGAAACGTTTGGCTGTAAGAGAAGGGTTGGCTATTTTGGCTGGATGCCGACCGAGCTTACTAAACTGATCGAAGGACCAGCAAAGGTTGTGTGCATGTGTGTCACTGTGTTTGTGCATGTGTGTGGGGCAATGTGTACGTATGTTTGCATGTGTGTGTATTTGTGTGTGTGTGTGTGTGTGGAGAATGAGGGTGTTCAGGAGATATGGTGAGGGTGGGGGAGGGAGACAGAGAATTAGGAGTGAGGTGACTAGCAACATTGCCACACCTATGTCTGTCCCTCTTTCACCCCACCCCCCTCCCTTCATGTGATATGATTTCATCATGTAACTGTTGAACAAACACACAAATTCAATATTTTATTTGTCTTATAACTTGTCCTTTTTTATGTACCACTTAATAACACATTCCATCCCTTTTCTCTTCTCCAGCCCCTATCTCAGAATATTAAAAATCTGGGGGTATCACGTTACTGACGCAGAATATGCTAGGGCCATTCTGCTGAGATGTCACCCATGCTCCCTTCACCTGCTCCAAGCCAAAGTCTTCAGGTTGAAAATATCAGTGGCCATCAGCCGTCCTTAGTATATGTGGTTGTCCAGCTTGGAGAGTCTGATAGAACTGAATAACTGAATTATCACTAGCTATCACATGCTCTAGCTACTTGTAAAGAGATGTACTAGTTTGGAAAACACACTGGGGGTTGCACACAAATTTCGCCTCCCTCATATCACGTGATTAAACGTGACGGGCGTATCCGCCCCCACTTGTAACCTACAAGAAGCTCCATAACATGGTAAATAGAAACTATGCCAGGGCCATAAATCCACCCTAACCCTAACCCTAACCCTAAAAAAGAATCGAGCCATCACTAACCTTCTGGTTAAATCTAAGCCAGAAGCATGGGAGAAACCTTCCTCAGGGACCCAATGCACACCCATTGATTTAGGTCCCATTTGCTATACCCCACATCAGGACTGTTCCATTACTAAATGTAATAGGAGAGCCTGCGCCCTTTGCCCTAGACTCTCCACTGACTCGTCAGTGACAAGTAGAGTCAGCAAAAGAAAACACCGTATATACGGGGATTTCAATTGCCGTACATCTAGACTGGTATACCTCCTAGAATGTACTAAATGCGGCAAGCAATATGTAGGACAAACAATACTTACATTTGCTCATAGAGTCGCTAAGCATCTCCTCCATATCCGCCAACTTGGCAGAGATAAATTGCAATTGCACTTTAATGGAGACGGTCACACGGTGAACGATATAATCTTCCACCCGATCGCGACTATTGATATCCACATACCTATTAAGGAAGCAGAGAACTTGCTCCAATCCTTAGAAACGGTCTGGATCAAGAGGCTTGCTAGTTTGCAGCCCCTCGGTCTTAACTATATCCTTGAGGATAAACAAAGTCGCGTGATGTAATGATACGTCATTTACGTCACGTACTTTAAAATTTAAATCCACTTCCGGGTTACTTTTGGACCAATCGTTGCGCAGGAGTAGCCCCTCCTTCCCAACGCTTTTGCGTCCTAGAAACGCTATTCAGTTACGTTATAATACTTGCTGACTGCGTTCGAGACTAACAAACCGCTGAAGAAGCTCTATACCGAAAGGTATGCGAAACCGGTTCGGTTTATTGTTTCGCTGTGTGAGTTTAATGTTTTTACATTACTCTCACGTCTCAATCCCAGTCGCCGCTTGACTACATACCTTTTAAGGAGGTCAGTCATGCAACGACAGTGTTTGTTGTTATCATGATTTAATTCATAGATACAAAACAACGAATACACTCGGCTCTAACAACTGATTGAATTCAGGACTGTTATAGCTGTTCCAGGAAATTGTAAGTACTAGTGCCGCTCGCGTACAGGTTGTATAGCCATACAACTTCTTGCGCTCTGTTTTTTCTCTTTAGACACCGACATGAATGTGCCGGAGTCTCAGTCATCTAAAAAACAGAAAAATAAATTACCACAGAAGGAGCCACCCACCCTTAACGCGGGATCTCAGGCCCTTCCCCCTGCAACAACACCTAATCAAACCCTGAGAAGGGCCCCCAGATTTATTGGCTTAATAAACCAATTTCTGGCAAAGGTTAGAGGCCACCCTTTTTCTTAGAATCTGGGTGTGGTGAGGTTGACCCTTGTACCACTACCATTATCAATAACCCTAACCTTAACCTCATGGGGGAAACCCCAGGATACAACCCCAGCTCCGTCATTTTCCTTGACCGGGTGAGACCAATACTCAGCAGGCATACAAGCCGAATCAATGAGTCAAACAACATGCATTGCCAAGTCGCCCCTCCGTCCATGATACTGTTAGTCACAACACATGATCACTTTGAGCGCACTAACTCACTTCACGTCTGACGTTGGTTCAACTTTGGTTACGCGTTCGTCTGCCTCGCAACATTGTACTTGTTCTAACCCCTTGCCCTGAACCTAAACCTAACCTAACCTAAGTCCGGATGGCTGCCGAATTTTAAGGACCCAAGTGTTAGCTCAGCTTGGGTGCCTCAAGTTTGACTCACGTCCCCAGACCTAAGACGGAAGTGTTGTTACAGGCTCTTTGGTAACTCACTTTTTCCTGAATCTTGCGAAAATTTCTAAGTCATGATGCACATATCATTCTGGGTATGCCTGCATTGTTTCCCCTACATACTATAGGAGAGGGTACTCCTCGATGACTAAAACACTGGTGCAATACTGATGAGATGGGCCAGTATAAAGATAACCATCGAAACGCGTCTATTGCTAGGCAAATTTCCAACTTCGTCCTATGCGCGCAAAGATTCCAACTTTTGCCCTAGGCGAAAATCCATCTTTTGCCCTATTGCTAATGTAGCGGTGATTTTTTCTGCAATGAAGGTCCCAGGGATCAGGGATTTCGGACCCGTGTTGAGTTGGATAAAGTTTGGGTGTTGTCTTGGCTGAAGTCTGGTGGTTTATTGTAGCATTGCAATGGTGGTGAGCCGTTAAGGAGATCGGTCTTTGTTCGCTTGATAGCACGTATCGCGTTCCATTGTTTGTCCACTCATTGTGTTGTGTTGTTTTTGTTAGCTCTCTGTTTTCCTCTGTGTTTGTGCATGTTCCTCTGTTCCGTTGCGCGTGATTGGTATTTGTATGTGGTCAGGCGTGTTGTACTCCATCTGGATAGCTCTGGGGGATCGTTCCCCTATCCTAATCCTAACCTTAACCCTAACCCTAACCCTAACCCTAACCCTAACCCTAACCTTTCGATGTATTTCTTTCATTTGTAATTGTGTTACTAACACTTGAATAACATGACCCATTTTATTCAAAATCTATGTTTTCCTTTAACCACACACTCTGCTGTATAAACTTTTCGATGTATTTCTTTAATTCGTAATTGTGCAGCTAACACTTGAATAACATGACCCACTTTATTCAAAATCTGTTTTCCTATTACCACACACTCTGCTGTATATACTTTTCGATGTATTTCTTTAAATTGTAATTGTGTAACGAACACTTGAATAACATGACCCTCTTTATTCAAAATCTCTGTTTTCCTATTACCACATACTCTGATGTATAAGCTTTTCGTTGTGTTTATTTAATTCGCAATTGTGTAACCAACACTTGAATAACATGGCCCACTTTGTTCAAAATCTCTCTTTTCCTATTACAACACATTCCCCTGTTACTACTTCTCTATGTATTTTTATTTTAAAATTATTGTTTAACTGAACTTTAATAATGTGACCCTCTTCATTCAAAATCTCTGTTTTCCTACTATTAATTACTGCTGTGTTAACAGTTTGATGTATTTCTTTAATTCGTAATTGTGTAACTAACACTTGTACATCATGACCCCTTTATTCAAAATCTATTTTCGATTTTCCACACACTAGCCTGTAATTACTATTTAATGTATTTCTATATTTAATTATCTCTTAACCAAACTTGAAAATCTTGACCCACTTCATTCAAAATCTCTGTTTTCCTACTACCACACATTGCTCTGTATGAACTTCTTGATGTATTCGTTTAATCAGTAATTATTTAACTTGACTTGAAAATAATGAACCTCTTCATTCAAAATCTCTATTTTCCAACTACCTCACACTACCTTGTAATATCTAATTGTTCTTTTTCCTTAATGTATTATTGTTTCACCACACTTGAACATCATGACCTTTCGTGATCTCCAATTTCCTTTTACCACACATTGCCCTGTATGTACTTAATGTTTTTCATCAATCTATTATTGTTTAACTACATTTGAAAATCATTAATCATTTCATTCGATATCTCATTTCTTCTATTACCATACACTGCAGTATGACCTTGTTTTATTTTTCTTCATTCTATATTGTTTTCATCACCATTCAAAATCTTGAACTGTTTCATTTTTAATGTCTAATATCCTACTACGATGCATTGCCCCTAATAACTTCTTATTCGTTCTTTAGCTATTTATGTACACATGAATATCTTGACCCTCTTCATTAAAGTATCTATCCGACACACTGCCGTGTATGAACTTCTCAGTATTTTCTTAATCTATACTTGTTTATCTACACTTGAAAATTACGACCCTATTCATTCATAATATCTATTTTCCTGCTACCAGACCTTGTCCTGTTTGTACTTCTTGGTGAATTTTTGGAGTCAATAATTGTTTCACTTCGCTTGAAATTATGACCCACTTCATTCAAAATCTCTCCTATTACCACATAATACTAAGTAATATTTTCTTGGTCTGTTTTAATTGTTTAACTAAACACAAATATCACGAACCCTTTATTTCAAAACCTCTTTCCTATGACCCATACTGCTCACTTACACCTGCTTTATCCGTCCCTTTTATCCCATGTTTAACTGAATTTAAAATCTTTATCCACTTCTTTATCACATTGGATTAATTGTTGTCAAAAGTTTATCTGACCCTTTTAGTCTTGCTCTCTATGTTGCATTTATTTTTTAACGACACTGCATTCAAAATTGCATTTTTATGGTTTTCAACATTAGTACAGATTTGCATTAGCATGTATTGTAATTCATGAGTAGTTGCTGCTGTCGTTTATATGTATTTACATTTATAATCACACGCACGTACTGCATTCAGATGAACGGTGCTCAGAAATTTGATGCACCTAAAAATGCTGCATTTGCTGGATTCATACAGTCTTGCATTTTATATATTATGAAAGCATACAAACACGCTTTTATCAAAGTATTTTTTGTACGATGTATTCCCACGTGCATTCGTAAACATTTGAGAAATATAATATTTCCGTTTGCATCGTCTCATCTGCCAAAAATTGCCATGAATGTTTCCAGATATTTAGTTCTGACTGTTTGCACGTTAGTAACTGTGAGAGATTTAAATTGCATCACATTGTAGTAAACAAAAAAAATCCAAGTTCAATGTTTCGCCGTCAATTGCCATCTCGCGCATATCATTAAGTCCATAATATTTAAAATGATATTATCGATAGTCCCCATATGCGTGTACAGCTGCGGGTATCGTTTGCATCGTCTCGTCTGCCGAAAATTGGCATGTATGTTTCCTTTTAATTTGTTCTGTTTGCACGTTACTAACTGTGAGAGATCTGAATTACTCCACATTGGAGTAAACGAAAAATCCCGTTCAATGTTTCCATCGCCGTCAATTGCCGTCTCGTGCATATCATTAAGTCCAAAATATTTAAAATGATATTATCGATAGTCCCCATATGCGTGTACAGCTGCGGGTATCGTTTGCATCGTCTCATCTGCAAAAATTGCCATGTACGTTTCCAGATAACTTGTTCTGACCGTTTGCACGTAACTAACTGTGAGAGATTTGAATTTCTCCACATTGTAGTAAACAAAAATATCCAGTTCAATGTTTCTATCGCCGTCAATTGCCGTCTCGTGCATATCATTAAGTCCATAATATTTAAAATGATAATATCGATAGTCCCCATATACGTGTATAGGCTGCGGGTATAATCAAGTTGGTTACGTGCATGCATTTACCAAGTGTAAATACAAGTATTGCAAATGGTCGATCGGAAATACTCGTACCTGTTATATAGGAGACGGCTGGTTTCCTACTCGTCAGTTGATAGAAGCGTACCAGAGAGATGCTGCTCAGAGCAAGGCCATAAATTCTGATATGTATGAACACACATAGAATAATTCGGTCTGCATATGAGACCGTTACAGTCGTGTTTGATGCTAAATTGACAACTGATCTTCACAGTGTAGATGGACTTGCCAATTCTCAGTCAATGAACGTGCTCTCCAATCACTGCAGAGAAATGTATTAATACTGGTTGACTTTGCCATTTTCTGTCGTCAATACATTGCTTCATATACAATGTGCATTTGCTGCAGTCATATATACGCGTGTATTTACACATACAGCATTCACACGAATGTGGCATTCCAATTTGTGCATACGTACTTAGTGATGTTGCATCTATTTTGATTTTACTGCTTGCACGTAGATTACTATTCAAGAGATTTGTATTTTTCCACATAGTAACTAGAATACCGTTCAACGGTTGCAAATAATGCTATTGCCGTCAATTGTCATCTCGTGCATATCGTTAAGTCTAAAATGATATGATCGTCACTATATGCGTGTACAGCTGCATGTATAATGTAAAGGTTATATGCATTTACCAAGTGTGCAATGCAGAAACACTCGTACATGTTGTATGTGAGAGGAATAGTTAATATTATACTCGTTAGTTGATTGTCGTGTATCAACAGATGCACATAATGTCTTGGTTACACTCTATGGCAAGATTCGGAAACCGATTTGTATTATCTAATTCGGTCTGCTTTTACACGTCATCTCTCCTACTGTTACAGTCGTGTGTTAATGTTAAATTCAATGATCTGCACAGTGTAGATGGACATCGCAATTATCTGCCATTTTCTCGTCCCGACCCTCAAACCTCCATCCTTCTGGAATATAGGTAGGCTTTGTCATTCATACTCCATGCAACTGCATGTATGGAGCCAATAAAGTGTCCTTAATTAATCCACCTTGCAATACACATGATTGAGCCAGTGAATAATAGGTTGCTCCAAACCCTGTGAGAATGACCATCCGTGTTGTCAGACTTGCATAACAATTTTTTCTCAATTTAAAAAAATTGGGAGCTTTGATAAAATGGTTAATGTAATCCACCTCGTCAACAGTAACGGTATACAGATTCCTGCATTTGCCTCTATAATTGGCTAACACCCGACGATGTGTATGCACAGATAAATAAACCGTTCTATAATATAGGGCCCCTAACAGAAACTAAACAACTTATGACTCTCAAAGGAAACATAGTGAGACCATGCACAGCACGATCGATCCTGCATGTCCCATCACTAAGTTACAGTTGGTCTTTAAAAAACTCGGGCAACTCATATATGATGAGCGAATTAGTACCAAGTTATAACACTGTATCGAACAAAGAAAAATAACTGGGCCAAGGGATCATAGCACTTCCCTGAGGATTTACTGGACAAGACAATTGCTCAAATGTGCCATATATGAGTTTTTAGCAGATATCAAGCTCATACAAGGTACGTGTCAACTCTGCCTTTTGCATTTGAAAATTGGTGACAGTATGGTCCACAACTGGGGATTCACTATTAAATGCCGTGCATGGGAGTGACGTATAGGAGAGAATGTTTGGAACAATTCCAGAAGGCAAGCGAGAGTGCATGGCTAAAACCAGCTAGGGATGCTCAACCACTAGCACGCGAGGATTTGTAAACCATTACCAATGCAAGCCATAGAATCAGAGTGATTTGTACATGATCTCTGATAGAATGAACCCTTATTCAAATGCAGCAGCTTGCCGCATATGCTTTCACTTTTATATAATAAAATGCTATATCATACACTATTTTTAAATATAATACTGCTATATAAATGTTACAAAAAAAATCCTGATCTGCACTCTCCGACTATATTGGCATTGCCTTGCAGGATGTCTACTAACAGCCTCAGGAATCGAGCAGATGTGAGATTCATTTGTTTCATCGCGCATGTATACTTCGTCTTTCTTGTTCAAGTGGCAACTCCTCTGGTGGTGGGGACAATGCCTAATTTGTTGTCTAGGCTTTTATGCTGCCATTAATTAAGGGTCGGGAGTAGCTCCATCGATCGCAACTTTTATTTTTGTACCCTTCTGGATATCTCTCCGCACGTCCGTTTCTCTCCGGTATTAAACCATCATATTTTGTGGTAGTGTCGGAATTTTATTTTTATTTTTTGGCTCCTTTAAAGCCTTTAAAGGTCAAGAGTAGCTCAGCGCAACTATCTGTGCCCTTCTGGATATCATTCAGCAATCCTCCCTCCGATAACATTAAGTCGGATTTTCGTTTAAGCCTCTTCAATGCATATACCCATTTGGTCAGGAGTAGCTTCATCACTGCTTTCTTTCTTGTTTCGTACCCTTCTGGGTATCGCCATGCCCCAATATAAATATTCATATTGTCGGGCGGTAGACGATTTCTTTTTATTTAACTACGATTATTTAAAGGTACAGAATGAAAGAAATACAAAGTTCAATACATTACAATTACACAGTTTCTAAATCCCATGACAGATGCTGCATTGCCTCTCTGCACCCAAACGCTGGATTGAAGCCTTCTAAGAACCCTAAAAGGAATGCTGCACCTTGGGATGCATTGCAAAACCACTTGTTAAAGTGTGCCAGCTAGCATATAAACATCGTTTTTAATAAAATTACGTGATATCAGTGTGATTGTATTAATAATTTTGTATGTCTGTGTGTACATTATATTACATTAATGTATCTAAAATTAAATTAAAATAATTAAATCAACTCAATAAACATTTCTTTACAACACTTAAACATAAGCAAAGCTCAAATAAAAAAACCTCATCTGCACTGTCCAACATTTTGCCTTGCAGGATAGCTACTAACAGTCTCAAACTGAAGCAGATGCGAGATTCATTTGTAAGATCGTGTATATTTATTTGGTCCAGCTTGTCCAAGTGGCAACTCCAACACATGTAGGACGATGATGTACTTCCTGTTTGTGAGGTGGAAAAAGGTAAGAGCTATGCACATCTACTTATGTATGTGATAGTACAACAGGCAATTCTGTACACTTGTATGCACATTATCTACTAAAAACACACACTGGTAATGAACAATGTGCAAGAACCCATATGGTGCACCCTTGAAAAACTGAACTCCCTTTTGTAATAAGCATGTGCACTTGTTTTTTAAGGTGCATTTTGGCTGAGCATATCACATAATTGCTTTTATTTTAAAGAGGTATTACTATAATGGTATACATAATTATTTAATTGCAACTAACACTAATACCTGAAATCGTGTAGTATACATAAACATCTTAGTTATACACAAACGGCTATTTATACTTGTACTATACAAGTACAAAAAAATGTATACTGTTACAATAGAATGGCTATGAGATTTACTGCATGGAAAGTGGCTTTACGAATGTTTGACCTCATCAGCAACCTTGAGTACGATCCCAAGCATAAGTATGTCCCATTGGACACGCTTATGGTAGAGAGTTAATGGTACCTTGCAGGTAACTGTGTGTCCGTGGGCCTGTAAAGCTTCTAAACCTATGTATAAGTGTGTAGAAGCTTGGTATGGTAATGGTGGCTAGTGTCTTAGTTGTGCATGCCCGCGCAAGTCTGTAAGCTTCATGTAAGTGTCCTCGTGGCTATTTAAGCTTTTATAAGGCATATTGCAAGTGTCCCTGTGGCTATATTAAAGGCTGCAAGTGTACCTGTTGCAAGGCATTGCAGGTGTACAATTGCAAGTGTAGCTATTGCTATGTAATATTTTTGTAAGGCATTGCAGGTGCACCCATTGCAAATGTCCCGTGGCTATTTACAAAGCATTGCAAGTGTACTGTACCAGCTAGCGGATGAGGATGATAAACTTACAAGTGCTGAGATGTGTGTGCTAAAACTTGTGTGAAACTGATCCTGACTGATTATTCTTTTATTGGCTGGATAAAGCAGACAACATTAAATGCCAGCCGCAAAAACGAATAGATTATTTGGCATTTATGGCCTTGGGTCCGTTCAGCTTTCCCCCATACCCAACCTTGACTCAGTGAGGTACTTGCCTCCACTTTTTTTTTTTCATTTTAATGCTATGGCCACTTGTAGTAACTAACTGATGGCACAATTGCTAAATGCTTTGGGCAGTAATATACCATTATGTATTTGGTAGTGCTTACATGAGTGTTACAATATATTAAAACCAATTGAAATAGGACCATAGGGTGCTTAAGCTAATCTACCTCAAACTAAAATTAATTTAACTACTATAGGTCTCAGTGTGCACCATTGATAGATGTATATAATACATCGTACACTGTGATAAGTAGTACATAGGCCTAGACCCGTAAGCTGTTTGCTGCATAATATGTTATAGCACCCATAAATAATTTAGTAATTGTGTGTGTGTGTGTGTGTGTGTGTCTGTGTGTGTGTGTATATGAATGTGTATGTGTGCTTGTGTGAGAATAAATTCACTTATATTTATATATTACTATTCACTTTCTTTATCCAGGTTGTACATTGTGAGAGGCACAACCTTTAATGTTTGGGATCCTTTTTATACATGTGTGCCTTTGTTTATTTTTATTCGTGAACTTTTTTTTTTAACTGCCATGGCAAATGTGTGTGATTTTTAAGGAAGGCCCTAGTGGCCTTGACAAAATCAAACAATTATAATCTAGGCCTGTATTATTTTTAGTAGGAGTAAAGAAATTAAGTCTGCCCCAGGAATGTTGGTGTATCAACTAAGCTATATGACAAGGCCATATGTGTGTGTGTGTTGTGTGTGTGTGAGTTGTGTGTGTGTGTAGTGCATTTTACTCGCGCTGCATACTTGTGTGAAGATTGCACATGTCACGGCAGATATGGTGTAAGCTTTTACATGGCATGCCAGTCGTGTGTGAGGCTTGGTTAATATTAAAGGCCAAACTTAGTGCATAAGCCCGTATATAGGCAGTCATTTGTATAATGGTCTACGTGTTTACATTGTGCAGCCATTGTATACAAGTACAAGCCACTTAAATAATTCAATATTTCATTTTTTGTCACCAACCCACAATTGCACTGGAAGGTTATGTTACCACTACATTATGGCATATCTATAATTGGAAATTGTAGTGGGAGGTTAACGGCTACACAAGGTACTGAGCATTATGGCTCTGGGTCCACTCAGCTTCCTCCCATAACCAATTTTGACATTGCTAGCTTGTATAAGTGTCCCCGTGCCTATGTATGCCTTTACAAAGCATTGCAGGTGCCCCGTGGCTACGTTTAAGCTGCTAAAGGCACTGCAAATGCCGCATGGGAGTACAAGCTTGTCCAATAGCATTGTTATTTATTTTAAGTGTTGCCCGTAATGCTAAAAGCATTTTTGAAGCAGTGTAAGTGTGCAACATTAGTGTAGACCGTTAGAGCTTTTTTGCAGGTGTGCCCAAGGCAGTGTAAAGTTAGCATAAATGTACCCTTGACAGTGCAAGTGTGCCTGTGACGGTGTAAACTTTTTAAATGCAAGTCTATAGCCACAGTACAAAGGGGAGGTGAGAATTATGCAAGCAAGGCAATTTGTCTTAGTATAATTATGTACTTACCAACCCTACTTTGCAATAGCCACTGCTTCAATGTCACCTTCATATTTGCCTGTTTGCATGGCTGTATTTTGTTCCCACTTGGTGATAACTTTTTTTTTTTTTCAGATGAGGGTCAAAAATGATGCATGCCTTCAAAGCACTGCTGGTCCACCTGGAAACGTAGAAGAAAATATTTATAATAACCTACAAGTACCAACTATTAATTTTATTGCTTCAATAAATCTTATTGTTATGGTGGTTCCCATATATTTAAGCAGACCACAATGTGTCAATTATAATGCATGTGTGCATAACCCTCTGAAGCTATTGACAACAGACTTGACATTTGTGTTCAAAACTATTACATCTTAATAGATCTTATTTTGGGTGAGATGGGACCGAATACCATTATGTATTTGGTACAATGTATTTGAACCAATTCAAACAGGACCGCCCATAGGGTACTTATAAGTTAATGAGTCTCTCGTTTAAATTAAATTTATTACTACTGTAAACTTATAAGGTCTCTCTGCCTGGCACAGTAATCTCGCGAGTAGGTGTTACCTATATAGCACAGCAGATTCTTATAATGCGTACATCTACAGTGTATCTTACATACATGTATAGGTATGTGTTGGTTACCCAAAGAATTCATGCATATTGTTATTTTCCTACATATCTTTTTACTTAGAACCTTTGTAAGAGCCAAAATCAAAAAAATTGGAAACCTTTTTTTTGTGTACTATTTTTAACTGCACTGCATGGCAAATATGTGTGATTTTAAGGAAGGACCTAGTGGCCTTATCAAAACAATAGAGCAACGCATGGTAGTAAGTAAATTTTTAGTAGGGGTAAATACATATACACGGTCTGCCGTTTAGGCATGTTCAAAGCGTGTATCTGTATCCATGACAAAGGCTACGTGACATATATGAGCGTGTGCGTGCGTGTGTTTGTGTGGTGGTGGGGGTAGTGCATTTCAATCACGTGGCAGACGTGTACGAAGATTGGGTACGGCTGATATTGCTTTTACATGGCATGCCAGTAATTTGTTAAGCTAGTGGAGGGGTAGTGCGTTAGAATCGGCATGATTAAAGATGTCATTAAGCTTACGTGCCACGCCTGTCGTGTGTAAAGCTTGGATAATAGACAAGGCAGTATGTGTGTATGTGGGGTGGGGGGGGTTGTGCATTAGAATCGGCACTGCAAACACAGTTAAGGATTGCACGTGGCACGGCAGATGTGTACAAAGCTTGTACATGGCACGGCAGGCAGACGTACAAAAGTAGTGATGCGGGGGCACCTAGCCTTTGTAAGGTAACTGTAAAACACACTGGAGATAAAATAAATATATTGTTGCGATACACAAAAATAAAAACGCTTAAGAAAACCCCTGCTATGGGAGGAACATAGCGGACCCAAAGCCATAATGCTATGAACCTTGGCGGTACTTTGTTCCCGGGCCTCGCTGGTATAAATGAAATACAATCGATTTGTCTATTTATAGCGATGTATTAACCTTACGAAGCAGTTGTGGGTTCATCAGTATGAATGTAATTAAGTCAACAAATCTGTTTAAGTCGTTTGCTAATTGCAAGTTGTTTTAATTCGCAGTGCGATGTTTCTTCACATACTAAGGACATGTAATACAGTGTACACTTAAAATGATGTAGTTCCAGTATGTGCACTTCAATAGAATTTATGCAAGGAAAATTTGTAAGTCTGTTGGGTGGGTTGGCGGGTGGTTGGTCCTTCCCTTAGTGCATCAAGACGTTCTAACAAGCCCATCGTGGCAGCACACGTAACCTTAGCTAAGTGACAAGGCCATATGCAGGTACTGTAGTGCTTTTTACTAGCGCTGCATACGTGTGTTCAAATTATACATGGCACTGCAGGTATGAAGCTAGCTGGTAAAAGACACGCCACACGCGTGAGTGAAGCCTGGTTAATTAATGGACAACGACTTAATTTAGGTGACAAGGTAGGTACGGTAGTGCGTTTGAATCGCACGTCTTAGGGATATAATATTGAACGTGACCCAGCAGATGTGAATTAAGCTCGTTTGTGGCACGCCAGTCGTGTGGGAAGCTTAGGTAATAGAAAAAACTTGTATCAACGGCCATATGTGCGGACGTTGTACAAATAAGTAATTAGGAACGTACCTCGATGGATGTTCAATAGACGAGAACAAAGTTCGGTCTTGCGTGGGCAGTCTGTCCTCGCTCCTTTGCCACACATTTCTAAAGGATGAAAGGTGTAAGGCAAGTCTATGGCAAATTTCAAAGTATCGAGTGGTTGTACATAAAGGGACTCGCGCATTGTATTCCGGAATAGGTTGTACACTCTCCCGCGTACCCCTGTTCACCTTCAGAAATGTGCGGCACGTATATCCCACCCTTGGTACCTGTTTAAACAGCTCAGCTCTGCTACCAAGGCCAATCGCTACAAAGTGCATTAAAAGGAATTATTAATAAGTAACTATTTCAAATTCAAATTTTAAGGATTAGATTGGTAGGTAGCGAGCGTACAGGCTGCTTATTGTAGTGACGTGAGGGTTTTTAAAAGGTGAGGGGCAAAGCTTATATCTGTGTGGAGTGCGTGTGCAGTGTGTACGCGCTGGATGGTCTGCCTCGTAACTAGAGGTCTGCTTGATGCAGCAATTGGTCCTATATGGTGCTTACGATACGCCAGAGCACAACGCAATCTTCCAACAACACGTCCTAATGCAGTGGCGCTTTGAACCTATTGTACACTACGTCAAGCCTTGATGTTAGTAAAATAGACACCCGTAAATGACATTCGTGCTGAACAATTACTGCTCTGTTCAGAGCAACCATACAAATATAATCATCGTATACCTGGCGCTAACACAAGGATTCGTTGCACAGTACAACACTGGGCCCAAAACGCGAGTCACTCGAAGATGATAAACAAATAATTTTAGTCGTGCCCGGACCATACATGTATGTCAATTAAATCAATTGATTTTCAATTGGCAGCCAAACGAACGGAAGGCATAAGTGGTGTCGTGACTCTAAGCTTTTCTCGTATGAATGATAGCTTGTTGATGTGTGCCCGTGACCTAGAACGCTGACGGCGTAGTATGTATGGATTTGAACGAGGGTACCCATGTCTGTTGTAAAGGCTACGTACCCGTGGTTATGTAAGCTAATGCAAGTATACCCGTGACCACGTAAGCTTGCCCCATGGCTATGTATGCGTACCCGTGGCTATGTAAGCGAATGCAAGTATACCCGTGACCACGTAAGCTTGCCCCATGGCTATGTATGCGTACCCGTGGCTATGTAAGCGAATGTAAGTATACTAGGAAACATGGGGCACGGCAGATGTGAACTAAGGTTGTAAATAGCAGGCGGTAGAAAGTGGCACAACCTGAAATGTTTGGGATCCCCACATGTGCACCTTCGTTTTGTGTAACTTTTTTTTAAAACTGCCATGGCAACTGTGTGTGATTTTTAAGGAAGGCCCTATTGGCCTTGACAAAATAATTTAGGCCTATATTTATTTTTTAGTAGGAGTAAAGAAATTTAGTCTGCCTCAGGCATGTTGGTGTATCAACGAAGCTATGTGGCAAGGCCATGTGTGTGTGTGTGTGTATGTGTGTGTATGTGTGTGTGTAGTGCGGTTGACTCGCGCTGCATACGTGTGTGAGGATTGCACATGGCACGGCAGATATGGAGTAAGCTTTTACATGGCATGCCAGTCGTGTGTGAGGCTTGGTTAATAGAACAAAGCTTGTATCAAAACCAAACCTACGTGAGCGTGGGTGGGGGGGGGGGGGGGGGGGTTACGGAAGTGTGTTTGACTCGCGCGGCAGATGCTAACGAAGATTGAAAATGACACTGTAGATGTGAACTAAGCTTGCAGATCTATCGCCAGTCGTGTGGGAGGCTTGGTGTATAGACATATAAGACGGGGTGACAAGCCATATCGGCCATATGTGTAGAACCGACGCGGCAAACGCGTTTGAAGATAGCACATAGCACGGCAGACGTGTACTAACTTGGTACATGGTACGGCAGATGTGTTAGACGCTTGAACATGGCACGGCAGACACGTTGTACAAAATAGTGATTATAGGGACGCACCTTCGACGGAAGTGAAGACGAGCGTTCAATAGACGAGTACAAAGTTCGGTCTAGACCTGTCGATGCATGGGGAGTCTGTAGACGCTTGCCCTCGCTCTTTACAACTGCGTTCAATAGACGAGTACAAAGTTCGGTCTAGACCTGTCGATGCATGGGGAGTCTGTAGACGCTTGCCCTCGCTCTTTACAACTGTTTCACTTCTTGCGAGATGGGCACGAGCAAGTGGTCCCTCGCGTGTACGGAGCGATAAACGGGATTCGAGGGACCATTAGCGCCGATGCAAGGCACAGATGCGTATGAATAATATTGGTCCCTCGATGAGGGACCAACCGCAATACGCAATGTATTGCATCTGGGCCATACGCATCAAGTGCGGGGGTCAGCTGTATAAACTTTTCGATGTATTTCTTTAATTCGTAATTGTGTTATCAACACTTGAATAACATGACCCACTTTATTCAAAATCTCTGTTTTCCTATTACAACACACTGCCCTGTTACTACTTCTCTATGTATTTATATTTTAAAATTATCGTTTAACTGAACTTTAGTAGTGTGACCCTCTTCATTCAAATTCTCGGTTTTCCTACTACACACTCTGCTGTATTAACTTTTTGATGTATTTCTTTAATTCGTAATTGTGTAATTAACACTTGTACATCATGACCCCTTTATTTAAAATCTTTTTTCGAATTTCCACACACTAGCCTGTAATTACTATTTAATGTCTTTCTATATTTAAATATCTCTTAACCAAACTTGAAAATTGTGACCCTCTTCATTCAAAATCTCTGTTTTCCTACTGCCACACATTGCTCTGTATGAACTTCTTGATGTATTCGTTTAATCAGTAATTATTTAACTTGACTTGAAAGTAATGAACCTCTTCATTCAAAATCTCTATTTTCCAACTACCTCACACTACCTTGTAATATCTAATTGTTCTTTTTCCTTAATGTATTATTGTTTCACTACACTTGAACATCATGACCTTTTGTCATCTCCAATTTCCTTTTACCACACATTGCCCTGTATGTACTTGATGTTTTTCATCAATCTATTATTGTTTAACTACATTTGAAAATCATTAACCATTTCATTCGATATCTCATTTTTTCTATTACCATACACTGCAGTATGACCTTGTTTTATTTTTTTTCAATCAATATTTTTTTCATTACCCTTGAAAATCATGAACTGTTTCATTTTTAATGTCTGATATCCTACTACGATACATTGCCCCTAATAACTTCTTGTTCGTTCTTTAGTTATTTATGTACACATGAATATCTTGACCCTCTTCATTAAAAGTATCTATCCGACACACTGCCGTGTATGAACTTCTCAGTATTTTCTTAATCTATAATTGTTTATCAACACTTCAAAATTACGACCCTATTCATTCATATTATCTATTTTCCTGCTACCAGACCTTGCTCTGTATGTACTTGGTGAAATTTTGGAGTCAATAATTGTTTAACTTCGCTAGAAAATTATCACCTACTTCATTCAAAATCTCTCCTTCTACCACATAATACTAAGTAATATTTTCTTGGTCTGTTTTAATTGTTTAACTAAACACAAATATCATGAACCCTTCATTTCAAAACCTCTTTCCTATGACCCATACTGCTCACTTACACCTGCTTTATCCGTCCCTTTTATCCCTATGTTTCACTGAATTTAAAATCTTTATCCACTTCTTTATCACATTGGACACATTGTTGTCAAAAGTTTATCTGACCCTTTTAGTCTTGCTCTCTATGTTGCATTTGTTTTTAACGACACTGCATTCAAAATTGCATTTTTATGGTTTTCAACATTAGTACAGATTTGCATTAGCATGTATTCTAATTCATGAGCAGTTGGTGCTGTCGTTTATATGTATTTACATTTATAATCACACGCACGTACTGCATTCAGATGAACGGTGCTCAGAAATTTGACGCACCCAAAAATGCTGCATTTGCTGGATTCATACAGTCTTGCATTTTATATATTATGAAAGCATACAAACACGCTTTTATCAAAGTATTTTTTGTACGATGTATTCCCACGTGCATTCGTAAACATTTGAGAAATATAAAATTTGCGTTTGCAACGTCTCATCTGCCAAAAATTGCCATGAATGTTTCCAGATAATTAGTTCTGACTGTTTGCACGTTAGTAACTGTGAGAGATTTAAATTACATCACATTGTAGTAAACAAAATAATCCAAGTTCAATGTTTCGCCGTCAATTGCCATCTCGAGCATTTCATTAAGTCCATAATATTTAAAATGATATTATCGATAGTCCCCATATGCGTGTACAGCTGCGGGTATCGTTTGCATCGTCTCCTCTGCCGAAAATTGGCATGTATGTTTCCTTTTAATTTGCATGTTTGCAGGTTACTAACAGTGAGAGATCTGAATTACTCCACATTGGAGTAAACGAAAAAATCCCGTTCAATGTTTCTATCGCCGTCAATTGCCGTCTCGTGCATATCATTAAGTCCAAAATATTTAAAATGATATTATCGATAGTCCCCATATGCGTGTACAGCTGCGGGTATCGTTTGCATCGTCTCATCTGCCAAAAATTGCCATGTACGTTTCCAGATAATTTGTTCTGACCGTTTGCACGTAACTAACTGTGAGAGATTTGAATTGCTCCACATTGTTGTAAACAAAAATATTCAGGTCAATGTTTCTATCGCCGTCAATTGCCGTCTCGTGCATATCATTAAATCCATAATATTTAAAATGATAATATCGATAGTCCCCATATGCGTGTATAGGCTGCGGGTATAATCAAATTGGTTACGTGCATGCATTTACCAAGTGTAAATACAAGTATTGCAAATGGTCGATCGGAAATACTCGTACCTGTTATATAGGAGACGGCTGGTTTCCTACTCGTCAGTTGATAGAAGCGTACCAGAGAGATGCTGCTCAGAGCAAGGCCATAAATTCTGATATGTATGAACACACATTGAATAATTCGGTCTGCATATGAGACCGTTACAGTCGTGTTTGATGCTAAATTGACAACTGATCATCACAGTGTAGATGGACTTGCCAATTCTCAGTCAATGAACGTACTGTCCAATCACTGCAGAGAAATGTATTAATACTGGTTGACTGCCATTTTCTATCGTCAATACATTGCTTCATATACAATGTGCATTTGCTGCAGTCATATATACGTGTGTATTTACACGTACAGCATTCACACGAACGGAGCATTCCAATTTGTGCATACGTACTTAGTGATGTTGCATCTTTTTTGATTTTACTGCTTGCACGTAGATTACTATTCAAGAGATTTGTATTTTTCCACATTGTAACTAGAATACCTTTCAACGGTTGCAAATAATGCTATTGCCGTCAATTGCCATCTCGTGCATATCGTTAAGTCTAAAATGATATGATCGTCACTATATGCGTGTACAGCTGCATGTATAATGTAAAGGTTATATGCATTTACCAAGTGCACAATGCGGAAACACTCGTACATGCATGTTGCATGTGAGATGAATAGTTAATATTATACTCGTTAGTTGATTGTCGTGTATCAACAGATGCACATAATGTCTTGGTTATACTCTATGGCAAGATTCGGAAACCGATTTGTATTATCTAATTCGGTCTGCTTTTACACGTCATATCTCCTACTGTTCCAGCCGTGTGTTAATGTTAAATTCAATGATCTGCACAGTGTAGATGGACATCGCAATTATCTGCCATTTTCTCGTCCCGACCCTCAAACCTCCATCCTTCTGGATATAGGTAGGCTTTGTCATTCAAGCTCCATGCAACAGCATGTATGGAGCCAATAAAGTGTCCTTAATTAATCCATATTGCAATACACATGATTGAGCCAGTGAATAATAGGTTGCTCCAAACCCTGTGAGAATGACCATCCGTGTTGTCAGACTTGCATAACAATTTTTTCTCAATTTAAAAAAATTGGGAGGTTAGATAAAATGGTAAATGTAATCCACCTCGTCAACAATAACGGTATACAGATTCCTGCATTTGCCTCTATAATTGGTTAACACCCGACGATGTGTATGCACAGATAAATAAACCGTTCTATAATATACGGCCCCTAACAGAAACTAAACAACTTATGACTCTCAAAGGAAACATAGTGAGACCATGCACAGCACGATGTCCCATCACTAAGTTACAGTAGGTCTTTAAAAAAACTCGGGCAACTCATATATGATGAGCGAATTAGTACCAAGTTATAACACTGTATCGAACAAACAAAATAATAACTGGGCCAAGGGATCATAGCACTTCCCTGAGGATTTACTGGACAAGACAATTGCTCAAATGTGCCATATATGAGTTTTTAGCAGATATAAAGCTCTTAGAAGGTACGTGTCAACTCTGCCTTTTGCATTTGAAAATTGGTGACACTATGGTCCACAACTGGGGATTCACAATTGAATGCCGTGCATGGGAGTGACGTATAGGAGAGAAGGTTTGGAACAATTCCAGAAGGCAAGCGAGAGTGCATGGCTAAAACCAGCAGGGGATGCTCAACCACTAGCACGAAATGATTTGTAAACCATTACCAAGGCATAGAATCAGAGAGATGTATACATGATCTCTGATAGAATGAACCCTTGTTCAAATGCGGCAGCTTGCCGCATATGCTTTCACTTTTATATATTAAAATGCTATATCATGCACTATTTTTTTATATAATACTGCTATATAAATGTTACAAAAAAAATCCTGATCTGCACTGTCCGACTTTATTAGCATTGCCGTGCAGGATGGGTACTATCAGCCTCAGAATAGAGCAGATGTGAGATTCATTTGTTTCATCGCGATGTATATACTTCTTTCTTGTTCAAGTGGCAACTCGGGTGGTGGGGACAACGCCTAATTTGTTGTCTAGGCTTTTATGCTGCCATTAATTAAGGGTCGGGAGTAGCTCCATCGCATCTTTCTTTTTTGTACCCTTCTGGATATCTCTCCGTCCGTCCGTTTCTCTCCGGTATTAAACCTTCATACATTATGGTAGTGTCGGATTTTTATTATTATTTTTCCTTTAAAGCCTTTAAAGGTCAAGAGTAGCTCAGCGCAACTATCTTTACCCTTCTGGATATCATTCAGCAGTCCTCCCTCCGATATCATATTAAGTCGGATTTTCGTTTAAGCCTCTTCAATGCATATACCCATTTGGTCAGGAGTAGCTTCATCGCTGCTTTCTTTCTTGCCATGCCCCAATAATATTAATATTGTCGGACGGTAAAGACGATATTTTTTTTTACTGTGTTGAAATGGATGGTCTAATAAAGGTACAGAATGAAAGAAACACAAAGTTCAATACATTATAATTACACTGCTTCTAAATCCCATGACAGATGCTGCATTGCCTCTCTGCACTGCAACGCTATATTGAAGCCTTCTGAGAACCCTAAAAGGAATGCTGCACCTTGGTATGCATTGCAAAACCACTTGCTTGTGGCAGCTAGCTTATTAACATCGTGCTACTTGTTAATAAAATTACGTGATATCAGTGTGATTGTATTAATAATTTTGTATGTCTGTGTGTAGATTTTATTACATTAATGTATCTAAAATGAAATTAAAATAATGCAATCAACTCAATAAACATTTCTTTACAACACTTAAACATAAGCAATGCTCCAATAAAAAAAACCTCATCTGCACTGTCCAACTTTTTGCCTTGCAGGATAGCTACTAACAGTCTCAAACTGAAGCAGATGCGAGATTCATTTGTAAGATCGTGTATATTTATTTGGTCCAGCTTGTCCAGGTGGCAACTCCTACACATGTAGGACGCAGATGTACTTCCTGTATGTGAGGTGGGAAATAGGTAAGAGCTATGCACATCTACTTATGTATGTGATAGTACAACAGGCAATTCTCTACACTTGTATGCATTAACTACTAAAAACACACACTGGTCATAAACAATGTGCAAGAACCCATGTGCTGCACCCTTGAAATACTGTTGTCCCATTTGTAATAAGAACGTGCACTTGTCTTTTAAGGTGCATTTTGGCTGAGCATATCATATAATTGCTTTTATTTTAAAGATGTATTACTATAATGGTATCATACATAATTATTTCATTGCAACTAACACTAATTCCTGAAATCGTGTAGTATACATGAACATCTTAGTTATACACAAATGGCTTTTTGTACTATACAAGTACAAAAAAATGTATACAGTTACAATAGCATGGCTATGAGGTTTACTGCATGGGAAGAGGCTTTAGGAATGTTTGACCTCATCAACAACCTTGAATACGATCCCAAGCATAAGTATGTCCCATTGGACAATCAAGTAATATAATCAATACATGTAGCTATCGGAAATTGGTATAGTATATTTATTGTGTATGTGTGTACATGTATGTAATGCATAAGAAAAATTTAGAAGGTCCATAAAAGTGTGCATAACCCACACAAACAGCATTCGCGTTCACATGACGATTATGTAAGGCTAATCAATTTGAAAGGCAAAGATTCTGTAACAATGGTTGTTACTTTAGCCCCCTTTCCCACTGGACTTTACCACCTCTGCTGCCAAGTAAGGTATGTGATTCCCCTTGCCTATCTCACTTCTAACCCTTCAAAATCGTGAACCTCGCCCTGACAGACTGTTCCATGAACAGTTATTAGGCACTAAATTTTTTAATGATTGGCGGTCACAAGCTGAGGACCACTTAGCACCCAGACAACATTAAACGTCAGCCAGCCTGAACTAATTTATGGTTTACGTGTGCGCTAATTATAGTAATATACTGACAGCAGGTGTTTCTGGCGTCGTACGATTGTGTGGCCAACAAGAAGTAAGACGTGGACAGTCGCTGGATGCTTCTCCAATGTACGTGCATCTAATTATTTGACGTATCGATTTATGGTATTAACGTCTGTGAAGCTTGTGCATGGCACGCCTGACGTGTGCGAAGCTTGAAGGTGGCAAGTGAGACGTGGATATAGCATGTAAATGGCACGGGAGACATGAATATAGCTTGTAGAGCGTGAGTACTAACGTGATGGATGCACGGTGACTTGTACGAAGATAGTATGTGGCACGGGTAACGTGTATACAGATGGCAAGGCTAGTGTGTGATTAAACAGGCCCATATCACGCGGTGCTTACCTAGTTGTCGATCCAGCCAACCTCTGCTACCAAGGCCGATATCAATTTAAGAATTATTAATGAGTAATTATTTCCAATATCTACTTAATGACAAGTAGCTTAGTGTTACTTCGAAAGGTAGTAAAACAGGTGAGAAAGGCTCGAATAAGACTGGCAATGAGCTTATCAGTGTGATGCTTGCGTGTGTGAGTAAAGACTACACGCTCGTGCATATACTTTAGCTGCGTCACTTAATATCCGGGCAACATCAAAGCTTGACATTGTAAAAGTAGGCCCTTATGAGATTCAATGATGTGGTCCACAAATAAACAGAGCAGCCAGCAGATAAGTTTGACCGTGCATTCGTATGGTATAGAGCTTGTATAAGTGTGCCCGTGAGACTAAGCTTGCATATGCCCGTGACCGTGTACACGCTTATGGTAGAGAGTTAACGGTACCTTGCATGTAACTGTGTGTCCTAACTTTAGAGCTTCTAAACCTATGTATAAGTGTGCAGAAGCTTGGTATGGTAATGGTGGCTAGTGTATAAGTGTTGTGCATGCCCGCGCGAGTCTGTAAGCTTCATGTAAGTGTCCTCGTGGCTATTTAATCTTTAAAAGGCATATTGCAAGTGTCCCTGTGGCTATATGAAAGGCTGCAAGTGTACTCGTTGCAAGGCATTGCAGGTGTACCATTGCAAGTGTAGCTATTGCTATGTAATATTTTTGTAAGGCATTGCAGGTGCACCCATTGCAAATGTCCCGTGGCTATTTACAAACCATTGCAAGTGCACTGTACCAGCTAGCGAATGAGGATGAGAAGCTTACATGTGCTCGGATGTGCGTGCTAAATCTTGTGTGAAACTGATCCTGACAGATTTTTTTTTTATTGGCTGGATTCAGCAGACAACATTAGATGCCAGCCGCAAAAACGAATTTATTGTTTGGCATTTACGGCCCTGGGTCCGTTCAGCTTTCCCCATACCCAACCACGACTCAGTGAGGTACTTACCGCCACTTAATTTTTTTCATTTTTATGCTATGGCCACTTGTAGTAGCTAACTGATGGCACAATTGCTAAATGCTTTGGGCAGTAATATACCATGACGTATTTGGTAGTTATTACATGGGTGTTACAATACATAAAAACCAATTGAAATAGGTCCATAGGGTGCTTAAGCTAATCTACCTCAAACTAAAATTAATTTAACTGCTATAGGTCTCAGTGTGCACCATTGATAGCTCTATATAATACATCGTACACTGTGATAAGTACATAGGCCTAGACCCGTAAGCTATGTTTGCTGCATAATATGTTATAGCAGCCTTAAATAATTTAGTATTTGTGTGTGCGTGTGTGTGTGTTTGCATGTGTATGTGTGTTTGTGTGAGGATAAATTCACTTATATTTATATATTACTATTCACTTTCTTTATCCAGGTTCTACATTGTGAGAGGCACAACCTTTAATGTTTGGGATCCTTTTTACACATGTGCACCTTTATTTTTATTTGTGTAACTTTTTTTTTTAAACTGCCATGGCAAATGTGTGTGATTTTTAAGTAAGGCCCTAGTGGCCTTGACAAAATAAATCAATTATAATCTAGGCCTGTATTATTTTTAGTAGGAGTAAAGAAATTAAGTCTGCCCCAGGCATGTTGGTGTATCAACGAAGCTATGTGACAAGGCCATATGTGTGTGTGTGTTTGTGTGTGTGTGTGTGTTGTGTGTGTGCGTGTTGTTTGTGTGTGTGTGTGTGTGTGTAGTGCATTTTACTCGCGCTGCATACGTGTGTGAAGATTGAACATGGCACGGCAGATATGGAGTAAGCTATTGCATGGCATGCCAGTCGTGTGTGAGGCTTGGTTAATATTAAAGACCAAACTTAGTGCATAAGCCCGTATATAGGCAGTCATTTGTATAATGGTCTACATGTTTACATTGTGCAGCCATTGTACACAAGTACAAACCACTGAAATAATTCAATATTTCATGTTTTGTTACCAACCCACAATTGTACTGGAAGGTTATGTTACCACCACATAATGGTATTTCGAAGATTGGAAATTGTAGTGGGAGGTTAACGGCTACACAAGGTACTGAGCATTATGGCTCTGGGTCCACTCAGCTTCTTCCCATACCCAATTTTGACACTGCTAGCTTGTATAAGTGTCCCCGTGCCTATGTATGCTTTTACAAAGCATTGCAAGTGCCCTGTGGCTACGTTTAAGCTGTTAAAGGCATTGCAAATGCCCCATGGGAGTACATGCTTGTCCAACAGCATTGTTATTTAGTTTAAGTGTTGCCCGTAATGCTATAAACATTTTTGAAGCAGTTTAAGTGTGTAACATTAGTGTAGACTGTGTAAGCTTTTCTGCAGGTGTGCCCGTGGCAGTGTAAAGTTAGCATAAATGTACCCGTGACAGTGTGACTGTGACGGTGTAAACTTTTTAAATGCAAGTCTATAGCCACAATACAAAGAGGAGGTGAGAATTATGCAAGCTAGGCAATTTGTCTTAGTGTACATATGTACTTACCAACCCTACTTTGCAATAGCCACTGCTTGAATGGCACCTTCATATTTGCCTTTTTGCATGGCTGTATATTTTGTTCTATTTTGTGATATCTTCAGATGAGGGTCAAAAATGATGCATGCCTTTAAAGCACTGCTGGTCCACCTGGAAACGTAGAAGAAAAAATTTATAATATAAATAAAAACCTGTAAGTACCAACTATTAATTTTATTGCTTCAATAAATGTTATTGTTATGGTGGTTCCCATATATTTAAGCAGTCCACAATGTGTCAATTATAATGCATGTGTGTATAACCCTCTGAAGCTAGTGACAACAGACTTGACATTAGTGTTCAAAAACTATTACATCTTAATAGATCAAATTATGGGTGAGATGGGACCGAATAACATTATGTATTTGGTACAATGTATTTGAACCAATTCAAACAGGACCGCCCATAGGGTACTTATAAGTTAATGAGTCTCTCATTAAAATTAAATTACTTACTACTGTAAACTTATAAGGTCTCTCTGCCTGGAACAGTAATCCCGCGAGTAGGTGTTACCTATATAGCACAGCAGATTCTTATAATACGTACATCTACAGTGTATCTTATATACATATATAGGTATGTGTTGGTTACCCAAAGAATGCATACATATTGTATTTTCCTACATATCTATTTATTTAGAACCTTTGTAAGAGCCACAATCAGACATATTTGGAATACTTTTTATTTGTGTACTATTTTTAACTGCCCTGCATGGCAAATATGTGTGATTTTAAGGAAGGCCCTAGTGTTATCAAAACAATAGAGCAACGCATGGTAGTAAGTATATTTTTAGTAGGGGTAAATACATATACATGGACTGCCCTTTAGGCATGTTCAAAGCGTGTATCTGTGTATCCACGACAAAAGCTACGTGACATATATGTGCGTGTGCGTGTGTGTGTGTGGTGTGGGGGTAGTGCATTTCAATCACGTGGCAGACGTGTACGAAGAATGGGCACGGCTGATATTGCTTTTACATGGCATGTCAGTAATTTGTTAAGCTAGTGGAGGGGTAGTGCGTTAGAATCAGCATGATTAAAGATGTTATTAAGCTTACGTGCCACGCCTGTCGTGTGTAAAGCTTAGATAATAGACAAGGCAGTATGTGTGTATGTGGGGTGGGGGGATTGTGCATTAGAATAGGCACGGCAAACACAGTTAAAGATTGCACGTGGCACGGCAGATGTGTACAAAGTTTGTACGAGGCACGGCACGGCAGGAAGACGTACAATAATAGTGATGCGGGGCACATACCTTCACCTAGCCTTTGTAAGGTAACTGTACAACACACTCGAGATCTAATAAATATATTGTTGCGATACACAAAAATAAAAACGCTTAAGAAAACCCCTGCTATGGGAGGAACATAGCGGACCCAAAGCCGTAAATGCTATGAACCTTGGCGGGTACTTTGTTCCCAAGCGCCTCGCTGGTATAAATAAAATATTATCGATTTGTCTATTTATAGCGATGTTTTAACCTAACTAAGCAGTTGTGGGTTCATCAGTATGAATGTAATTAAGTCAACAAATCTAAGTCGCTTGCTAATTGCTAGTAGTTTTAATTTGCAGTGCGACGTTCTTCACATACTAAGGACATGTAATAGTGTACACTTAAAATGATGTAGTTCCAGTATGTGCACTTCTATACAATTTATGCATGGAAAATTTGTAAGTCTGTTGGGTGGGTTGGGGGGTGGTTGGTCCTTCCCATAGTGCATCAAGACGTTCTAACAAGCCCATCGTGGTACATGTAGCCTTAGCTAAGTGACAAGGCCATATGCAGGTACTGTAGTGCTTTTTACTTGCGCTGCATACGTGTGTTCAAATTATATGTGGCACTGCAGGTATGAAGAAACTAGCTGGTAAAAGACACGCCAGACACCTGAGTGAAGCTGGTTAATTAATGGACAACGACTAAATTTACGTGACAAGGGAATCGCACGGCTTTGGGATATAATATTGAATGCGGCCCAGCATATGTGAATTAAGCTCGTAGGTGGTACGCCAGTCGTGTGGGAAGCTTAGTTTATAGAAAAAACTTGTATCAACGGCCATTTGTGCGGACGTTGTCAAAAAAAGTAATTAGGAACGTACCTCGATGGAAGTTCAATAGACGAGAACAAAGTTCGGTCTTGCGTGGGCAGTCTGTCCTTGCACCTTTGCCACACATTTCTAAAGGATGAAAGGTGTAAGGCAAGGCTATGGCAAATTTCAAAGTATCGAGTGGTTGTACACAAAGGGACTCGCGCGTTGTATTCCAGAATAGTTGTACACTCTCCCGCGTGTCCCTGTTGCACCTTCAGAAATGTGCGGCACGTATATCCCACCCTTCGTACCTGTTTAACTCAGCTCAGCTCTGCTACCATGGCCAATCGCTACATTGTGCATTAAAAGAAATTATTAATAAGTAACTATTTCAAATTCAAATTTTAAGGATTAGATTGGTACATAGCGTACAGGCTGCTTATTGTAATGACGCGAGGATTTTTAAAAGGTGAGTGAGGGGCAAAGCTTATATCTGTGAGGAGTGCGTGTGCAGTGTGTACGCGCTGGATGGTCTGGCTCGTAACTAGAGGTCTGCTTGATGCAGCAATTGGTCCTATATGGTGCTTACGATACGCCAGAGCACAACGCAATCTTCCAACAACACGTCCTAATGCAGTCGCGCTTTGAACCTATTGTACACTACGTCAAGCCTTGATGTTAGTAAAATAGACACCCGTAAATGACATTCGTGCTAAACAATTACTGCTCTGTTCAGAGCAACCATGCAAATATAATCGTCGTATACCTAGCGCTAACCACAAGGATTCGTAGCACAGTGCAACACTGGGCCCAATAACGCGAGTCACTCGAAGATGATAAACAAATAATTTTAGTCGTGCCCGGACCATACAATGTATGTCAATTTAATCAATTGATTTTCAATTGGCAGCCAAACAAACGCAAGGCATAAGTGGTGTCGTGACTCTAAGTTTTTCTCATAGTAATGATAGCTTGTTTATGTGTGCCCGTGACCTAGAACGCTGACGGCGTAGTATGCATGGATTTGAACGAGGGTACCCATGTCTGTTCTAAAGGCTAGAGTATGCTTGAAAGGCATTTGCAAGTGTGCACGCGACTACGAAAGCTTGCCCCGCGGGTATTTAGGCTAGTGTAAGCGTACCCGTGGCTATGTAAGCGATGTAAGTGATGCAAGTGCTCCCGTTACAACGTAAGCTTGCCCCATGGCTGTGTATGCGTACCCGTGGCTATGTAAGCGAATGTAAGCATACTAGGAAACATGGGGCACGGCAGATGTGAACTAAGGTAGTAAATAGCACGCGGTAGAAAGTGATGCAGTGGGTAGCACTTACCAAACATCCTTCGACGAGCGTTTAATAGACGAGTACAAAGTACGGTTTTCACCTGGGCTTCTCGCGGCAATGTAAGGTTGCCCAATTACAGGGCAGGCCCATATTACGTGGAACTTACCTCGGAAAGATATATCCAGCTCAGCTCTGCAATCACTACAAAGTGCATTAAAAGGAATTATTAATAAGTAACTATTTCAAATTCAAATTTTAAGAATTCGTACGACGTAGATTGGTAGGTACTAGGTAGCAAAGGCTTCTTGTAGTGACTTGAGGATTTTTAAAAGGTGAGTGAGGGGCAAAGCTTTTATCTTTGTGGAATGCACATGTGCGGTGTGTACGCGCTGGATGGTCTGCCTCGTAACTAGAGGTCTGCTTGATGCAGCGATCCCGTACGTACTCCAGGCTCTATGTAATAGTGTGAGTGCGTGTGTTCTCGTGTGCACGCGCTGGAGCTAGTTCGGCGTGGGTGTGCCTCGTACTATTCAAAGTCTGTTGGGTTGGCGGGTGGTTGGTCCTGGCCCTCCTATTCACATGAAGAAGTTCTGACATGCCCATCGTCGTAGCACGGATAGCCTTCGCCAAGTGACTAAAGGTATAAATGATACAATTGTAGGGTAGGAAACAGCTTTTGAGATATGCCATGGCAAAGGAACCTAATTACATTCATGACGAGCACCCAAAGAGTAACCTAATCTTATTCATGCCGAATATTGGTGTATGGCAGTATGGAAGTAATACAGTTGGTTGTGCCAGTCAGTTTAAGTATTGGCGTGTTACAATAGGCTGACGGTAGTTACACTAGTACATGTGTTGGCATGTTACAATACGCTCGTTCTAGCTTTGTGTATAGGTGAATTTGCTTTGTGGTGCGTGCGTGTATTGTATGTGGCTGTGTTTCTACAAGTTATAAGCGCAGCGTAAGTGCATGTGTCCCATGGGTCCACATAGCCCGCATGGCCCGTATGGTTAGCTCTTGAACAGGGTGTTGGTAATGATTTTGTAACAGTGTTTCAAGCTGCACCATGGCTAACGCTTGAACAGTTGATTTGGTATAGAGTGCTCCCTAACCCATGGTAACGCTTGTTACAGTGCCCCATTGGTTCGAATGGGTAAGCCGGGTCGAACAGTCCACATGGCATGTTCGACCGTACCGTGGGTGCCGTACACACAGGGAGTGTGATACTGAATTGTTGGGCCCGCATAGCTGTGTGGTAATGAATTTTTTGGGCCCGCATGGCCAACGCTTGGCTAGCTGTTTTTATTTTTTACTGTGTCCTATGTTAATCCAACCTTCTCATAGCTACACTGTAAAGGATTGCAGCTGGCGAGTGACCAGACGCGTTGCCCGAGAGAGGAGGACCAGAGGAGGCAGAACTGGAAGTGCAATGTCGAAACAATTTTGTGCATTTGTATATATGATCGTGTGTTGTGCTTGTACAATTGATTTGAGCTACAGCACCTGGAGAGGGGGGAGTATTAGCTAGCGGCGTCGTAGCGCGCAAGCCACTACCATCCGATACACAACAAGAGGTACGGGCTAATTCTATAGTGACTGGTCTATCGAGAAAACCAAGCCAGGTCAAGCCATAAGCTACGCAACAAGAGATATGCGCAAAAAAAAAAATGGTTACTAGGGTTGGTAACCATTTCTACCGTTGGCAGGGTTATCGTTGGCAATGAATAAAAATGGTTACCTAATGAGCAACCACACGCCTATTCAATGTATTGCCAACGGTACCGACGCCACCGCCATGCCACTATTAGGGAATTACTATCCAGCTACTCAGCTGAAGAACAATGGCGGCAGGGCGTGGACAGGAGATGGTGGTAAGCCTACCATGTTGTTCTCTTGAAAAGCAGACCTGCTTTAAATGAGGTATGGATGTGATACGTGTTGCACAAGATTTTGTGCGTATGTCTCTATCCCTTTCTTTTCCCGCCGCTCACCCAACCAACACACTTTCATTGGCGGTGAGGATAAAAAAATAAAAAAATAAAAAATAAAAAAAATAAAAAAAATAAAAAATAAAAAAGTGACAACTTGTCCGGATCCCCGGGTGTGCGGCCATTGTTGCCGTGGGTGTTTCCTGCGATGGCATTGTACATGGGTCATGTGCAGGCCTTTCAATCCACCATCTGTTCATTTCCCCTTCCAGTAACGTAGAGTCACCCTGACCTGTGGTGATGGAAAAACGGCACTGAGATGAGGGGATTGTTCAGACCTCATGTGGCCCCATTGCAACCGGAGGGAGGAAGGTATGTCGAGGTAGTTTTCCCATACCTTGTAGATCTCGGGAAGATGCTGTGTACCACCGTCCATCAAATAACCCTAACCGTAATTGTAACTAACACTTGAATAACATGACCCACTTTATTCAAAATCTCTGTTTTCCTATTACCACACACTCTGCTGTATAAATATTTCGATGTATTTCTTTAATTCGTAATTGTAACTAACACTTGAATAACATGACCCACTTTATTCAAAATCTCTGTTTTCCTATTTCCACACACTCTGCTGTATAAACTTTTCGATGTATTTCTTTAATTTGTAATTGTAACTAACACTTGAATAACATGACCCACTTTATTCAAAATCTCTGTTTTCCTATTACCACACACTCTGCTGTATAAACTTTTCTAAGTATTTCTTTAATTCGTAATTGTAACTAACACTTGAATAACATGACCCACTTTATTCAAAATCTTTGTTTTCCTATTACCACACACACTGCTGAATAAACTTTTCGATGTATTTCTTTAATTCGTAATTGTAACTAACACTTAAATAACATGACCCACTTTATTCAAAATCTCTGTTCTCCTATTACCACACACTGCTGTATAAACTTTTCGATGTATTTCTTTAATTCGTAATTGTAACTAACACTTGAATAACATGACCCACTTTATTCAAAATCTCTGTTTTTCTATTGCCACACACACTGCTGTATAAACTTTTCGATGTATTTCTTTAATTCGTAATTGTGTAACTAACACTTGAATAACATGACCCACTTTATTCAAAATCTCTGTTTTCCTATTATCACACACTGCTGTATAAATATTTCGATGTATTTCTTTAATTCGTAATTGTAACTAACACTTGAATAACATGACCCATTTTATTCAAAATCTCTGTTTTCCTATTTCCACACACTCTGCTGTATAAACTTTTCGATGTATTTCTTTAATTTGTAATTGTAACTAACACTTGAATAACATGACCCACTTTATTCAAAATCTCTGTTTTCCTATTACCACACACTCTGCTGTATAAACTTTTCTTTAATTCGTAATTGTAACTAACACTTGAATAACATGACCCACTTTATTCAAAATCTTTGTTTTCCTATTACCACACACACTGCTGAATAAACTTTTCAATGTATTTCTTTAATTCGTAATTGTAACTAACACTTAAATAACATGACTCACTTTATTCAAAATCTCTGTTCTCCTATTACCACACACTGCTGTATAAACTTTTCGATGTATTTCTTTAATTCGTAATTGTAACTAACACTTGAATAACATGACCCACTTTATTCAAAATCTCTGTTTTCCTTTTGCCACACACACTACTGTATAAACTTTTCGATGTATTTCTTTAATTCGTAATTGTGTAACTAACACTTCAATAACATGACCCACTTTATTCAAAATCTCTGTTTTCCTACTACAACACACTGCTGTATAAACTTTTTGATGTATTTCTATAATTCGTAATTGTGTAATCAACACTTGAATAACATGACCCTCTTTATTCAAAATTTCTGTTTTCCTATTACCACACACTCAGCTGTATAAACTTTTCGATGTATTTCTTTAATTCGTAATTGTGTTATCAACACTTGAATAACATGACCCACTTTATTCAAAATCTCTGTTTTCCTATTATAACACACTGCCCTGTTACCACTTCTCTATGTATTTATATTTTAAAATTATCGTTTAACTGAACTTTAGTAGTGTGACCCTCTTCATTCAAATTCTCTGTTTTCCTACTACACACTCTGCTGTATTAACTTTTTGATGTATTTCTTTAATTCGTAATTGTGAAATTGACACATGTACATCATGACCCCTTTATTTAAAATCTTTTTTCGAATTTCCACACACTAGCCTGTAATTACTATTTAATGTCTTCCTATACTTAATTATCTCTTAACCAAACTTGAAAATCGTGACCTCTTCATTCAAAATCTCTGTTTTCCTACTACCACACATTGCTCTGTATGAACTTCTTGATGTATTCGTTTAATCAGTAATTATTTAACTTGACTTGAAAGTAATGAACCTCTTCATTCAAAATCTCTATTTTCTAACTACCTTACACTACCTTGTAATATCTAATTGTTCTTTTTCCTTAATGTATTATTGTTTCACTACACTTGAACATCATGACCTTTTGTCATCTCCAATTTCCTTTTACCACACATTGCCCTGTATGTACTTGATGTTTTTCATCAATCTATTATTGTTTAACTACATTTGAAAATCATTAACCATTTCATTCGATATCTCATTTTTTCTATTACCATACACTGCAGTATGACCTTGTTTTATTTTTTTTCAATCTATATTTTTTTCATTACCCTTGAAAATCATGAACTGTTTCATTTTTAATGTCTGATATCCTACTACGATACATTGCCCCTAATAACTTCTTGTTCGTTCTTTAGTTATTTATGTACACATGAATATCTTGACCCTCTTCATTAAAAGTATCTATCCGACACACTGCCGTGTATGAACTTCTCAGTATTTTCTTAATCTATAATTGTTTATCTACACTTGAAAATTACGACCCTATTCATTCATAATATCTATTTTCCTGCTACCAGACCTTGCCCTGTATGTACTTGGTGAAATTTTGGAGTCAATAATTGTTTAACTTCGCTAGAAAATTATGACCTACTTCATTCAAAATCTCTCCTTCTACCACATAATACTAAGTAATATTTTCTTGGTCTGTTTTAATTGTTTGACTAAACACAAATATCATGAACCCTTCATTTCAAAACCTCTTTCCTATGACCCATACTGCTCACTTACACCTGCTTTATCCGTCCCTTTTATCCCTATGTTTCACTGAATTTAAAATCTTTATCCACTTCTTTATCCCATTGGACACATTGTTGTCAAAAGTTTATCTGACCCTTTTAGTCTTGCTCTCTATGCTGCATTTGTTTTTTAACGACACTGCATTCAAAATTGCATTTTTATGGTTTTCAACATTAGTACAGATTTGCATTAGCATGTATTCTAATTCATGAGCAGTTGGTGCTGTCGTTTATATGTATTTACATTTATAATAACACGCACGTACTGCATTCAGATGAACGGTGCTCAGAAATTTGACGCACCCAAAAATGCTGCATTTGCTGGATTCATACAGTCTTGCATTTTATATATTATGAAAGCATACAAACACGCTTTTATCAAAGTATTTTTTGTACGATGTATTCCCACGTGTATTCGTAAACATCTGAGAAATATAATATTTGCGTTTGCATCGTGTCATCTGCCAAAAATTGCCATGTGTGTTTCCACAAAAATTGTTCTGACTGCTTGCACGTTACTAACTGAGAGATTTGAATTGCTCCACATTGTTGTTAACAAAAAAAAATCGTGTTCAATGTTTCTATTGCCGTCAATTGCCATTTCGTGCATATCATTAACTTCATAATATTTAAAATGATATTATCGATAGTTCCCATATGCGTGTACTGCTAGCTGCGGGTATCGTTTGCATCGTTTCATCTGCCAATAATTGCCATGTATGTTTCCAGATAATTTGTTCTGACTGTTTGCACGTTACTAACTGTGCGACATTTAAATTGCTCCACATTGTTGTAAACAAAAAAAAATCCTGTTCAATGTTTCTATCGCCGTCAATTGCCGTCTCGTGCATATCATTAAGTCCATAATATTTAAAATGATATTATCGATAGTCCCCATATGCGTGTATTAGCTGCGGGTATGGTTTGCATCGTCACATGTGCCAAAAATTGCCGTTGTGTTTCCAGATAATTTGTTCTGACTGTTTGCACGTTACTATGAGAGATTTGAATTGCTCCACATTGTAGTAAACAAAAAAAAATCACGTTCAATGTTTTTATCGCCTTCCTAACCCGTCTCGTGCATATCCTTAAGTCCATAATATTTGAAATGATATTATCGATAGTCCCCATATGCGTGTACAGCTGCGGGTATAATCAAATTGGTTACGTGCATGCATTTACCCAGAGTAAATACAAGTATTGCAAATGGTCGATCGGAAATACTCGTACCTGTTATATAGGAGACGGCTGGTTTCCTACTCCTCAGTTGATAGTAGCGTACCCGAGAGATGCTGCTCAAAGCAAGGCCATAAATTCTGAAATGTATGAACACTCATAGAATAATTCGGTCTGCATACGAGACCGTTACAGTCGTGTTTGATGCTAAATTGAGAACTGATCTTCACAGTGTAGATGAACTTGCCAATTCTCAGTCAATGAACGTGCTGTCCAATCACTGCAGAGAAATGTATTAATACTGGTTGACTTTGCCATTTTCTGTCGTCAATACATTACTTCATATACAATGTGCATTTGCTGCAGTCATATATACGTGCGTATTTACACGTACAGCATTCACACGAACGGAGCATTCCAATTTGTGCATACGTACTTAGTGATGTTGCATCTATTTTGATTTCACTGCTTGCACGTTGATTACTATTCAAGAGATTTGTATTTTTCCGCATTGTAACTAGAATACCGTTCAACGGTTGCAAATAATGCTATTGCCGTCAATTGCCATCTCGTGCATATCGTTAAGTCTAAAATTATATGATCGTCACTATATGCGTGTACAGCTGCATGTATAATGTAAAGGGTTATATGCATTTACCAAGTGTACAATGCGGAAACACTCGTACATGTTGTATGTGAGATGAATAGTTAATATTATACTCGTTAGTTGATTGTCGTGTATCTACAGATGCACATAATGTCTTGGTTATACTCTATGGCAAGATTCGGAAACCGATTTGTGTTATCTACGCAAAGAACAATTCTGTCTGCTGTTACACGTCATCTCTCCTACTGTTACAGTCGTGTGTTAATGTTGAATTCAATGATCTGCACAGTGTAGATGGACATCGCAATTCTGTGTCCATTTTCTCGTCCCGACCCGCAAACCTCCATACTTCTGGAATATATATAAGCTTTGCCATTCAAGCTCCATGCAACTGCATGTATGGAGCCAATAAAGTGTCCTTAATTAATCCACCTTGCAATACACATGATTGAGCCAGCGAATAATAGGTTGCTCCCAATCCTGTGAGAATGACCATCCGTGTTTCCGACTTGCATAACAAACTTTTCTCAATTAAAATAAAATTGGGAGCTTAGATATAATGGTAAATGTAATCCATCTCGTCAACAATAACGGTATACAGATTCCTGCATTTGCCTCTATAATTGGTTAACACCCGACGATGTGTATGCACAGATCAATAAACCGTTCTAAAATATAGGGCCCCTAACAGAAACTAAACAACTTATGACTCTCGAAGGAAACATCGTGAGACCATGCACAGCAGGATCGATCCTGCATGACCCATCACTAAGTTACAGTAGGTCTTTAAAAAAACTCGGGCAACTCATGAATGATGAGCGAATTAGTACCAAGTTATAACACTGTATCGAACAAAGAATAATAACTGGGCCAAGGTATCATAGCACTTTCCTGAGGATTTACTGGACAAGACAATTGCTCAAATGTGCCATATATGAGTTTTTAGCAGATATCAAGCTCATACAAGGTACGTGTCAACTCTGCCCTTTGCATTTGAAAATTGGTAACACTATGGTCCACAACTGATTCACTATTGAATGTTGTGCATGGGAGTGACGTATAGGAGAGAATGTTTGGACCAATTCCAGAAGGCAAGCTAGAGTGCATGGCTAAAACCAGCAGGGGATGCTCAACCACTAGCACGCGATGATATAAAAACCATTACCAAGGCATAGAATCAGAGAGATGTATGCATGATCTCTGATAGAATGAACCCTTGTTCAAGTGCGGCAGCTTGCCGCATATGCTTTCACGTTTATATAATAAAATGCTATATCATGCACTAATTTTTATATAATACTGCTATATAAATGTTACAAAAAAAATCCTGATCTGCACTGTCCGACTTTATTGGCATTGCCTTGCAGGATGGCTACTAACAGCCTCAGAATCGAGCAGATGTGAGATTCATTTGTTTCATCGCGCATGTATACTTCTTCCTTCTTGGTCAAGTGGCAACTCGGGTGGTGGGGACAACGCCTAATTTGTTGTCTAGGCTTTTATGCTGCCATTAATTAAGGGTCGGGAGTAGCTCCATCGCATCTTTCTTTTTTGTACCCTTATGGATATCTCTCCGTCCGTCCGTTTCTCTCCGGTATTAAACCTTCATACATTATGGTAGTGTCGGATTTTTATTATTATTTTTCCTTTAAAGCCTTTAAAGGTCAAGAGTAGCTCAGCGCAACTATCTTTACCCTTCTGGATATCATTCAGCAGTCCTCCCTCCGATATCATATTAAGTCGGATTTTCGTTTAAGCCTCTTCAATGCATATACCCATTTGGTCAGGAGTAGCTTCATCGCTGCTTTCTTTCTTGCCATGCCCCAATAATATTAATATTGTCGGACGGTAAAGACGATATTTTTTTTTTACTGTGTTGAAATGGATGGTCTAATAAAGGTACAGAATGAAAGAAACACAAAGTTCTATACATTATAATTACACTGCTTCTAAATCCCATGACAGATGCTGCATTGCCTCTCTGCACTGCAACGCTATATTGAAGCCTTCTGAGAACCCTAAAAGGAATGCTGCACCTTGGTATGCATTGCAAAACCACTTGCTTGTGGCAGCTAGCTTATTAACATCGTGCTACTTGTTAATAAAATTACGTGATATCAGTGTGATTGTATTAATAATTTTGTATGTCTGTGTGTAGATTTTATTACATTAATGTATCTAAAATGAAATTAAAATAATGCAATCAACTCAATAAACATTTCTTTACAACACTTAAACATAAGCAATGCTCCAATAAAAAAACCTCATCTGCACTGTCCAACTTTTTGCCTTGCAGGATAGCTACTAACAGTCTCAAACTGAAGCAGATGCGAGATTCATTTGTAAGATCGTGTATATTTATTTGGTCCAGCTTGTCCAGGTGGCAACTCCTACACATGTAGGACGCAGATGTACTTCCTGTATGTGAGGTGGGAAATAGGTAAGAGCTATGCACATCTACTTATGTATGTGATAGTACAACAGGCAATTCTCTACACTTGTATGCATTAACTACTAAAAACACACACTGGTCATAAACAATGTGCAAGAACCCATGTGCTGCACCCTTGAAATACTGTAGTCCCATTTGTAATAAGCACGTGCACTTGTCTTTTAAGGTGCATTTTGGCTGAGCATATCATATAATTGCTTTTATTTTAAAGATGTATTACTATAATGGTATCATACATAATTATTTCATTGCAACTAACACTAATTCCTGAAATCGTGTAGTATACATGAACATCTTAGTTATACACAAATGGCTTTTTGTACTATACAAGTACAAAAAAATGTATACAGTTACAATAGCATGGCTATGAGGTTTACTGCATGGGAAGAGGCTTTAGGAATGTTTGACCTCATCAACAACCTTGAATACGATCCCAAGCATAAGTATGTCCCATTGGACAATCAAGTAATATAATCAATACATGTAGCTATCGGAAATTGGTATAGTATATTTATTGTGTATGTGTGTACATGTATGTAATGCATAAGAAAAATTTAGAAGGTCCATAAAAGTGTGCATAACCCACACAAACAGCATTCGCGTTCACATGACGATTATGTAAGGCTAATCAATTTGAAAGGCAAAGATTCTGTAACAATGGTTGTTACTTTAGCCCCCTTTCCCACTGGACTTTACCACCTCTGCTGCCAAGTAAGGTACGTGATTAGACCGGGATTCCCCTTGCCTATCTCACTTCTAACCCTTCAAAATCGTGAACCCCGCCCTGACAGACTGTTCCATGAACAGTTATTAGGCACTAAATTTTTTAATGATTGGCGGTCACAAGCTGAGGACCACTTAGCACCCAGACAACATTAAACGTCAGCCAGCCTGAACTAATTTATGGTTTACGTGTGCGCTAATTATAGTAATATACTGACAGCAGGTGTTTCTGGCGTCGTACGATTGTGTGGCCAACAAGAAGTAAGACGTGGACAGTCGCTGGATGCTTCTCCAATGTACGTGCATCTAATTATTTGACGTATCAATTTATGGTATTATCGTCTGTGAAGCTTGTGCATGGCACGCCTGACGTGTGCGAAGCTTGAAGGTGGCAAGTGAGACGTGGATATAGCATGTAAATGGCACGGGAGACATGAATATAGCTTGTAGAACGTGAGTACTAACGTGATGGATGCACGGTGACTTGTACGAAGATAGTATGTGGCACGGGTAACGTGTATACAGATGGCAAGGCTAGTGTGTGATTAAACAGGCCCATATCACGCGGTGCTTACCTAGTTGTCGATCCAGCCAACCTCTGCTACCAAGGCCAATATCAATTTAAGAATTATTAATGAGTAATTATTTCCAATATCTATTTAATGACAAGTAGCTTAGTGTTACTTCGAAAGGTAGTAAAACAGGTGAGAAAGGCTCGAATAAGACTGGCAATGAGCTTATCAGTGTGATGCTTGCGTGTGTGAGTAAAGACTACACGCTCGTGCATATACTTTAGCTGCGTCACTTAATATCCGGGCAACATCAAAGCTTGACATTGTAAAAGTAGGCCCTTATGAGATTCAATGATGTGGTCCACAAATAAACAGAGCAGCCAGCAGATAAGTTTGACCGTGCATTCGTATGGTATAGAGCTTGTATAAGTGTGCCCGTGAGACTAAGCTTGCATATGCCCGTGACCGTGTACACGCTTATGGTAGAGAGTTAACGGTACCTTGCATGTAACTGTGTGTCCTAACTTTAGAGCTTCTAAACCTATGTATAAGTGTGCAGAAGCTTGGTATGGTAATGGTAGCTAGTGTATAAGTGTTGTGCATGCCCGCGCGAGTCTGTAAGCTTCATGTAAGTGTCCTCGTGGCTATTTAATCTTTAAAAGGCATATTGCAAGTGTCCCTGTGGCTATATGAAAGGCTGCAAGTGTACTCGTTGCAAGGCATTGCAGGTGTACCATTGCAAGTGTAGCTATTGCTATGTAATATTTTTGTAAGGCATTGCAGGTGCACCCATTGCAAATGTCCCGTGGCTATTTACAAACCATTGCAAGTGCACTGTACCAGCTAGCGAATGAGGATGAGAAGCTTACGTGTGCTCGGATGTGCGTGCTAAATCTTGTGTGAAACTGATCCTGACAGATTTTTTTTTTATTGGCTGGATTCAGCAGACATTAGATGCCAGCCGCAAAAACGAATTTATTGTTTGGCATTTACAGCCCTGGGTCCGTTCAGCTTTCCCCATACCCAACCACGACTCAGTGAGGTACTTACCGCCACTTAATTTTTTTCATTTTTATGCTATGGCCACTTGTAGTAGCTAACTGATGGCACAATTGCTAAATGCTTTGGGCAGTAATATACCATGACGTATTTGGTAGTTATTACATGGGTGTTACAATACATAAAAACCAATTGAAATAGGTCCATAGGGTGCTTAAGCTAATCTACCTCAAACTAAAATTAATTTAACTGCTATAGGTCTCAGTGTGCACCATTGATAGCTCTATATAATACATCGTACACTGTGATAAGTACATAGGCCTAGACCCGTAAGCTATGTTTGCTGCATAATATGTTATAGCAGCCTTAAATAATTTAGTATTTGTGTGTGCGTGTGTGTGTGTTTGCATGTGTATGTGTGTTTGTGTGAGGATAAATTCACTTATATTTATATATTACTATTCACTTTCTTTATCCAGGTTCTACATTGTGAGAGGCACAACCTTTAATGTTTGGGATCCTTTTTACACATGTGCACCTTTATTTTTATTTGTGTAACTTTTTTTTTTGAACTGCCATGGCAAATGTGTGTGATTTTTAAGTAAGGCCCTAGTGGCCTTGACAAAATAAATCAATTATAATCTAGGCCTGTATTATTTTTAGTAGGAGTAAAGAAATTAAGTCTGCCCCAGGCATGTTGGTGTATCAACGAAGCTATGTGACAAGGCCATATGTGTGTGTGTGTTTGTGTGTGTATGTGTGTTGTGTGTGTGCGTGTTGTTTGTGTGTGTGTGTGTGTGTGTGTGTGTGTGTGTAGTGCATTTTACTCGCGCTGCATACGTGTGTGAAGATTGAACATGGCACGGCAGATATGGAGTAAGCTATTGCATGGCATGCCAGTCGTGTGTGAGGCTTGGTTAATATTAAAGACCAAACTTAGTGCATAAGCCCGTATATAGGCAGTCATTTGTATAATGGTCTACATGTTTACATTGTGCAGCCATTGTACACAAGTACAAGCCACTGAAATAATTCAATATTTCATGTTTTGTTACCAACCCACAATTGTACTGGAAGGTTATGTTACCACCACATAATGGTATATCGAAGATTGGAAATTGTAGTGGGAGGTTAACGGCTACACAAGGTACTGAGCATTATGGCTCTGGGTCCACTCAGCTTCTTCCCATACCCAATTTTGACACTGCTAGCTTGTATAAGTGTCCCCGTGCCTATGTATGCTTTTACAAAGCATTGCAAGTGCACTGTGGCTACGTTTAAGGTGTTAAAGGCATTGCAAATGCCCCATGGGAGTACATGCTTGTCCAACAGCATTGTTATTTAGTTTAAGTGTTGCCCGTAATGCTATAAGCATTTTTGAAGCAGTTTAAGTGTGTAACATTAGTGTAGACTGTGTAAGCTTTTCTGCAGGTGTGCCCGTGGCAGTGTAAAGTTAGCATAAATGTACCCGTGACAGTGTGACTGTGACGGTGTAAACTTTTTAAATGCAAGTCTATAGCCACAATACAAAGAGGAGGTGAGAATTATGCAAGCTAGGCAATTTGTCTTAGTGTACATATGTACTTACCAACCCTACTTTGCAATAGCCACTGCTTGAATGGCACCTTCATATTTGCCTTTTTGCATGGCTGTATATTTTGTTCTATTTTGTGATATCTTCAGATGAGGGTCAAAAATGATGCATGCCTTTAAAGCACTGCTGGTCCACCTGGAAACGTAGAAGAAAAAATTTATAATATAAATAAAAACCTGTAAGTACCAACTATTAATTTTATTGCTTCAATAAATGTTATTGTTATGGTGGTTCCCATATATTTAAGCAGTCCACAATGTGTCAGTTATAATGCATGTGTGTATAACCCTCTGAAGCTAGTGACAACAGACTTGACATTAGTGTTCAAAAACTATTACATCTTAATAGATCTAATTATGGGTGAGATGGGACCGAATAACATTATGTATTTGGTACAATGTATTTGAACCAATTCAAACAGGACCGCCCATAGGGTACTTATAAGTTAATGAGTCTCTCATTAAAATTAAATTACTTACTACTGTAAACTTATAAGGTCTCTCTGCCTGGAACAGTAATCCCGCGAGTAGGTGTTACCTATATAGCACAGCAGATTCTTATAATACGTACATCTACAGTGTATCTTATATACATATATAGGTATGTGTTGGTTACCCAAAGAATGCATACATATTGTATTTTCCTACATATCTATTTATTTAGAACCTTTGTAAGAGCCACAATCAGACATATTTGGAATACTTTTTATTTGTGTACTATTTTTAACTGCCCTGCATGGCAAATATGTGTGATTTTAAGGAAGGCCCTAGTGTTATCAAAACAATAGAGCAACGCATGGTAGTAAGTATATTTTTAGTAGGGGTAAATACATATACATGGACTGCCCTTTAGGCATGTTCAAAGCGTGTATCTGTGTATCCACGACAAAAGCTACGTGACATATATGTGCGTGTGCGTGTGTGTGTGTGGTGTGGGGGTAGTGCATTTCAATCACGTGGCAGACGTGTACGAAGAATGGGCACGGCTGATATTGCTTTTACATGGCATGTCAGTAATTTGTTAAGCTAGTGGAGGGGTAGTGCGTTAGAATCAGCATGATTAAAGATGTTATTAAGCTTACGTGCCACGCCTGTCGTGTGTAAAGCTTAGATAATAGACAAGGCAGTATGTGTGTATGTGGGGTGGGGGGATTGTGCATTAGAATAGGCACGGCAAACACAGTTAAAGATTGCACGTGGCACGGCAGATGTGTACAAAGTTTGTACGAGGCACGGCACGGCAGGAAGACGTACAATAATAGTGATGCGGGGCACATACCTTCACCTAGCCTTTGTAAGGTAACTGTACAACACACTCGAGATCTAATAAATATATTGTTGCGATACACAAAAATAAAAACGCTTAAGAAAACCCCTGCTATGGGAGGAACATAGCGGACCCAAAGCCGTAAATGCTATGAACCTTGGCGGGTACTTTGTTCCCAAGCGCCTCGCTGGTATAAATAAAATATTATCCATTTGTCTATTTATAGCGATGTTTTAACCTAACTAAGCAGTTGTGGGTTCATCAGTATGAATGTAATTAAGTCAACAAATCTAAGTCGCTTGCTAATAGACAACTTCACGATCTGATTATTTTGTACTCCGGATGTGATGTCATCTAGACACTACGAAGAAGTCCGTTGTTGTCTCTAGCTTTTATTGGGCCCCACAACGATGTAACTATATGAGGCCCAGTAAAAGCTAGAGACAACAAAGAGACAACAACGGACTTCTTCGTAGTGACTAGGTGACATCACATCCGGAGTACAAAATAATCAGATCGTGAAGTTGTCTATTGCTAGTAGTTTTAATTTGCAGTGCGACGTTCTTCACATACTAAGGACATGTAATAGTGTACACTTAAAATGATGTAGTTCCAGTATGTGCACTTCTATACAATTTATGCATGGAAAATTTGTAAGTCTGTTGGGTGGGTTGGGGGGTGGTTGGTCCTTCCCATAGTGCATCAAGACGTTCTAACAAGCCCATCGTGGTACATGTAGCCTTAGCTAAGTGACAAGGCCATATGCAGGTACTGTAGTGCTTTTTACTTGCGCTGCATACGTGTGTTCAAATTATATGTGGCACTGCAGGTATGAAGAAACTAGCTGGTAAAAGACACGCCAGACACCTGAGTGAAGCTGGTTAATTAATGGACAACGACTAAATTTACGTGACAAGGGAATCGCACGGCTTTGGGATATAATATTGAACGCGGCCCAGCATATGTGAATTAAGCTCGTAGGTGGTACGCCAGTCGTGTGGGAAGCTTAGTTTATAGAAAAAACTTGTATCAACGGCCATATGTGCGGACGTTGTCAAAAAAAGTAATTAGGAACGTACCTCGATGGAAGTTCAATAGACGAGAACAAAGTTCGGTCTTGCGTGGGCAGTCTGTCCTTGCACCTTTGCCACACATTTCTAAAGGATGAAAGGTGTAAGGCAAGGCTATGGCAAATTTCAAAGTATCGAGTGGTTGTACACAAAGGGACTCGCGCGTTGTATTCCAGAATAGTTGTACACTCTCCCGCGTGTCCCTGTTGCACCTTCAGAAATGTGCGGCACGTATATCCCACCCTTCGTACCTGTTTAACTCAGCTCAGCTCTGCTACCATGGCCAATCGCTACATTGTGCATTAAAAGAAATTATTAATAAGTAACTATTTCAAATTCAAATTTTAAGGATTAGATTGGTACATAGCGTACAGGCTGCTTATTGTAATGACGCGAGGATTTTTAAAAGGTGAGTGAGGGGCAAAGCTTATATCTGTGAGGAGTGCGTGTGCAGTGTGTACGCGCTGGATGGTCTGGCTCGTAACTAGAGGTCTGCTTGATGCAGCAATTGGTCCTATATGGTGCTTACGATACGCCAGAGCACAACGCAATCTTCCAACAACACGTCCTAATGCAGTCGCGCTTTGAACCTATTGTACACTACGTCAAGCCTTGATGTTAGTAAAATAGACACCCGTAAATGACATTCGTGCTAAACAATTACTGCTCTGTTCAGAGCAACCATGCAAATATAATCGTCGTATACCTGGCGCTAACCACAAGGATTCGTAGCACAGTGCAACACTGGGCCCAATAACGCGAGTCACTCGAAGATGATAAACAAATAATTTTAGTCGTGCCCGGACCATACAATGTATGTCAATTTAATCAATTGATTTTCAATTGGCAGCCAAACAAACGCAAGGCATAAGTGGTGTCGTGACTCTAAGTTTTTCTCATAGTAATGATAGCTTGTTTATGTGTGCCCGTGACCTAGAACGCTGACGGCGTAGTATGCATGGATTTGAACGAGGGTACCCATGTCTGTTCTAAAGGCTAGAGTATGCTTGAAAGGCATTTGCAAGTGTGCACGCGACTACGAAAGCTTGCCCCGCGGGTATTTAGGCTAGTGTAAGCGTACCCGTGGCTATGTAAGCGATGTAAGTGATGCAAGTGCTCCCGTTACAACGTAAGCTTGCCCCATGGCTGTGTATGCGTACCCGTGGCTATGTAAGCGAATGTAAGCATACTAGGAAACATGGGGTACGGCAGATGTGAACTAAGGTTGTAAATAGCACGCGGTAGAAAGTGATGCAGTGGGTAGCACTTCCAAACATCCTTCGACGAGCGTTTAATAGACGAGTACAAAGTACGGTTTTCACCTGGGCTTCTCGCGGCAATGTAAGGTTGCCCAATTACAGGGCAGGCCCATATTACGTGGAACTTACCTCGGAAAGATATATCCAGCTCAGCTCTGCAATCACTACAAAGTGCATTAAAAGGAATTATTAATAAGTAACTATTTCAAATTCAAATTTTAAGAATTCGTACGACGTAGATTGGTAGGTACTAGGTAGCAAAGGCTTCTTGTAGTGACTTGAGGATTTTTAAAAGGTGAGTGAGGGGCAAAGCTTTTATCTTTGTGGAATGCACATGTGCGGTGTGTACGCGCTGGATGGTCTGCCTCGTAACTAGAGGTCTGCTTGATGCAGCGATCCCGTACGTACTCCAGGCTCTATGTAATAGTGTGAGTGCGTGTGTTCTCGTGTGCACGCGCTGGAGCTAGTTCGGCGTGGGTGTGCCTCGTACTATTCAAAGTCTGTTGGGTTGGCGGGTGGTTGGTCCTGGCCCTCCTATTCACATGAAGAAGTTCTGACATGCCCATCGTCGTAGCACGGATAGCCTTCGCCAAGTGACTAAAGGTATAAATGATACAATTGTAGGGTAGGAAACAGCTTTTGAGATATGCCATGGCAAAGGAACCTAATTACATTCATGACGAGCACCCAAAGAGTAACCTAATCTTATTCATGCCGAATATTGGTGTATGGCAGTATGGAAGTAATACAGTTGGTTGTGCCAGTCAGTTTAAGTATTGGCGTGTTACAATAGGCTGACGGTAGTTACACTAGTACATGTGTTGGCATGTTACAATACGCTCGTTCTAGCTTTGTGTATAGGTGAATTTGCTTTGTGGTGCGTGCGTGTATTGTATGTGGCTGTGTTTCTACAAGTTATAAGCGCAGCGTAAGTGCATGTGTCCCATGGGTCCACATAGCCCGCATGGCCCGTATGGTTAGCTCTTGAACAGGGTGTTGGTAATGATTTGTAACAGTGTTTCAAGCTGCACCATGGCTAACGCTTGAACAGTTGATTTGGTATAGAGTGCTCCCTAACCCATGGTAACGCTTGTTACAGTGCCCCATTGGTTCGAATAGGTAAGCCGGGTCGAACAGTCCACATGGTATGTTCGACCGTACCGTGGGTGCCGTACACACAGGGAGTGTGATACTGAATTGTTGGGCCCGCATAGCTGTGTGGTAATGAATTTTTTGGGCCCGCATGGCCAACGCTTGGCTAGCTGTTTTTATTTTTTACTGTGTCCTATGTTAATCCAACCTTCTCATAGCTACACTGTAAAGGATTGCAGCTGGCGAGTGACCAGATGCGTTTCCCGAGAGAGGAGGACCAGAGGAGGCAGAACTGGAAGTGCAATGTCGAAACAATTTTGTGCATTAGTATATATGATCGTGTGTTGTGCTTGTACAATTGATTTGAGCTACAGCACCTGGAGAGGGGGGGGGGGGGGGGGGGGGGTATTAGCTAGCGGCGTCGTAGCGCGCAAGCCACTACCATCCGATACACAACAAGAGGTACGGGCTAATTCTATAGTGACTGGTCTATCGAGAAAACCAAGCCAGGTCAAGCCATAAGCTACGCAACAAGAGATATACGCAAAAAAAAAATGGTTACTAGGGTTGGTAACCATTTCTACCGTTGGCAGGGTTATCGTTGGCAATGAATAAAAATGGTTACCTAATGAGCAACCACACGCCTATTCAATGTATTGCCAACGGTACCGACGCCACCGCCATGCCACTATTAGGTGTGGTAATCCTTATGCATAGGTGCTGTCATCCTATGCATATGTGTGTCATCCTTATGCATAGGATGACACACATGCATGGGGTTATATTCATGCGTATGTGTTGCCCACGCATACGCAGATAAACTGTCCGTATCAGAATGTATACCGTAAAATCCCAATTAAACGCCGTGGCGTCTATTTGGGGCGACAAACATAAGTACCAGTGGCGGATCCAGGGGGGGGGGGGTCCAGGGTGTCTGGACCCTCCCCCCCCCCCCCCTCGAACCTGAATATGAATATAATTAGCGTATGACATGTCTTACGTGAGATATACATTTCTACGGAGTGCACTTCGTGAAGTTGCTAAATAGCTTATTCTTATTGCTTATTCATTTGTTAGTACTATATTTTAGTTCTGTAAATTGCGAGATACGTAGTAGGCTGGTATATGTTTTCAAAAATGCTAACCCACGGTCGTAATATAGAGCGATTCTTTTCGCAGTTATTTTGATTCGTGCTCTATTATTAGTACCCATCAAGGTTGAATGCACCTTGCTGCAAGACCATTGCAAATTTAAATATTAAAATTTAGCAAAGAAACTAAGCCGGCGCATGTAACGTACAATGCAAATCTGCGACGAAACACACTAACCATTTAAATCCGCAAAACCACAATAGCCTGGAAACCAGAACGTAACGGAGTGGCACGCATTTATTGGTTATGATTGCCTCCGTTTCTAATCCTCCTACATGTCCAATCTGTGGAAAAATTAGGAATGTGTACAAAAAAATTTTCGCGCGAATATTATGCTGAATTATACTGTTCACTGCTTGAAGTAGATCATCTGCGGAGTGTGATGGTAAATTTTAACTGGCTCGATTAGCAAAGGAAAGCGCATGCATGTAACAACACAACCATTTAAATGCATAAGACTACAATAGCCTGGAAACCGGCAGAATGTAACGGAGTGTCACTCATTTATTAGTGTTGATTGCCTTAGTTTCCAATCCCCGGCCCCCTTACATGTACAATCTGTGAAAAAAATTGGAATGCGCACCACAAAAATTTTCGCGCGCTGCGCGCGCGCCCCTCTTCTTCATCAATTATTCATGTCGGACACCCCCCTCGCCAAAATCCTGCATCCGCCCCTGAGTACCCCCACGAATTAAACAGCTAGCAGCACCATGCACATCATAACCACATAACTTGGCATCGCCAGGTTTTTGGATTGCGATCATCGATTGTCCGAACATGTATGCAACCTTCAACCGCCCTGCTGGTATTATACATAGAATCATGGCTAGTATCCAAACAAGCATTTTTTTTGTCCCAAATAGACGCCGCGGCGTTTAATTGGGAGATTACGGTAGGTGTTCAATCACTTGTAAAATCAATTCTTGATTTGCGGTCCTTTTTTTTTTTTGCTGTGCTCGAATGCCAGCTCGCAGTAGTATTTGCATGGAAATTTTATGATTCAGATATTGAATGGCAGTAGTAATTGACTCCCGCTCTTTTCTAATCTATCCATTGACGTCCTGGTAATAATGGTATGTTTGCATCATTATTTGGGAGAAAACAAAATTCTAATTGCCACCAATATTCATGTACATGTTCTATGGTGATCTACATTGCAAACTATGGCTACATATCCCTCCTGAGAAGTATCAAACCATGTGACCACTATTTAAGTGGCCAAGACCTGCCTCATTGGCCTAGAGGATAATGTGCAAGGTATGTTACCAGCTGGTCTTCTTGTAAATGTATCATCAACTTGCAACTCATAGTTTGGTGGCAGTGCTATTTCATAAGACTGGTAAAGCCGAGCCAGCGTCAACTTCATCTCCATCTAAAAAGAGGAATTAGTCATACATGGGTTTTCAACAATTTGCGATGCTCTAACCATAGCAAAGTGTCTTGCAATACAAGATCGGTGGCCAACACCAAACGGAAAGAAAACAAACTGACTCGGCCTGAAAAATAGAGATCAGTTATTCAGAGCCAATTAAAAACTGATTTACTGTTGATTTTCAGGACTGAAACGTGATGGATTGAAGGTGTCAGGATCATCATAGTATTCAGACATCCGATTAATTGCAGCTCCATAAGTCTAAGGGGATAGATGATTATGTTTGCATGATCAATTGCTTGCAATTCACTCTCACATCTCTAATAATACAAATGCTAAAGAAATTCCATAATATGCAGTTTTTGTGCTAAGTGGGTACATGAGTTTACTTTGCCCAAGAGTAACATCAAGCTAGAACATCAAAGAAAGAGCATGCATGTATCCTCAAGAATGATTCGAGATACTTAATTAATAGTATACTCAAAACTAACACGATATATGAGTCTAGGGTCAGTTATGCAAAGACAGCAATCGTAACTAGGGGAATAAAATTGTTTAGTGAGACAGCATCAAACATACCATTAGAATGTAATTAAATTCAGCTCTTAGGGGGTAGGGGGAGGGAGGGAGGGGACTCAGTACTTTTATGCATGTGCAATGCTTGGAAACTTTTGTAACTTTTTCATTGGAATTTTATGATACACTTTACAAAAAGCACATGCATACTGTAAAACTTTTTATGCAGTTATATTTCATAAATTTTTTACATTAATGGTATACAGCTAAGATAATACCCTAGACTTGGGTCTGGATGAAGAAGTGGCTAGGCAAGTGGCTAACATGGAAAACACCTCCAAAGCCTCCTTCCCCCATGCTCCATATGCTTTCACTACCAGAAGCATATAGATCCACCCAAGGTCGCTACACTTAACATCATTAGCCTCATGTTTTCGGAGCTCAGTGGCATGTGCAGCTGCTCCAGCAGTTACCCACTTCAGAAAAAATCTTGGAATTTAGAGGTGACGTAACCGATATGTTACAGGCTGCAGTTTTGCCCAGAGCCCTGTAGGAGATGAGAACATCTGCAGGACAAGAATAACTGTGATCAGAAGTGAGGTCGCAACCGGCTTCCACTTGAACACTAAAATGGGCTTGCCAAATGATACAGCCAATACATCCCTCAACTTGTTGTGGCGAAATACTACATCCCCGCCACACTTACAAGTAGTGTCATGATGTCCCAGGAGATCCAACATCTTATCTGGGCAGAGGGCACAAAGAGAACCCTCTTCTGTGTCAAGCCCCAGACACCACTTCAATGCTTTCTGAAAAACTGAGGGGTCTAAGTGCAAACCTTGACCTTCAGATGGAATAACCATCAGCCATGAAAAAGCATGTGGGGAGGATGCTGATAAAAGAAGAGCTCTGTCAGCAATAGACGAGAACATTGAATAAATGATTGTCCAACATATTGGAAAGAGCCTTCTGTGAAAGAAACTTGTCAAGTAAAGAGCTGATATGGATGATGTCTGAAGGATGAACTGATGAATTGAACATCTCTATTGCTGGAGAAGATATGCATGAGAGTCGGAACCCTGGCCAGAGAAACATAGTGATGCAATAGAAGCTGCCATGCATGGTGTGACAGGGAAGACCTCAGCTGGGCCTGAATCCTTGCAACATTGGAAGGATGCACACCTGTACAAGATGGGAAACATTTTTGAACATCTTGATCAAACATCTGCAGAACAGATTGAGAGAAAGAAGGTATGACACGAGCAAGATGGACAAGCTTACAATAACCACCACAAAGCCGGAGGAGTACAAGAACCACCTGGGGGTCGACTTGCCCAACATCCTCTAGCCTCCTAAGTAGAAACCTGGCCTCAGACTTCTTCTTATCCAAGACACAACTACAAAAGTCAGCATCACCAATAGGTATTCCCAGGACTCAAGATTGGGATTGCTAGACTGTTTCATCTCGACTGGGAAATGAGCCAAACACCCACTGCTAAAGACCTCACACTTCCTGATTTTCACACGAAGGCCAGGTGGGGGACCAAGATCAATGAGTAAGGCGAGTGCTTTCCTATAGTATTATCGACTTCCACTATGATTTTTCGGCTGCAGTGGGTCAACAAAAAATGCCTACCATATCACAAAAATGTACCTAAAGGTACCAATTCTGGACTATGACACATGGCATCGGATCAGACAGTTAATTGATCCAGCATTCAGTAAGAGGTAAGCCTGGTTTCTGCATTCAATTCAACTGATGGTAGCATTATTTCCAAATCAGCTACTTGAAAGGCCTTGTTCCTCAGTTCGGGAAGTGTGTTAACAAATTTCTGGGTGACCTTATAGCACATTTGCAGGTGGAAAAGTATCTTATCCTACAAGTAAATTACAACATTCTCCTGAGAAAGTTGGTGGGATATAGGTTTTGCAGGCAAATAGTATACTGGTGTAAAAAGCAAGGAAACAAGTTTTGTCAGAAGGGAAAATGTAATAGTCCTATAGTTAGCACACTTCGACTAAGGCATATGCTGTTTCTGTGCTAAATATAGGACTATTACATTTTCCCTTCTGATAAAACGTGTTTCCTTGCTTTTTACACCAGTATACTATTTGCCTGCAAAACCTATATCCCACCAACTTTCTCAGAGAGAATGTTTTTATTTACTTGTTTCCTTAATTTTGTAAAAACCCAAATCACTCTTGCATCACAGGTTTCCCCCCTTTCATTTAACTGATTTAATTCAATCCAGACGTATTGTGAATTTTTACGACAAATGTGTGCATACAATACATTGTAGCTGCAGCATTACATGTCAAAAATGGTACTGGTTTAAATATTTAGGACAGCTTTGCCAATTAACCATTCATACAGAGAACACAGATCAATTGCGTTAAGGTCTCTGGCTCATTGAGGCAGATGGACGTTGTGGACAAATGTCTATGGAGCATAATCAGGTTAGGCTGACTGCCACTGGGATTAAGTTAATGCTATACTTTTTGTATGCGTAGGATTCATACACACCAGTGCATAGCTTTATATATAATGTAAATAGTGATTGCTACCAGCTAAAAACATAGTTAAAGTCACGGAGGAGGTCTTTTTTTACGTACTCCAATATTGCCCATACTACTACCCTCTTGGTGGTGTAAACTCACCAGATTAATAGCGTCGGGCGTTGGTGCGTGTGCCTACCGGTACTCAATACTACATGGTTACCTTATCACTTGCTTATTTGTATTACCTGAATCAGCTGGTGACGTGTAGTTAAGCCTTTTGATTCCCCTATCGTATGCGCCACTCTGTGAAATCATAGAAAGTATCTATGCGATGTTTTCCGCTATGGTGCTCGTTATTTCGAGTTTCACGTAATAGTGTCATCGAGAAAAAGATAAAGAAATTCCTCAGTGTTTCAGAACGATTGAAGTTGGTTGATGAAATCAAGCTTGGTAAGCCAGTTAAGGATGTGGCTAGGGATTTTGGTGTGAGCAAAGCTCAGGCGTACAAAGTATTCAAATCCAAAGACGACCTGATTAAACTAGTACACTCTGGCTCGGTCCCTCTTCAGTCTAAGATGGTAGTGAATGAATCAAAACATAAGGAGATCGACGAAGCCGTCTTTGAATGGTTTTTCTCCTTGAGAACATTCAATTGTACCAGGAAACCCTTACCAGTGTCTCGAGAATTGATATGTGCGAAAGCCATGTACGAGGCCAAGAAGAGAGGGATAGCTGGTTTTGTGGCATCAAATGGCTCGATTAGCAACTGGCGATGGCGTTATGGGGTGTCCCGTTCTATGCAGCTTGTGGGAGAAGCGGGTGAGGTGGACATCAATACAGCTGATGAGATAGTAGAGATCCTAAGTAGTTCTCTCTCCATTTATGATCCCAACAATGTTTATAAAATGGATGAACTAGGCCTATTTTACAAGGCTATCCCACAATATAGCTATTTGCTTGAGTCTGAAGGAGATAAGAGGCAGCATGGTCGGGGTAAAAAGAAAATGAAGGCAAAAGATCGCCTGACCGTGATATAATGTACGAACGCCACTGGTACTGTTACAGTATCCCCAGTTGTTGTAGGGTCAGCGATAAAACCACGTTGTTTTTCAAATGCACCTCCATGCCTTCCATATTTTTCCCAAAGCAGCACTTGGTGTGACAAAACCATATTTAGGAGGTGGTGGCATGAAATATTCCTACCTGAAGTTCAAAAGCTAACATCAGAACCTATTGCTCTTGTATTGGATGGTTTTAGTGGCCACGATGAAGGTTGTGATGATCCCCTTAAGCAAGCAAAAAATTTAAATTCCCCCCTAACATTACAAGCATATACCAACCATTAGATCAAGGCATAATTGCAGCCTTGAATGTTCGATATAAGGGTAGCCTTTTCGCTAAACTTGTTGAGACGGATGCGGATATTTCTCGGCTACAATCTTTAGCACAGCAACTTCCTGCAGGAAGTGCAGGATTAAAGTATGGCACTCCACCGCATGTAGGAGATGCTCTTGTTCTACTTAAAGATGCATGGGACAACATCTCGTCATCAACCATTGCAGCTTGCTGGAGGCATGCACTCTCGATGTCTTTCAGTTAAATGATGCTGCAAGTAGCAGTGATTATAATAAGTGCATTGAAAACGATGCTGTGTATGATATGTGCCAACAGCTGTGTAGCTTGACGCTTTCTTCAAACTTGCTATCATCAATGGGGCTAGACGCTCATAAAACTGACTTGAAAATTCTATGACAATGCTAGCTAAATGGATGCATGTTGAAGAACTGGGTATAGATGTAGATGAAGATGTAGATGAAGATCAGTTGTGCATGGATGAAGAGGTACAGACACAGGAAAAGGTGTCTCTTCTAACTAATGCACTCAAGCATGTGAACGAATTACATTTAGTTGGTGTGAAACTGAATGACACTAAAATAATGGAAACTGCCAGATTGTGATTATATGTGCACAATTCTATTTAGTTTTTCTCCTGTTACTTATATCTCCTCTTAGTTATGCTTTAGTTTTGCAATTTATATCATCCTATCCTTTGACATGTCCAAACACATGATTTCAAAAATCGATACATAACCTTCAACATGTCTTGTAATGAAGTAAAAAAGTGGACGGGGAATCGTTCGTGGGGGGGGGCATATGGCTATATGTATGTACATGTACAGAGCAGTTATTGATGTATATATAGAGCTTCATGTATGCACTAATGTGTGCGTGTGGATCCTATGCATAGAAAAAAGTAGTATTAACTTAAAGTAATTCCAGTGGCAGCCAGCCTAACCTGATCATGCTCCACAGACATTTGTCCACAACGTCCATCTGCCTCAATGAGCCAGAGACCTTAACGCAATTGATCTATGTTCTCTGTATGAATGGTTAATTGGCAAAGCTGTCCTATATATATAAACCAGTACCATTTTTGACATGTAATGCTGCAGCTACAATGTATTGTATGCACACATTTGTCATTTAAAAATGCCATAACCACATCCATTGACATGTTGCAAATGCATGATGGTGTGAGCCTACAGAAGAGCATCAATCCAAACACTGCACCTTGTGCTTTTGTCGCACAGCAGAAAATGGTGTGTTCACTGACACTAAGATGAGTTATCATGGTATGGTGGGGATTAAGATAACTGCGCTCCTCCCTTCCCAAATTTAGATTAATGACGTTCTGAACCTTGCAGGGAGACTGATGTCCTAGTCGGTACATGTACATCTATATTAATGTATGCCTACCTACTCCTTGTTACATGGTCAGATGCTCAACGAGGGTGCAAGTGTATATCATCAAGCAAGTGAACACGAGGTAAAATTGAAATAACAGTGTACTGAGTCAGTCTGAGTGCATCATTCAAAGTTTCCTACTTTGGGTTGGGTACTCAGGTTGAATTGTGTCCCTCCACCAATATAACAAAGCAAGGTTGAAATGAGCATTCCGGTATTGGGTACACGTAGCTTTGTAATGAAGGTAAGAAGTAGGCAGGGCGTGGAGAAGCTAGCTAGATCTTTTATGGCTGGAGAAAGGGGAGCGGATTACGAAGCGCTATACAAAGTTTTCAACAGCCAATGAATATTATAACGGTACTGAAGTCGGAAGGGCTGTATCAACTGACAGTTATGTTAAAGGTGCAATGAATGTTGCGTATTTTTTCCATCTGCGAGGTGCGAAAAGTCTACACTTGCGAGTCCCCCCTGTAGTGGTAATTAATTGTGGCATGTATCCGGTTGACGTGCACGTGCGTACTATAATTAGGTACTTTCACATCATTTCACGTAACGTACTTCCGCATATCCAAATATCTGCAGTAAAAATTGTGACTGGTTTATACGAAGGTTAAGAGAGGTAGGTATTTTTGAAAATCTAGTTCTCGATAGTTTAAAGACGATAATACTTCAAATTTGCCTGGATCATGAAGCTTTGAGCGCTCTTTCACGCAGTATTGTATCTAACATCGTACGCAATATCTAAATTAAGGATGTACTGCTTTTTAATTAGAGTAAAAAGTCAACGTTGTTTATTGTACTCTTCCAATGACGGGTCCTCCTCAGAAATGTCAAAAAACGTTGCAGGCAAGCAATTTCTATCTACCTTGTAACTTTTAGGACGATCTGGCTATGCGCAATTGCTCATTTTCAGCTCGCCGTTGAATGTGTCACAGCTACGTCATTGCTTGTCGTATTAAAACAGAATTTGGTTTTCATAGATAGGAATCAATACTCTGTTAGGAGATGTAGAAATTGGATTTATAATACACTTCTTTGTAGAATTATGTAATCCAATCAACCTTCGAGTCACATAAATACGCCCTTTTTTGAGGGTGTATACTTGGGTCCTATGTATAAACACATTGCATCGTTGTATTGATCTATGAGCGCTATTATATGCAACTTTCAGAATTTTTGGACTGTGCGCAATAATTTATTTTCGCCACGGACCAAGTTTATAGGATTGCGGGAGATGCGTTAACCATGCATGCAAAGACCGTTTTTTAAAAATCAACCTAAAACTAACAATATTGATACCATGAGAAATAAAAAAATGTATGATATACCTATCAGAGAATGCATATATTATTGTCTTCTTAATAATTTTTCTGTTGAAACTGCAGTAATAGAAATGGTAGTTAAAGAAATGACTGGAGATTGCGTACAAAGCCTTCCAAGTGTGGCTACAATCAGTCGTATGGCCTATGAGATGGGTGTGTTAAGTGACATCCAGTCTGGAGAACTCTTAGTTACACAAGATAACATAACATTAGCATGGGATGCAACATGTATTGATGGTTCACATATCAATGAGGTACATATATGTGCCCCTGGAGGAAAAGCTAATGTGTTGCAGATTAATGAGCTTCCTGGTGGAAAAACGGATGATTATTATACCCACATTGCCAATTCGATAAATGATGCTGTTGTGGCATATTCAGTTTGCTTTAATTTAGATGTAGTTTCAAAAATTAGCTCATAATCATTTACAATGTACTATGAGTGATAGGGTTAGTGTCAATCACTGTGTATGGTTAAAACTAGAAGAACTGTTTCAGCACACACTTTTAGAGTTAAAATGTAATGTGCATCCACTGGATGGTATATCAAATAAGATTAGAAGTACATTAAAAGTATATGACAATGACAATGGGATACAAAGTTGCACATTTGGCAGTGATTGTGCAGTGGCAAATGTTATATATGGGCTAACCAAGATGCGATTTAAACAGGGCACAGGAGACCCAAGTGGCTTTAAGTACTTTTTGCGTTGTGAAAATGTTAAGCCATGCAGGGACTGTTATTCGATATGTAGGAAATCGATTCAATGTTTTAAGATCAAAGACAGATTATTGTACTATCTGCAAAATGTGTGTTACTGCAAAAACAGTTTGAAGACTAGCTTAATTAATGATTTACAGAATAAATCGATAATAATTCAGCTAAGAGTACTAGGATTGATTGGGATAACTGGACCTTGGATGAAGATCCTTTACAGTAATAGCGAATGTAAGGCAAACCTTGAAATGGTTCCCATGATTAAGATGTGCACAATGACATTGCGGGACCTGATACAGAAACCAACTTTCTTTCTAACTGCAATATCAAATGTCTTTGGAGAGAAGCTAAGTGAAGAGGATGAGACTCTACTGTGTTTGCAAGCACAATTATCCAGTGATGAGGAATCCCAATTTAATGAAGTTATGAGCTTGGCTGTAAGAAGCCCTCTAGAAGTTCTTGAGCATCAGCTGGAACCATACCTGCATGGTTCTCTCAATAACCCATCAAATGATATGCTAGTAAGAAGTCAAGCCGCTCCAGTGCATAATATGCTGTCTGAACGTACCCCAGTGTCTTTCTTATCATTAATTACCTGGGGCAATTTGATCTTTAATTTATTTGAAACATTCAAACGGACGTCAAGAAATTTAGTTTAATGCATAATACATCGATAAATACACGTTACAATGTCACTAAGAAAATAATATTTCTTCCCTAAATGCAGATTACTTGTGTAGATCTACAACATGGCATTCTTCATATCAAATTTGGAATCGAAATGTTGAAAGACAAAAATCTTATGACCGTTTGAATTAAATATAGGCATTACCGCGATCACAGTTTTTATAATATCTCCGCATCATTCACCATACATTGTTTTATCGGTACTTAAAGGCCCGTTTCTCGGGTTAGGATTAAGCTACAAAAAAGATAAAAACTGTTTTGAAAACCATTCAATGTGGTCTTTAAACTGATGCATTTAGTTATGCATGAATGTTTGTTTGAAACTTTTTGGTAAAGTACCTACTATAATGTGCTTCGATCGTTGTAAGTTTGACGCTCTTTGTAACTTAGTGAAGTTGTTTTTCTCAAAATGCCTTCACGTCAGGAAAAGAAGATAGCCAAACGACGACCAAAGTAGGGTAGCGTAGGTAGTGATCGACACCTACGATAACGTCGGGAGTGTTCGCCACCCCCCTGTTTATTCTAAAGAGCAGCGTTACTTATGTAAAACTGTGTATGGTGCTAACAAAGGAGCCTATAAGGGTTGTTTTAAACTCATATAGAAAGATTCAAACTTATTATTTTTGTTTTTATACGCTATTAAAAGTGCGGGTGGCGACTACTCCATACTGGCGAACATACCTGACGCTACCCTAACTCAAAACTCGAGACGACGTATTAGATTCAGCCCGCGCGGAACTACAAAGCAGAGCCTGAAAAGAAACGGGCCTCTCAACGTGAAAACTATCGAGCAGAGCCTGAAAAGAAACGGACCTCTCGACGCGCAAGGTATCGAGCAGATCCTCAAAAGGAACGGACCTCTCGACGTACAAGATATCGAGCAGATCCTGAAAAGGAACGGGCTGCTAATAGACAGCGATATTGCCATAGTCCTGAACGTGCACTCGCTCGGCGAAAAGAGTTAAGGTCACTCAAAGGTATGTCGTACCTTTACAACCTCCCTCTCACATCAAGATGGATTACTTAACATGGTACGACTCATAATCGGGTATGAATAAAAATCAATGAAACAAGTAAAAAAAAAAAAAACCTTCTCAATGAGAAAGTTGGTGGGATATAGGATTTGAAGGCAATGGTGGTGCAAAAAGCAAGGAAACAAGGGTCTGTAATAGTAAGGGGAAATGTCATAGTCCTATATTTAGCACACGAACACAGTATATGCTACAAACGGGCCGCTAAATATAGGACAATGACATTTCCCCTTACTATTACAAACCCTTGTTTCCTTGCTTTTTGCACCACCACTGCCTTCAATTCCTATATCCCACCAACTTTCTCATTGAGAAGGTTTTTTATTTACTTGTATACTGCTAGTCTAGTACTCAAACGGGTAGCATTTGCAAAAAGGAGACATGTTCACGCTCTGAAGTCTTGATCTAAGCATTTGTTCGGTGAATGCAGTGACAGCAGTATCAGGTAAAGTGTTTTCCAAATAGAAATAACTCAGACAGAGAAGAAATTAATTGGAGCAAAAATTATGGCGTGGTAATGACACAGGACTAAGTTTGATAGTGCAATATGGAAACAAATCAATTTTGGACCTTGGAATAGTTTTGCATTGCATGCCTTTAGGTTTCTTCTCAAAAGCACCGCCATAATCGAAAGTTTTCCATATAGAATTTAACCCCGACTATAAACTCATTAAAATACGCGACCATCTCTAACAAGACTCCCGACGATCGGATCGTTTAGCTTGTTATAGCAATCGAACTAGAAGTTAAAATGAGCAGTTTCGTCGTTGTTTTATGTCACAGAACCGCGCGGTTGTAGAGAACAAACGGGCACTGCCCGTCCTCGTACCCAGTCCCGAACATGGTCTCCTCGGCAACGCATATAAACATAACGATAGGAACACTTTTAAACAATGAAAATTTCACCAATAGCTTCAGAATAGGCTGGAAGAGCCGCTTTCATATAAATAGCCGATGTATTTTGGTAAATAATCGACTATACGGTATATGTAAGACGCATAATTAGATAACATTTTAGATACAATATTAAAGTTAAAATGGCGGTATCAAGCAGACTAAAATACCGCTGAACGCGAGCCTCAGCGGTATCAAGAAGACCCAGAAAACTAACGGTCCGCTAAAAGGCAACGTTATTGGGAGAGTCCTGAATCTGCTCGCTTGGCGAAGAGAGTGCAGTACGGGAAGGCTAAGCGTACCCTGCAAAACCAAACGAGGCCAAGGTATGTACATGTAGCTACCTACTCTTACTAAGCTTGAATTACAATATGACATTGGTGGCTGAATATTTACGCATCATCAATTACGCATCGTGCATGAACAAAGAAAAAATGAACTAAATAAAAAACCTCAATGAGAAAGTTGGTGGGATATATGATTTGAAGGCAATGGTGGTGTAAAAAGCAAGAAAATAAGGGTCTGTAATAGTAAGTGAAAATGTCAACATAGTATATGCTACAAACGGGCTAAATGAAGGACTGTTACATTTTCCTGTACTATTACAGACCCTTGTTTCCTTGCTTTATACACCACCATTGCCTTCAAATCCTAAATCCCAGCAACTTTCTCATAGAGAAGTTTTTTATTTACTTGTATTTAGTGTAAATTTGCATGAACCTTCTTCGCAACACCTTAGAGTAGGGATTAAAGTACTTCACCTGACATAGAGTTGTTGCTGTACTTCAGTGCTTTTTCATGTAAACAAATTAACTTGTATTTAATTGGAAATTTAGCTTCAGCTATATATGATTGCATGCACAGTTTTACCATGGTAGTCATTGCAGTTACCACAGTTCAGTAGAGAATTAAATATATTGGCTTACTGTCATGATTGTTCCAGGAGGGAAGGTTGTATATATTGGCTTACTGTCATGATTGTTCCCTCAGGGATGTAGTATCCACTTAGAGTAACACCTCCCACAGGTGATTCCTTGCTCAAGGTCATAAATCCAATGACATCATACATCCTCAGTACTTCCTTGATTATCTGATGAATAGAAGAAAGATGATTCACAGCATGGGAGGACAATGGAGGTTTACTTGTTCAGTATACACCAATTTGTCTAAGTCATCAGACGTGAGAACAGTTCTTTCACCTAAAACCTCATTAATTTCAGACATCAGCATATCCAATACTTCAGGGTGTTGATGGAGTACAACTAAAGCAAAACACAATGCATTAGCTGTTGTTTCTTGCCCTATAAGGGAGTAGATAGCATGAAAAACATGATTTATTTTATACTAGGTCACCAACCTGTAACGTAGAAAGTAACGAAGTTATCGACAAGGTCCTCCAAGTCTACACTCTCTTTTCTGGCTGTAGAGTATCATATTATTATTCGTATCCAAATGGATACATTACATACAAGGTTGTTTGAGAATTAATGTAAGAATATCATCTGGAATTTTTTCTCCACATTCTAAAGCCTTCATTCTTCGCTGAATGCAGTCTCTTCCAATCATTCTGAATGCTCTAACTACTTTGCGATACATCTCTGCTTTAAAAGGATGGAGATACTAAGAAACAATGTGTAACTCTGTACCCAGGGCTGCTAATGGTTCACTCAGAACCAACCTGAAATAGGATTCCATTAATACTGTCTGCTACACCTTGCATCAGGTGTGTTGGTAGTGAAGATAAGACATACTTATGTTCATTCGTAAGCTGAAGTGTTTTGGCATCCCAGTGTTGAGTAAAGTCATCTGAAAACGCCACCTGTTGATTATTTGTTGTGCAATGATATCTCAGTGGGGTCTTTAGTTCTTAAAACACCAGTTGTTAGTTATTTAGTCTATTATATACAGATCCAAACTTCAAAAGCAATGATGTGATAAAAATTTTGGGCATTATTGTCATCTGCAATTTCTATGTTTTTAAACCTTTTGGTCATTTCATTGTACCAAATTCAGCTGTGCTCAACAGGATAGCTTCAGTGAACGTACATGTGGTATGAATTAGCCCTAACAATGTTAACTTTCCTTCATTAAAAACAGGATCCACCCCCCTAATAATGTTTATACAAGCAATATTAACCCGCAAGGAAGCTAAAGATCAGATTCATTTACATCATATTTATATTTCATTAAAACTGTGCTAAAGAATTCAAAGCGATCTTAAAGGCATAACACCCATGGGAACAAACATCATGAATAATCAATTATAATACACACTCAATTAACGACACTAATAGTTTGATCAATGAACAATTGCTTTAGCTACATCAGTTAAGTTGAGTTTATGCCTTGTACTAATTACTAACTATATTGTTTGTTATGCTGGGTAGGCAATTTGTGCCAAGCACCGGGCATTTTCTTGTGGCCACAGATTATTAAAGACGCCATTGACATTTGCTACATTTGCTTATTTTACATTGTTCCCTTTAAGTTCACCTTGCTTATGGTGGTCATCGTGAGTTTTTGAAGCTGCTGCTTCATCGGAATGGATGATTTTCCATCTGCAAATGTGCCAAGGTCACTCAGAAATTCGTTAACACACTCCCCAAACTGAGGAACAAGGCCTTTCAAGTAGCTGATTTGGAAAAAATACTATCATCAGTTGAATTGGATGCAGAGCCAGGCTTACCTCTTACTGAATGCTGGATCAAATAACTTTCTGATCGGATGCCATGTGTCATAGTCCGGAATGGTAAAGATACCTTTAGGTACATTTCTGTAATTTTGAGAAGGTCTGATATTATACTCCAGTGCACAATTTATTGAGCTCTAAGCTAATAGAATGCATGTAAGAAACAAACTACCTGACAAATAGGGCTTTAAAAACACTGCAATGATTCAGAGATGGTTAGTACACATTCAATTCAATCAATTTTCTACCATAAGCTACTGTATGAGGTCAATGCTTTCTCTCACACTTGCTCTCTCTCTCTCTTCCTCTCTCTCTCTCTCTCTCTCTCTCTCTCTCTCTCTCTCTCTCTCTCTCTCTCTCTCACCCCTCCCTCCATGATGTAATTACAGATGCCCTCAATCCCATTGATTTTTGAAACCCAAGTAAATAATATTTTTTCCCAGAAAGAACGTTTGATACGTGGGACCTAAAAACACTGTCACTTATGGGAGGCAAGGAGTGATTTATCATAGAAAAATTGGATGCAGCGAAAAGCCAAATGCTGTATATAGAACTTATTTCTTGTTCTATCACTATTGTATCACCTATGATCATGTTAGTTTATAATGAGCTTATTGTTCACCATATTTTGTCCATACGGTAATTCAGTTAGTCAGGAGTCTCACTCCAGATAATATTGGAGTGTATTTGAAGTTAATTGATATTGTGTATGGGTTGGGAGGGGTGTGATTGAGAAGTGTGCATTATTTTGGGAATCATTCATTCATTAATTTCTCTAAAGTGGTGATGAGGGTGGGATTCCTTTGTTTTTTTTTGTACAATGGCAGTGTATGGAAAAATCGAGAAATTCAAACCGGATAAGGAGAGTATTTCAACTTATTTGGGAAGTTCCCATGGAAGCTGTTCGAAGCTATTTGGCAGGGCTGAGGAAGTTGGCTTCGTTATGTGAGTTTAGTAACTTTTTAGAGGAAGCCCTTGGTGACTGCGTGGTATACACAATATGGCGGCGCAAAAGCGGTTATTGTCCGAAAAGGATCATACACTCGCGCGAGCAGTGGAAATAGCCATAGCCATGGAGTCAGCTGAGTGGAATGCGCAAGAGTTTAGGGAGAAGGCCGCTCCTGAAAAGGAAGTTGAGGCCATTGTTGGTATAAAGAAAAAGGTAAATTGTTTTCAGTTGGATGAAGGGGGCATGGCCCCCAAGAATGTCATTTTAAGGAAGCTACGTTCCACAAGTGTGGGAAGACTGGGCATATTGCAACAGTTCGTCGTAGCAAGGAAGATATGGCGTTGGGCAACCCAAGTTTCAACCAAGCTGGCCCACAAAGGAATGTCCAAGCAAGGTGGGTGGACGATACAGGGGAGAGTGATTCTGCATTGGAAGAAAGCACTTATGTTGTCAGTAAAGCTTCAGTTAATGCAGGAGGGAAAGAGAAGCAAAGGTTAAGTAAGGAAACTATGTAGGAACCCAAACTTTGTTTGTAGTGAAAGGTAATGGCCCAACTTCATTGGGTCGGAATTGGTTGAAGCAGTGCGTTTAGACTGGACTTCTATATAGTTAGTAAGTTCCCTCAGCATGGAACGGATGCTTGTTATACTATCTCGAAGGAAGAAGAAGACGACGGAGGAGAAATTTTAGGTGGGACTGGGTACAGACGACGGGGACGAGTATGTTTGTTCTCTAAAAGTACACCGTCTTGTGACACAGATACAACGCAGAACTGTTCTCCTTTTTTGATATCACTCGATTGCCACTAAGAGTGGTGACCCGATTCTTGGCTGCCCTGCTAGACACGAGTGATGTTTTTAATGACATTCATGATACTGCAGGATTCCTGTATGGAACCTATTCGCATAGGTTCCGATTCGCTGCCAAGGCCTAGAAGGCCATATCCAAGGATGAAGCGGTGCTACGGAGGGACTGTTTCTCACAGTTTGACATGCTGTACACGTTTTTACTAGAGATGTCAGATCATCATCCAAACTTGGCCACCACACATAGGTATGAGCTAAGGCTTTGGTCCGCACTATGCCCATGTAACCTTTGTGCAGCACTTCCAAAGCCTTTTCCCTCAAACAATTAGGTACCACCACTCTAGTACCCCCCATTATGCATTCAGCTTCATTAGAGAATTCATCTCTGTGCTTCGCAAATGGCCATCAGATACTGAGGCCATTTTCCATACCTGATGAACAACAACACTCGACTCAACTGTGGGTCAAACTTTGTAGCCCTCTTCAATTGAGCAACAGTAACAGGCAAAACTTCCATCTGCTTAAAATACCAAAAACGTTCACTGCTACCTCTCCCTCAGTTTCCACTTCCAGCAAAGGTAAATGAGATAAACCATCAATGTTTCCATGTGCTGTGGTAGATTTATAATGAATTTCATAAGAATATGCTGAAAACTGCAATGCCCAACGTTGCATTCGAGCAGCAGCCAGAGATGGGATGGCTGTCTTAGGACCCAAGATGGTAAGCAGAGGCTTGTGATCAGTTACCAGAGTAAAATCGACCGTAAAGGTATTGGTGAAAATGCCTAATGCCAAAATTGATTGACAAAGTTTCTTTTCAATTTGAGAAATGTCTCAATCGAATTTGGACAGCACAGTGGGAAATGGAACCTCCTCTTCACTTAAGGCAGCTGCTCCGGTTAGTCTTCCTATTAAATCTGAAACTCCTACTCACCATTAATCTATGCGTGTTCGTAGGCCACCTGACAGACTTTGACAACATTTAGGGAGAGGAAGTGTAGTGTATTGATATTGTGCATGGATTGGGGGTGGGGTGTGATTTAGAAGTGTGCGTTATTTTGGGAATCATTCATTCATTAATTTTGGGGATAATACTTAACAGCATTGTTTTCCATTTTATGAATAAATATGAGGTCTCATCAGAAGGAAGGTCACTAATGAAACTGAGTTCTAGCCGTCACACTACAGTCCATAAATGAAAGATTGCAGCGTCTGGAGCTGAGATTAAAGAACAGTGAGGCTACCACAGAGTGGGAGGAACAAAGCCGGGGAGCCCCGCAAGCCACGCTGCTGGAACTGCGGGAAAAGAGGCCATATTGCTCGCCTCTGCAGAAGCCGTGATTCAACCAAGCAACAGGGAAACTACAGACCCTCGGCAGCAGGGGCCAACTGCCAGAGGGTCAACCAATAATGGCTCAGAACGATCACATTGTCTCTGTATTATCCTCCCCTTGTAGTAGTTATTGTGTTGAGGGCGTGGTTAGTTCCGTTCCCGTTACATTTGTTATTGATACAGGTGCTGCAGTGTCTTTGATCAACACCTGTGTCTGGAACCTGATAGCCCGTGCTGGACATGTGGCAGAACTGCAACAATGGAGTGGCAGCAGACTGGTGGGTGTTAACGGGTCCCCATTGTCTACGAAAGGGTTTGGCTATTTTGATATTGTTCTTGGGAATAAGAAGTTTGGTGCAACACTAATTGTTACTGGAGATATTACAGTAGGAGCTATTTTGGGGCTGGATTTTCTAGAAAATCACAATTGCTGTCTTGACTGTGGTGCCAAAATTCAAACCTTTCCTCAAAATAAGCTTTCAGTCCAGGTCCAGCACGTTATGCCAGTAAAGGTCAAAGCCCCCCTCGAGTGCCCTGCCATTGGACTGGTAACCCTGGAAAAAATTGTGGTCCCACCATTCAGTGAAATGGAAGTCATGGTGAAACAAGCAAGCCCTGGTATTGGTACCTGGATGGTGGAAAATGACACTTCATGCCGAACAGGAGTAATGGTGGCTTGATCCTTGGTGTGTACAAACAGCTCCAGTTTTGTTCCAATACGTCTGCTTAATGCCGGAAACAATCCAGTTGTTCTTAAAAAAGGAATGAAGGTTGCCTGCATGAGTCAGCTGCATGAAGACTGTACTACCCAGAACATCTCGGCTGTAACTGGACATATCCCACTGTCCCAAGGAGACCAGGAGGCACTATGGAGCATGGTGTGCAAGGGGGGAGATCACCTTAACGATGGTGAGAAGGAACTCCTGTTTCATCTATTAATGGAATATGCAGACGTATTTGCGTTTAACAGCGGACAGATCGGTCGCACTAGCATTCTGAAGCATCGCATTGACACTGGCAACACCCCTCCTGTCCATCTTTTGCCTCGACGAATCCCTCAGTCTCATAGAGAAGAAATGGCAAAGCTGGTAAAGGACATGCTTGAGCAAGGCGCTATCCAGCAGTCGGATAGTCCATGGTCATCCCCTATGGTTCTCGTAAAGAAAAAAGACGGATCAGGTAGGTTTTGCGTGGATTACAGAAAGGTCAATAGTGTAACGAGAAAAAATGCATATCCTCTACCTTGGGTGGATGACACACTTGATACATTGGCAGGGTCGAGACTGTTTACTACACTGGATCTGGCTAGCGGGTACTGGCAAGTGGAGGTAGCAGAAGAAGACCAGCCCAAGACAGCGTTCACCACACCAGAAGGCCTTTTCCAGTTTTGAGTGATGCCCTTCGGGTTGTGTAACGCTCCCGCTACATTTCAACGCCTGATGGACAGAGTTCTCGGTGGACTGAAGTGGTCCAGTTGCCTCGTGTATCTGGATGACATTATCATTGTGAGAACCTCGTTCAGCGAGCACTTGCGTAATCTTGCTGGTGTACTCCAAAGACTCAGTGAGGCAGGACTGAAGTTAAAGCCATCGAAATGTAAATGGTGTAAGAAGAGCGTTACATATTGTATCAGAAGAAGGCATTGCCGCGGATCCGAGTAAAACAGCTGTTGTAGCAGGATGGCCACCTCCCCAGTCGAAGCGTGAAATGCAACAATTTTTGGGTCTGGCTAACTACTATTGGAAATTCGTCAAGAATTTTGCTGCCATCGCGAAGCCATTACATTGTCTCACGGAGAAGAATACTGACTTTAAGTGGACTGTCGAGTGTCAGCATGCCTTTGACGCGTTACGTGCATTGTGCTCTCTTACCCAGACTATAGCCGGCGGTTTGTTCTCGACACTGATGCCAGTGATATTGGCATTGGAGCGGTCCTCTCACAGGTTGATGCCACTGGGTCCGAGGTAGTGATTGCATATGCCAGTCGTACGCTGAGTCGTCCGGAACAGCGTTATTGTGTAACCAGAAAGGAGTTGCTAGCGGCCGTCGAGTTTATTCACCACTTTCGGCAGTACCTACTGGGAAGGGAGTTTACCCTTAGGACCGATCACAGTTCATTAGTGTGGTTGCATAACTTCAAAGAACCTGAAAGCCAATTAGCCCGCTGGCTAGAAAAATTACAGGAGTATAGCTTTTCGGTTATACACCGTCAAGGCATTAAGCACGGTAATGCAGATGCCTTATCACGTGTCCCCTGTCGCCAGTGCGGTAGAGAAAGTCATGAAACAACACCCAAAGAAGATATGATTGAAGGAAGCGTGACATCATTACCCTGCACTTCCTATACTCCTCAGTGGATGCGCCAGCAACAGTTAGACGACTGTTCTATTCGGCCAGTGTATCAAGCTCTGGAGTCCAAACTGATGCTGTCAGCAGATGAAGTCAGGCCATGGAACCGTGGGAGCCGCTTACTATGGCAACAGCATACATCGTTGTATCTGAAGGATGGCGTATTGTGGAGGAGGGCACTAGGCGGTGGTGAGGGAAAGTTGCAGCTCGTTGTGCCTGCTAAGCTGAGGCAGGACATTCTGTGGAGCCTGCATGAAGGGGCTTTGTCTGCGCATTTAGGGGAGGAGAAAATGAGGAATTACTAAAGGAGAGGTTTTATTGGCCAAGTTGTGCAGATGACGTAAGTGAGTGGTGCTCATGTTGTGCAGTGTGCTGTTCCAGAAAGACCCATGCCCCCAAAAGAAGAGCAGGTTTGCAAACACTACAGGTAGGGTATCCACTGCAAATGGTTTGCGTGGATATATTGGGGCCCCTGCCTGAGACTGAGACTGGGAGCAGATACGTGCTGGTAGCAGTGGATCACTTCACGAAATGGGCAGAGGCGTACGGAATGCCCAATCAGGAAGCAGCAACAGTGGCCCGTAAATTAGTGGACGAAATGTTTTGTCGATTCTCACCACCGGAGCAATTACATAGCGACCAGGGCAGACAGTTCGAATCTGAGCTGGTGAAAGAAGTGTGCAAACTGCTGGAGATTAGGAAGACCCACACCACTCCATATCATCCGCAGTGCAACGGAATTGCGGAACGCTTCAACCGCACACTTTTGGGCATGTTGGCCACTACCGTGGACTCTTACCCGTCCAGTTGGGAGCAAAATATTTGTCGGGTGTGCTTAGCGTACAATTCAAGTGTCCACGCATTGACTGGATTTAGCCCGTTCTTCCTGATGTTTGGAAGACAAGTTAAGTTGCCAGTGGATCTGATGTACGGTACGACTCAAGGGAAAGAGACTGCAATAATGGAGTATGTGAAGAATTTGAAAGATGGCCTTTTGGAGGCATACAATCTTGTTAGAGACAGATGCGAAACAGAGCATAAAAGGCAGAAGAGCATCTATGACAGAAAGGTTCATGGAGAACCATATAGTGAAGGTGATCTTGTTTGGCTGTATACTCCAGCTGTACCATCTGGACAGTCCCGGAAGCTGCACAGTCCCTGGAAAGGACCCTATAAAGTGGTGGAAAGGCTCGGAGACGCCACCTACAAGCTGCAAGGTACTAGGGGAGGGAGACCACAGATCGTCCATTTTGACAGGTTGAAACCCTGTCCACCTATTGTCAGGTTAGCTAATGAACCTCGTCCGGAGCGTCCTCCAGCAGCCAAAGTCGTGCCACCTACCCTCAAACCAGGGGAACAATGCGAGTTGCTAGAGGAGGATGAAGATTATGCAGCGCCCATGGCCCCTCCAAATGAACTCCCTGCCGCTGGACCTGGTGATCAACCCGCTCCCCAAAGGCGATACCTGGATCGAAACAGATGTCAACCTGACTGTTACGGACCATTCATCAAACATTAGAGAGGGAGTAGTGTAAGATAATTAATGCATGCGCGGAAGATCCCGCGCACACCCTTGATATATAATGTATATTATTGTGGATATGATCAGTTCTGATACCTGTGAGACTGTTGTATATCCTGCTCTTACAGCAGGTTTTGGCAGCAGAACCTAATCCACCAGAAGTAGAAAACACCAGTGGGGGGAAACATCCAAGTTCTACTTCACGAACTTTGGCTTCATAGGCATGTTTCTTGTCCATTTCTAAACGACGATAGCATAGGGTCAATGATTCTTCACATAAGACTTGGTAAAAGGATTGAACACTTTGACATCAAGATAGCTCTTCTGTCTGTTATGACACCAAAAGTTCTCTGCAACAATTGTTACATGAGCATCATTGCTGTCTTGTACTTGAGAAACTCACCAGATAAAGGTTTTAGACCAGGCTTGGTTCCAACGCTGTGGCAAACTTTAGTAAGAAATGTTGCAGTGATGTCCCGTAACTCATTGTGCCGAATAGATGGATAACCACCACAGGGACAGTTTAAGGCATGTTCAATAGAAAATGTCTTGCCACAAACACAGGTCGAAGGAAGCAGGTTAGGCTGCCAACCATAGAGCAAACAAAGAGCATCTCTAAACGCTCCCTTATGTAAGGCACAGCCATGTTCTTGGATAGGTAGCATAGAAAGCCATATGGAGGCCCAGTTTCACTGGCAACTTCCATTGTTCGCTGAAGAGAAGCTGGTAACTTAGTGAACAGCTCGTTGCAAAGGACAGACTGAGACTGTTTTACCTCATGATGTTTCTCACGTCTAGCAGTAGATTGAGCTTCTATGACTTCAAATGGCAAAGATGTTGATTTTTGGAGAATGAGGTCAACAAGGGACTGGTGAGTCTTGATTTTCAAAAATAAGCTGAGATTGATCGACCAACTTAATGATACTAAGACCACCAAGTTGAGCAGGAAGGGCTAACAAATCTCTGAGTTGCCAGTTGAATGTATTTTGACCAGTGAGACAAGGAAAGAAAGGACTTGCTGATTGCATTGTCCAAAGGTTGAAATAGTGGGTATTGTTTTGGAAGGATATGTCCATCTACTTGATAAAACCATGAATAAAGGCAGCATAAGCTGAGTGGGGTTGGGTTAGTGGTATCTGGGATAGAAGCTCAATCTCAGTGATCCATTCAGATACGTTTCACTGACATAGGAATTGACAAATGATTCAGACCCAATTGCAGCACCAATGTAACATTTCCCCTCGCTGGTGATTGGGATACCAGAACCTTGAAATATTGTGTGTGCCTCAGAAAGTTTGACATCTTTTACAATTAGCCATGACTTGGAAGCATCAGGGAAGTACCCATACGCTTAGCCTCGTCCCCAGGCCGTCAATTAAAGTTTGGGGAAAAAGACGGCCTGGTCTCCATTGCAACTCCGTTAGTGCGCATGCGCTGGCCATTACCAGAAAAAGTGGTAATCGTATATTTCGCTTGTAAACCTTTCCGTAAACTAACTTGTTACTGGTCTGCCTCGTTCAAAGTGCCAGGCTTTTTCAATTAAAAACACATCGCGCACATGCATAAAATACATAGCTACGCGTAGTATGTGCAATACAATGTGTAGGAGACACAACACTGCCACTAATCCTGCAAGACTTTGACGTCGTTGCCATACTACGCGTAGCTATGTATTTTGTGCATGTGCGCGATGTGTTTTTAATTGAAAAAGCCTGGCACTTTGAACGAGGCAGACCGGTAACGAGTTAGTTTACGGAAAGGTTTACAAGCGAAATATACGATTACCACTTTTTCTGGTAATGGCCAGCGCATGCGCACTAACGGAGTTGCAATGGAGACCAGGCCGTCTTTTTTCCCAAACTTTAATTGACGGCCTGGGAACGAGGCTACCATACGCTGTACTAGTTTGCCCCACCACATCCGAATGCACTGTATGCTGAGGCATCATCAGCGTACCAAACCGGAAAGATATTTTCATGGGAGAGCCGGCTGACGTATAGAGGGATGAACTTGAATGCATACATGGCCATTGTGAGTCACCTTGTGTCACACCCTCTTGAGACAAGATTGACTCCTATCAATGAACAGATCAATGTTCACCCGTAGGTATTAATAAGAATAGTAGCAAGTGTTGGACACAAAGTCCTAACATTACGTAGGGCAACCTGGTGATTCAGATAATTGAATGCATCAACCAGGATGATAGCATCATTACTTGGATGGTTTAAGACATGGGTCATGGCATGTACAGCAGCTTCTCATGACCAGCACATTGTTGAGACACACCAACTGCTTCATGTATGTCAGATTAGGCGACAAGTGCAGCAGCCTTACAAGTGAGTTGCCGAATTACTTCACCTATCAATATGGGTCTTACACCAGGGCACTTGTCAAGGGAACTCCTGCAGTAAATCTCCCATAGCATAACCATAATTAAGCCAGAAAGACCAGGATCTCTAATACGGATGTAAAGCGGCCTGGAATTGGATCATGAATTTATTTTCAAGCAAATTTTCATTCCCTTTGACCACTCCCTTGCATACTGCCCAGTTCCCATTTTATGTTTGTTTAGCATATATTTGCTTTACATTGTCATCTACAGCCATTCTGGAGGTTCTTAATTTGGCTTTATTCTATTGTGACGAATTACGGATTTTAGATCAATACTAGGGCGATGCAGTTGGATATAGGACTTGCACTGAACACACGCGCTCTCACGCTAACAATCGAAAACTCTCTAATTCAATAAATCAAGTCACGTGCGCGAATATAACCCGCATGAATTAAATGCAAACACGACACTCCCCCCTTGACTAGTTAAAGAACTAGTCAAGAGAAAGTCAACGTCATTTTAACTGTTCCTCTATTCGGAGTCTTGCTACTTGAGCAGCAACTCTGGTAGGATGAGACCTCCTAGTGACAACTGTAGGTCCCTCAGATTCAGGTTCACCAATCTGGTCAGCTGTTGCTCCGATTTCAAGAAGGTACAAGTGTTGTAGCGGGCGATTCAGCGATATGGTTGTAGTTCCCGACTGTACCCTAAGAGCTGCACCTCGCACTAATCCATCCAAGCCCTGCAAAAGCTTCTCCACCTTACCCATTTTCCACAATGCTCGAGGTTGGACTGGGTCATGAATGAGGACAACATCACCTACTTGAATTCTGGCAACTGTATCCTTGGCCCCTTTTTCATTAGAATGGATCTCTCTTAGCCCGATCAGGTACTCCGTCTTCCATCTTTTCCAGAAGTTCTGCAGCACAGTGTTCAGGTAGACCATGCGCCGTGTCAAGTTCGATGCCGTCACACCGAACTCAGGATCTTCATCTGAGATGTTTACCGGACTAGGTAGGCTACACAGTCGACGACCCATGAGCAGGTGAGATGGTGTGAGGGGTTCTTCTAGGTCTTCCGAGGATAGGTATGAAATTGGGCGTGAGTTTAGCGTAGCTTCGACCTCCACCAGTACTGTGGCCAACTCGTCATAATCCATCCTCGCCTTGCCAATAGCCTTCCTCAGGCATCTCTTCGTTGACTGGACCAACCTCTCATAGAATCCTCCCCACCAGGGAGCCTTCTCTAATATGAAGGTCCATTGAATACGCTTGTCTAAAAGATGGTGCTCTACTTCAGGAGATTCCATCAGAGCCTTCAGAACCTTGTTTGCTGACCGAAACGTCTTACTGTTATCTGAAACAACTTTCTGGGGAACTCCCCGCCTGGCAGAGAAATGTCTCAAACAGCGTATAAATGACTCTGCAGTTAGGTCTGGAACCAGTTCCAGATGAACAGCACGTACGAGACAGCACGTGAAGAGGCAAATCCAAACCTTGCTTCCATTCTTCAGGTACAGCGGTCCGGCATGATCAACCCCTATAAAGCTGAACGGTGGTGCTGTTTGTACTCTGAAGTCAGGCAATGGCGGAGGTGGTGGTCCAATGAGTGGCTTGGAGTTGAACCGTTTACACACCTTACACTTACTGAGGAGTGTCCTCAAAAACTGTCTCCCCTTTACAATCCAAAACTTAGATCGCATCTCTGTGAGAGTCTCTCTAACACCTCCATGCATAACTCGAGCATGACAACTCCATATGATCAATGTAGTTAGGTGATGAGATTTCTCAAGGAAGATCGGGTGTCTACCATCGTTCGGTAAATCAGCATTCTGCAGCCTTCCAGCACATCTCCAAATGCCGTCCTTGTCAGTATATAAGCCAAACTAGGTTTGCCACATTCCAAAGTTATCATTCCGCACAAGTGACAATTGAGACTGTCTAATCCAGAGCCTTTCAGCATTCAAGATGTCTACTGCAGTCACTGTCTTCATTCTGGGATGAAGCTCCGCCTTAACCTTGGATTTCAGAAGGGTAATAAACTTCTGAACACGAGCCGTTACCCCAAGAAGTCGTCTAAGAGTACTGAAATCCTCCACCCGAATGATTGCATCAATCTGACATGAGTCTTCAACCGCTACACTGTGGACAGCCGTTGAGGTTTGGTCTCCTGCCTTCAGTTCCGCTGCACAGGCCTCAGGGATGGTGTTCAATTCAGGACTACAAGATTCTTGATCTGATGCACAGACATGTTGAGGTACTGTCAGCCAGGATCCAATTGTACTTGGTTCAGTAGCTTCAACTCCCCTTGATGGGAGATCAGCTGGGTTTTGATCACCGCGACAGTGATACCAACACTTCACTGGAACCAGAGTGCGGATTTCTCTCAACCTGTTCTCTACAAACTGTTTCCACTCTTTGTCGTATCCCTTATCCAATATAAGACGATCTTCGAGTCTGTATAGCATGATATCTTGTCGAATTTCTGTTCAGGCTGTAGTGCTTGCATGGTGTTTGAAAGATGACATGCCAGAAGAAGTGCAGCTAGCAGCTCCAGTCTGGGAATAGTTAGTGCGTTCAGGGGTGCAACTCTGGTCCTCGACGTAACAAATCGGACTGCACACTTGCCGGCAGAACCTATTTTCATGAACACCACTGCAGCGTACGCTCTCTGTGATGCATTGCAAAATCCAATTAGTTCACAGGAGCAAGGTCCTTCAATGTCGTGGAAGTAGCACCTTGGAATGTGGAGAAGGAGCGGTTCTTGCATCCTTGACAGCAACGTCTTCCACTTCATCAATATCTCCCCTTCTAGTTGATCATCCCAGTCTAATCGCGCTGCACATATATCCTGGAAAAGTAGCTTGAAGCATACAGTCCAAGGCGAAAGAATACCCATCGGGTCATACACGCGTGCAGAGAGGCCTATAACATTCCTCTTGGTAGGATGCATGGTAACAGCTACTTTGTAAAGGTCGCTGAGGTCACAGACAAGAACGTCTTCAGCTGGTTTCCATTTAACTCCCAGCACCTTAACACATTCTGGAAGATCCAGTCTTTCTCCCAAGGTGTTCTTTGTGTATGATTCTTCATCACAAGTTACATGTTCACGCTGCGGAACCTGAACTCCATAGCTGTCCTGAGAAGATATGTGTGCCTGGAGAGTTGTAGAGTTGGACATGAATTTCCTGAGTGTGAATCCCGCTTGTCTCAAACATTGTCTTGACTTCTCGTACAGTTCAAGTGCTTTGGCTTCAGTCTTCCCTCCAAATGTGAGATCGTCCACATAGATGGAACGATTGAATTTCTCAACAAAGGAGTAATCACCGTCTCTGTAGCCTTCAACATGCTTTCTAATTGTTGCGTTGAGAAGGAACGGGCTTGCTGATACTCCAAATACTACTCTGGTGAAGCGCATGACAGCTAGTCTAGGAAGTTGTGCCTTGATGTCCTCTACCCACAGAAATCTTAAAGCATTGCGGTCTTCTTCTGCTACAGACACCATGAGAAAGGCCTTCTCTACATCGGCAGTCACAGCTACTCGAAAGAGACAAAATCTCAGAAGAATGTCCAAAATGTTCTGGCTGAAGGTTGGCCCTGCATACAAACAATCATTAAGAGACGGTCCACTGCTCCTTGCCGATGCATCATAAACGATGCGCAGCTTCGTTGTTAGCTTATCCTCCCTTATTACAGCATGATGAGGAAGGTAGTGCGTTGCTCCAATGGGTCCAGCATCAGAAGGATCAACTGCTTCCACTATGCCTTGTCTGAGCTGGTCTCGAATAATCTCATCATACTGGGTTAGGATGTGTGGTGATTGCTGTAGTCTCTTAAGCAGATTGTAGAGTCGCCTCTGGCTAAGTTCAAGGTTGTCTGGCAGCATGATGCGTGGAGATTTCCAAGGTAGTCGTACGCAATAGCGACCATCACGGAAAGATACATCTTCAAGAAATCTCTCGTACACAGATTCTTCGCCCTCCTTGATTCCTAATGTGTCGAGGTCCCAAAACGCTTGTAACTTCTTCTCCAGACAGACAAGCTCTTGCCGTGATGAATGTGTCTCTGCTGTTAGTACATGAGAGATGCTTGAGCATGTCACATGTGATTCAGCAATAACACCAGGAACGGGACCTGAGAGAACCCAACCAAAACGTGTCTGCATGGCTGATGGACCTGATCTACCTCGCACAATCTTTCCCGTAACAACGTCCCAGTATTGGTCCACTCCAATCAGAATGCCAATTTCTAGACCTTCATTCGGACCACCTGAATCAGCTAGCTCCAACCCAGTTAAATGTGGAAAGCGTTCCATTGCACAGGTGATCGGCTGTCCAGTTATGGGCCCACAGATGGTCGGAATGGTGAGCAAAGATAATGTTATATCCGATCCTGCCCTTGTTTCCGCCCTAAGACTGACTACACTGCACACTTGAAGTCTTCCTTCTTCTGTGCCAAAGGCCTTCACAAGTAGTGTCTCCCTTTGCTCTTCCTTCAATCCGAGTGCTTCACTCAGCTGGCTAGAGATGTAGGACCTCTGGCTACCACTGCCGAGTAGAATTCTTGTTTCGATTACAGGTGCCGATTGACCAGAAGCTCTGACCTTGACCCGAGCAGTTTGAAGCAATACGGGCACTTTGGTGCTCACGAATAATGAAAGGGACGTTTGAGGACTTCCACAAGGATTTGATGTTGATCCACTTGAGGTGTTCAGACTCAACTGGTGACTCCCTGTCAATGTTGGGGGTCCTTGTGATTGGGGTTTGCCCTTGAGACAGATACTTACATGGTGCCTTCCTCCACAACTGTGACAGTTCTTGGATGATCAACAGTCCTTTCCTAGGTGTCCTTTCCGTAAGCACGTAAAGCATCTTCCACTCTTCCTTAACGACTGCTTCCTTTCTCCCACATCGGATACCACCTCACAGTTTACCGAAAAATGAGGCTGGCCACAAAATGAACATGAAGGAGAATTACCACTGGACAGAAGGGCTGATGCAGTGGGTGGATGACCTCTGCCTGCAGCCCTTTGCACAGGTTTGGCACTTGCTGCTGCCCTTTCTCTTGCGTCTAGTTCCCTCTCTACAATCGTCCTCACACGTTCTAAATTCCATTCACCATCAGTTATCTCCTTACTGACTGCTAGACGTAACTCATGAGGTAGCTTGTTCATGATAACTGATGCGAGCATTGCACCAAACGAAGAAGATGGAACTCCAAGAGACTGTAGGCTCCTCACATGTGATTCAACTTGGTTGTGCAACTCCCGAATTGCCTTAAGGTTGTGGCCTGATGAGACACCCTCGAGGTTCATGAGCATATCCATGTGAGTAGAGATGATCAGCTGTTTGTTACCAAACCGCTTCTTCAAGATAGCTACTGCTTCACCATAGTTTGAAGAGGTCAGAGTTAAGCCTGCAACTGCTGCCGCTGCTGGGCCTTCCAGAAGTGTTCTCAAGTAGTTAAACTTGTCAATAGATGAAAGCTGCTCATTGTTGTGTATGGCTGCTTCAAAGGAGTCCCAGAACGACGTCCACGTCGTCAGTTCCCCTTCAAATCTTTTCAGTTCCAGTTTAGGTAGCCTTGCTTTCTGGTGATGTACCGTCTGTCCTTCATCGCGTGATGAAGCGGATTCGTCCCTCTCGAAATTTGCGTCAACACGTTGATGCGTAGTGTCGTTAACTGGCGGCGATGACGTATCACCCGATGCGTGCTGTACATTGTTAGACGATATATGAGTCTGTTGATCAACGCCCTTGCTCCCTTCACCTGACTGTAGCGCGGCTTCAATATCGAGGATGGCGAGTTCTATTACCTCTCGGTTCAAATCTGCCTGTTCTATCTCAGTGATAAGTTCGTCTCCATCTTCCATGGCTTCCAAGATGTCGGCGTCCAATTTACGAAGTGTTTCGACTTTCTCCTTTAGAGTCTTGAGATATTGGCTCAACTTTGAGATGTTCATTTCGCCGGACTCTAGGGTTTCTTGCGCTTGGGATATGATCCTCTTGGCGGACCCACGATGTCCTGCTCTTGTTCTTTTCTTCTTGCTCAGCTCCTCGCTCATTTCTATAATCCGTTCTGTTACCACTTAATCAGTTCCCGGCTCGAAGGACCATGTGACGAAGTACGGATTTTAGATCAATACTAGGGCGATGCAGTTGGATATAGGACTCGCACTGAACACACGCGCTCTCACGCTAACAATCGAAAACTCTCTAATTCAATAAATCAAGTCACGTGCGCGAATATAACCCGCATGAATTAAATGAAAACAAGACATCTATTGCCTATGACTAAACTAAATGCATCTAGGTAAGTAATATATTTTTGACCCTTTTCCCAAACCAAGGATGCCATAATTGTAGATATATTCCAAGATAATGTTCCCTTCATCGACAAGGCATATGGATTTGCATTTAACACATCACGACTTGTAATATTGTATGCTAAAAATCATCTTCATCTGATTCTCTCCTACTGTACAGTAGTATGTTGTTATAAACATGAACTTAAATTTCAGGTCTGCTGCCCTGCCAGTACATAAGTGTTAGTCTACATATGAACAAGATGCTGGTAAGGTCCCTTTCAAATACAGGGCTGTATCATGTTTCGTTTAACACCATTGTACCATTGCCTCCTAATACGATATTCTGCCAACTTTATTACTTGTAATAAAGTTGGCAGAATATCCTTCAAGATATGGCTTTACAATTATATATAACCTTTTCATACTGGTCCAACATTATGACACCATGGCTAAGCAACTACAAGAATTAAACTTCAAATGTGATCTTTTTAAGACACAATTCTGCATCTGTTTGACTGTAAATTGCTACACAATAGTAATTTCGTCAAAGACTACAAAGGCTAAAATGTTAGACAGCATTGATATATCCCATGCTATATTAAGTTGTGAGAAAACTTTAATTCCACTTCTATACCAAGTAAAATTTAACATTCATATTTTCAATAAGTCTAGACCCCAACCAGCACTAAATGGCCATTGATCAAATGGTAGTTAGGGTTATGCACTTCATCAGGCTCATGCACCTCCCTGTGCATTGTGTCCAGAACACCCTTTGGATCTCCCTAGGTCACCATGGCATAGGCAAGGTGGTGATGCTGTATCCAGGCACAACACACTCAGGAAAGAAGTGCTTCAAACCAGTCATCAAGCTTGCATCAGCACCGTGCCAGAATCTGGTAGTGGACTGGGACGTGAGCTCCAGCAAACACGTCCTGCTGAGGGGAATGCATGTCCGTCCCAGCTCAAAACACATGGCAATGTCAGCAGAGTGCTTTCTTAGTGCAGCAGCAACTGCTGCAGACCCTGCTGTGAGACCCAGCTTCATGCAGAGTGAAAGGATTGGTTAGGAGAAGTCACAGTAAGGTCAAAGGCAGCAGGATTGCCACAGAGCCAATTCGAGTTAGGATGTTGTGACAGAGTTGTATATGGAGCTTGGGGCATTTTATGGCTTAGGACCAAACCCTCAGTCCAAGGAGGTTTCCAGCTGTATGGCCGCCTCAACATGGCTCTTGTACAGGTGATAGTTTCACTATAACTCGCAATGTATTAATTGTATATAATGCATTTATTAAATTAATTGTGTATATTTTAATTTCGCATTTCTTTACATCATGCTCACAGCCTTACTGAATACTTTCAGCTCATATCTTTTGTCAAACACGCTAGTGGCATTGATTAGAATAATTCAATTTGACCTCTAAGTCTGGTTATCATATTTTCTGTTGGGGTCGGCTATTACTCTACATCCTATTCAGCATTCATTCTTCTAGTACATACCTTTCACCAAACATGCTGTTTGCTGGTCCGGTTATCATCTTTGACTTTGAATGTGACTTAGTCTTGTGAATGATCTGTCCATGCAGAAGTAATGTTTGTATCTCTGCATGCAAAACGGTACTTACCTCCACATCGGCTGGGTTGAGAACAAAAACAATAGGTGTCCAAAGAAGAAATAGTACAAACACATTTCCCTCTTCAGATGCCCTGGAATCAAAGTATGCATGCATTGCATTATTATAAAACATCTTTCATTGTGGCGCACATTGCATGTAAAGACTTATTACTAAACTGCATTAAAGTCTTTATATTTTAGTCATGAAATCTGGAGGGAGGGTCCATTCCCCCATCACTATTGAATAAGTGGCCTAGGCGTGCAATCAGTATATGTGATGTAAACTAGGATTGGACCAACCAGTTTATTGTATGCTTAACTGGGCATCACTACACCTATATATCATGCATTGTTCCATTGCAATTATTGATGACCATTTCCATATGGCAGGTGAAGTCTGAGGGTGGCTTCTGTGCATTACTGTTGTCCTATTGCTACTTTTCAGTCCCTACTTATTCAATGCTCTATTGTAAACTGCAGTAATAGTCAATGAGCACATAAAGTTACCAGGATTATCTTGTACACTAAAAACAAAGTGTTCGATCCTGATTATGTCCACACAGACCAGGGAATGAAGAATTATTCACATTGCTGGTAGTGTTCCGGTTCGAACCATTCGAACCGAACCGGCTACAATCGAACCGAACTTCGAACGGGTTCGTGATCGCGCAGTAAAAATACGCGTAGAATCAATTCTTGGTTTTCAATTGATTTGTCACTTACATTCTGGTACATATTGTTAACAGTTTGTACCAGGTATGTCAACATTTTGTACCAGAATGTAAGTGACAAATCAATTGAAAATCAAGAATTGATTCGACGCCTGTGTCGCCAATTATAAATGGTGGTTATAATTTGCTGTTAATCACGGCCGTTTGTGGCCATTGAAATTGTGGACAGTAGGCCTCCAACTCCCGTAATATCGAAATGACAACGTCATTCCCTAGCAAACAGCCTTGACAATCACTGACCTGTGAAACTTGAGGCTACATGAGAACATAACAAATTCAATCGCCATTTTACAAGCCAATAATGAAAAGGCACTATTACTATTGTTCTACTTGTGGCCCAAATCACATGGCTTAGGGTTGTGTCTCCGCTATGAACAGTAGCATCGAAAGCGGCTACTTTGGGAAGGACCATTTAAAATGAGCATGGTATGGCCAGAGATACAGTATTTATAATGAGGCTTGTACGTATATTTCCAAGCCATTTACGGTATGCTCTAATTGTAAACCTACCGTCTGGCCGCAAACGATGTAATTAGCAAATAATTTTATTATTGATTCCTGCAGTCGCGCGCGCGGTCCGTATAATTTGTCGATCTACTTTAGTACTACAAACGCGGGTGTACAAACATGTACATGTATATGTATTATAGGTAGCGAATCATATTGGCGATGGTTTATACGCAATGATTATTTCATGTAAGTGTTATGACTGAATTGACCACGCATGCGCACGATGGTCCATGTTGCGTCATATATGTTGGGTATTTAATTGGTATGCTGAAATGATGATCAGATTTTGTCAGTAACGAGAGTGATATAAATTGCGAGTCGTTACACTTGGCGTATGATTCATTGGAGGCTCTGAGTGGTTCCAGATGGTTTTCCACCTTGGACTTACTGAGTGGGTATTGGCAGGTAGAAATTGACGAAAAGGACCGACCCAAGACAGCATTCACAACAGGAGATGGACTATTTGAATTCAGAGTGATGCCTTTTGGATTATGCAACGCTCCAGCAGTTTTTCAGAGATTGATGGACCTCGTGCTGTCAGGGATTCGTTGGGAGCACTGCCTCGTCTACATAGATGACATAGTCATTATGGGAAAAACATTCAAGAATCACCTGCAGAACTTAAGAGTAGTGCTGGAAAAGTTGAGGGGTGCAGGTCTCCGACTTAAACCAGCAAAGTGTTCCTTATTTCGTGAGAAAGTCAGCTTTCTGGGGCATGTCATCACGAGGCAGGGTATTAGTACCGACCCTGATAAAATCGACATTGTGAAGAAGTGGAGTGTTCCGACTTCAGCAAGAGAAGTGCAACAGTTCCTGGGACTCGTTGGATACTACCGTCGTTACATTCAAGACTTCTCCATGATCGCGACGCCCCTCTACCGGCTGACTGAGCGTGGCCGAGCGTTCGAATGGACCAGCGAATGTGATGCTGCATTCCAGGAGTTGAAGCAGAGGCTGATATCGGCACCAGTTCTCATCTTCCCTAATTTTGAAAAGCCTTTTCTCCTTGACACTGATGGCAGCGAGACGGGGGTTGGAGCGGTTCTGTCGCAGCTGAGTGATGATGGTCAGGAGTGCGTGGTGGCTTACGGGAGCCGTACACTCAGTAAAGCCGAGCGAAAGTACAATGTCACAAGGAAGGAATTGCTGGCTGTAGTCACCTTTGTGAAGCATTTCCGTCCTTATCTTCTAGGGCGGCACTTCGTCCTTCGCACTGACCACAGCGCGCTGCAATGGATATACAGTATGAAAGAGCCTGAAGGACAGCTGGCGCGGTGGTTGGAGCAACTTCAGGAATATGATTTCGAAGTGGTCCACCGAAAAGGGCGCAACCATTTAAATGCAGATGCACTTTCTCGAGTGTGTGGGCCGACAGAAAACGATTCGGGAGGTGTGTTTGCAGTTGTGCCAGTAAAGAGCAACCTTCAGCTGCTTCAGCAGCGAGATGAGGACATTGCACCCATTATCCAGGCTATTTCTTCCGGGAAAACCCTAAGTTCTAAGGATGCTGAGGGAAAAAGCAGGGAATTCAACCAATTCATTCAGCAATGGGACCAGCTAGTGTTGGAAAATGGGATTCTCTACAGACGGTATGAAGGCAGTGACGGGGATACTTTCCTTCAGCTGGTGGCTCCCAGGGAGATAAGAGAGGAAATTGTGCAACAGTTGCATGAAGGCGCCTTTGGGGCCCATCTGGGTGAAAATAAAACTCTGTACCGGTTGAAGGAGAGATTCTACTGGCCTGGGCACTCGGATGACGTTAGAAAGTGGTGTAAAACTTGTGCTACCTGTGCAGCTAGGAAGAACCCGAGTAAGAGAGGCAAGGCCCCACTTCAGAATGTAGTTGCAGGGTATCCGATGCAGATCGTAGCTGTGGACATTGTTGGGCCTATCTCGCCATCGACAGGGAATGCGTATATATTGGTGGCTTCAGACTATTTCACGAAATGGGTTGAGGCTTACGCCATTCCGAACCAAGAGGCAATTACAGTGGCAACGAAGCTGGTGGATGAATTTTTCTGTCGCTTCTCTGTACCCGAACAACTGCATTCTGACCAAGGCCGGCAATTTGAGTCGGGAGTCTTACAGGAGGTCTGTCGTCTGCTCAAGATCTACAAAAGCCGCACGACACCTTACCACCCACAATCTGACGGCCTTGTAGAACGTTTTAACAGGACCCTAATCAGCATGCTGGCTACCACTGTGCATGACAACCCAACAGACTGGGAGTCGCATCTCAAAAAGGTCTGTATGCATGGCGTACAACACGAGTGTCCATTCCTCCACTGGATTCTCACCGTTCTACCTGATGTTCGGACGGCAGGCCAAGCTACCTCTAGACATCGTATATGGCTCCGCTCCTACCAAGGCCGAGTTGCACCACCAGTATGCGAGGAAATTGAAGCAAACCTTGGAACGTGCGTACAGTACTGCCCGCGAACATGTAGGCACAGCAGTTGAAAGAGCAAAAGAAACATACAATGGTAAGGTTCATGGGGATTCGTTTGAGGCAGGTGATCTGGTTTGGTTAAACAATCCAGTAGTACCAAGAGGAGTACCAAGGAAACTGCATTGCCCTTGGAGTGGCCCGTTTAAAGTGGTAAAGAGGATATCGTCTGCAGTTTACAGAATTCAGGACCAGCGTACCTCGAGGTCTCGTCGTCGAATTGTCGTTCACTTTGATCGCTTAAAGCGCTGTCCTCTGGATATGCGGGTGGAGACTGCACTACCTTCGGGTTCGACACCTCATCCGTTAGTCGGTCAACAAACTGGTCCTGAACGGGCGTTGCCACCTGGTACGAACTTGCAGTTTTTTGAGGATGATGAACCTGAAGAGACGGAAATGGACAGATCGCGTGCACGTGATCAAAGGACTGAACAAAATCTACCAGACCAGGAAGTAACTGTGACCAGTCCAGACATTGTGGGTCAAGAAATGGAAGCCTCGCCGCAGAGCGATGATCGTAACGTTGCCGAGCAAAGTGAAGAGACTACAACCAATGAGCAGTCTTCACGGTACCCTAAGCGGATTCGACGTCCCCCAGACTTCTATGGTGCACATTGCCACTACTGGTGAACCTACTCTTTTCAAAGAGGGGGAAAGTGTTATGACTGAATTGACCACGCATGCGCACGATGGTCCATGTTGCGTCATATATGTTGGGTATTTAATTGGTATGCTGAAATGATGATCAGATTTTGTCAGTAACGAGAGTGATATAAATTGCGAGTCGTTACATAAGGTTCGACCGGTTCGAGCCGAACCGGAACACTAATTGCTGGATATCAAGAATTAAGACGTGTTCAATGTCTGGAAAACTGCAGGTTAAAAATGTACGTACTCCTCTATACTTACAAAAATACGTGCGCATTGCATATGTAGAATTGAGATGGCGTGTTGGCAGGACTAATTTTTTAGTCGCGTCCCCAGACCCACACCTCGTAACGATTATCGCTCTATACAGTATAATACGTATGTAGGCCTGCATGGAAAATAAGAGCGATGCACTCGTTCGGTAGCAACTGGACAGTGCAGTGTGTGGATGTGGCGGGGGGGGGGGGGGGGGGGGGGACATTATGATTGAAAACAAAAAATGCCCTTTCAAATCGACCACCCGCACAAACTATCAGCTGCATGCGATATCTGACCGGGCATCATCTTTGATCCCGTTTTTGCAGACATATATAGTAGAGGTGGTAGCCAGCCGTACCTGAGAGCGATGAAATATGCACCTTTAGAAGGTAAACCATTCTCAGGAATACGTAGAGTTGTCAACCAGTTGGATGCATGCACCCTTTGCAGGTACATTGACCATATATGCTCAATGGACCTGGCTCAAGAAAAGGGTGCTGTCGCTCTCAGGTACGGCTGGCTACCATCTCCAACCTCCGATCCCAGCTGGCTAACTCCATTCAATATGTTTTTGTTTTTAGCAGTGAACTTACTTTTTGGCTTCAAGCTGCTGTTGAATTACTTCAGTAGAGTATTTTGAATCATGCAAACAGAATGAGCTAGCTTGTATATATAGAGGGTTGCACAATGCGGACCGTGAAGCTGTGTAATAGGTATCAGAAGTAGAAGGTGGATTGGAGATATAACAACCCAATCTGTGAGGAAGTGAGAGTATAGGTTGCGTTCTAAATCATCATGTGATAGCTGCCCTGCCAGTTAGACGTGGAATGAACTTGGAACGAATAACATCTTCAAGGGGTTGGATAAGCACTGATTGCAATGTCTGGGATTATTCTGCATGCATGGCCATTTAATGTACCAAACCATGAGTAAGCCGGATATCTTTACACTGGTGTAGTAATCATAAGAGGGACCAAAGTTGTTAATTTTGTCCCCATCATTCTTTCAGGTTGAGTATACTGTACTAGTTGCTGCATCATCATCAGCATACCAAACTTGGTTCACATCAACATGCAGATGAGCGCTGTATTAGTGGTATAGAATGCCAAGAAGATAGATTTGCATAGAAAGCGGATCTCTCTAAAAAGTGCGCGATGCCTTCTTGTGAAAGAATTAATAATGCATGTCCCATCAACAAATAGCCAATTCAGTTGGTCGACGATATGTATTGATTAAGATAGTACTGAGAAAAGGATGGGCAAAGATGTTGCATATTATGGAGAGCAGCCTCAGGCTTCAGACAGTTGAGAGCATTAATTAGGACAGCTAGCTGCTTGACAACTCTCTGCATGAGTTTAAAGAGCCGTGTATTGCATTTACAGCTGCCTCAACTCCTGCATGATATTTGGCCAGAACACAATAGGAGAAAACCAGCCGCTTCCTGGACTACTTATGCACGTGATTCTATTTCATTATCGCATACTTGCATGTACTTCTCTATTCTTACCCGAATACGCCTCCATCTTCTCAATGGACATCTATACGTCGACATATAATGACAATATACGATTTGCCAGACAGGCGCGATGGATCTGATAAGTAAGTGAATTCCGTTCCTCTCCAGAAAAAGATTGCCGCCATCAACCTTGTATGACGAAGGGGAACCGCATCACTTACACTTACAATATAACAGCGCATGACTGAGTAATAGGCTAAATATAGGCCTATATTTCAATTTTCCAGTAAAATTTCTGTCAGTTCTTGTTTCTGTGCTTTTTACATCACCATTGGTCAATCCTATATCCTAGCAACTCTTTAGTTAGAGAATGTTTTTATTTACTTGTCCAACAAGCACCATGATACAACAGACAGGATTGGAATTGCAACGGCTCGTTTCGCATATAACTCCGGTATAAAATATGAAATATTTATGCGTAACAAGACCTCTTGTAAAACTGCATACTTAATTGCTTGAGTATAAATCACTATACTTGCATGGCATCCAAATCAAATTCGAGGCATCGGTCGTAATCAAGCACTGCGACATTTGTGTACATGCTTCGTTTCTAAGCTGAGTATCTTGATAACCATACATCCTAAATCGATAAAAAGAACTAGAGCACATTTCAATCACTCCTTTGTATAGTTCTGGAGTGAGTTTGTTTTGGTATAATCAAAAACTGTACCATGCACCTGTGGTGGGTAAAAATAAGCGTTGGCAGAGTAATCTGCATGTATATATATAATAATTATATTTTTTATTATAATTATATATATGGGACAGTGTCCAGCTAAATCACCCTAATGATACTTTTTCAAAATTTCCAGAACAAGCAAAAGAAAAGTAACGCTCGCATTGAAATGTATGGCTAATTATAAATTCAGTGCCTAATAACTTTGTGATGGATAGTCCGATTTAGGATGCGTAAGGACCATTTGACAGAAGCTCATGGGTGTTCAAGGAAAACCAAAAAATTTGAAAACTTGAAAAACTAGCCAGAATGGTGATTCAGCTGGACACTGTCCCATATATATATAGTACCCTCGTCCCAGGCCCTATTTTGATATTAAAGGTAGGGGGCAAAAAGTAGGGCTTGGTAGCGATGGACAAGGTCTTTGTGTGCCATTCAACAGAATCTGGTGAATCGCGTACTGTTGTTAATTGGTTTGTAGTCCTTTCCGTATACTGGTCTGATCGAGTTATGGCGTATTCAGCTGAGTTCCGTGAAGCGGTAACTTCTCTAAGGTGTGTTCACCTGGAATGCTTAGTACTAAGGCCAAGCAGGAGGAAGCACTTTTCCATCTGTAGAATGGTCGGGATGTGTTCGCTTGAATTCCTACTGGGTATACGGGAAGTCAATTTGCTACCAACTCTACCGTTCATGTTCGACTTCAAACCATCATCTGGAGCCACTGGGACATTAACAACCTTGCTGAGCCTATCTACAAGACCTGAAGTCCAAGATTTAGTAGAAAAGAGTGCTACACAATGTGTGGGAGGCACAACACTGCCATAAATCCTGTAAAGCTTTGGCTCTTTCCTTGTATCCATGCTTTTCTTTGTGTATCTGGTGTGTATTTCGAAATGGAGCGCTACGCAAATCTACGGGCGACGGTCTGGGACGAGGTAAAGCTTGCGCGGAGAACGAATTGATATACCGGAAGGATTACAAACCATGCAAATTACGATTCACCAGATTGTGGTGAATAGCTAGCGCATGCGCACAAAGACCTTGTCCATCGCCTATTGCTAACTTTAATATCAAATTAGGGCCTGGGGATGAGGCTAGAATAAAAAAATTTATTTTTTTATTTTTTTAGTGGTGCCCTGTATAAACTTATGGATCTCAATAGGGAGCCAGAGGATAGATAGACTGCTCATGGACCAGCCCCTATTAAGATGTTCAGAAGGCTACCATGCAATGGAGGTGTATTGGAAACAGGGTTGCCGAAAGTCAGGCCAGGGTCCGGCCTGTGACCTGAAGGTCAGGCCAGGTCTCCGGCCCGTGGCCTGAAAGGTCGACCCGAAAGATACAATTATTAAATTTCATGTTAAAATTATTAAATATTAATTTACAGACAAGTACACGTGACGCGCGTGACGTTTATTCATTCGTTAGCGCCGTCACTAGCTCTACGAATACAGCTTCAGGTGATTGTGGTGAGACTGGTGGCTCCCCTGTAGCAGATATATCCCATATGCTTGTGTCTCCTATAAACGCAGACCGCTGGGTTTGTAACACTGATGAGCTTATCAGGTACCCGCAACAGAGATAATATATAGATATTATCTCTGCCCGCAACGACGCAAACAACCCTCCGTGGTGTGGGCACATTTCAAATTGTACAAATGTCATGAAAAGAGAGGATATGAAGGGTTTGCTGACAAAGCTTGGTGCAACCACTGCCACAAGCCCTTTGTCGAACGACCTATATACGTAGAGAAGTTAAGATGAGTTTGATGCTTGGCTTTCAGTTTCTGAAACACGCCGGACAAGTGAATGCTACTTCTCCTATAGATCATAGATAGCACTATCTATGTATAGATCCGCTTGCATGGTGGAAATTGCACGACACGCGTTTTCCAAGAATTTCTAAGCTTGCAAGAAAGTAATAGCTTGGCCTCATCTGCACCATCTGAGCTGGTATTTTCTAGAGCCAAGCTTATTCAACAGCGTCAAAGATGGAATCTTCTTCCCCAGCGACTGGAGGCGTGCATAATGCTTAAGCACAATGCATGGGTGCTGAACAGTTAGATTAGTTACGTCTGGACCGATCTCGGCGGTCTGGTTCATCTGCGCAACATACTGATGCATGCGGCATATCGTGTGACTGATTAATTCACAGTGATTGTATATAATCTTGAGATAATATTATTTAATAATCTAATTACATCTTTAATAAGTGGCCTTTCAGGCCGGGTTCCGGCCTGAAGGTCAGGCCAGAAGGTCCGGCCTGAAAGGTCGGCCTGAAAGGTCGGCCGGCCTTCGGCAACCCTGATTGGAAATCCCAGAGATCAACACTGATAAAGACCTGACTCAAATTGGTATAATTTTTCAAAGGGTCTGGAAGAATTCATTGGTGTGGAGGAGCTTATTAACCGATTACCGCCGAGATACGCACATCTGCGTCAAAAATGTGTTTACCGTGACAGAATACATGTATAGTATGCAGTTTGTACTATCAGATATTATCTCTGCTAGTACGTTGTCTTTGTTATACAACCACACTGACCTACGCTACATTTGTTATTTTTAATGTAAGCTTGCGACACTAGAAATGCAAACATGACTCGTAAACAATATAGGACCAGATCGGCTATGTTCATCGCCAGGGGTGCTACCTGCAAAGTCATATAGGCTTCAGCGCACTTTGGGAAGTGTACCTGGATTAGTGCATGCACGCGTGGGCAACCGCTATTTCGAATGCTGCATGCATGCAGTACGGCATAGAATACATGGCCAAAGCAACGACCCAACGTCCCACCTATATGCCGCCCAATAAATCCCTACTATATGAGTATGCCTGCATGTTGCAATGATGGGCGCATAAAATGCAGCGACCAAAGTGCTGATTGCGGGAAATATATAGTTTTACCATTTCAGAATGAGTCTATCTGGAGAGTTGTTCCCACTTCCTTTCGCTCTTTCTCTCTCCAAATCCTTGAGGTGACCAAACAGAAAACTATAGCCGCGAATAAGGAACACGTACACAGCAATTACTTCACTCAGAAAGCTGTAGTTAAGATTACTATACTATAATACTGACCTCATTGCTTTAGGAGACGGAATGTGTGAGTACGGCCGTCGTACGTAGATTAGCAAGAGACTGCTTGCTGCTGCGATCGACAGCAGTGTGATCATTATGATCCCCACTGTCCATAGCAGTGCCGCTACAGACATCATAATGATACTGAACTCTTTCAATAGAAAGCTCCGTCCGATATCTTCAGGCGTTGATATCGCGCAGTGGCTCTATACACACTCAACTTTGTTGGTTTTAAAAGATCCGTTGTTTATAGAGTCAAGTAAAATTTCCATTTTTAAAAATGGTTATCCGGAAATTACCCTTTTATCATGTCGAGAAATTGGCGGTCGAAGGGCTATATATAGGATTACGCGGCATTCGGTCACGTTTTTAAGTCACAAAACATAATTGCATGGAAATATAGTAGAAAGTAAATACAGCAATGAAAGACAAGGTGGTCCAGCTAATGCATAAGATGTAGTTCACTGCAAGATAGGTTGGTTGCTATGTCAACCCAAAATTTGGTCGCCTACATAGTGTAAACCAAATTTGGTTAAACTGTTCCATGGTTTTATGTGCGCACTATACATTGGTTTAAGGTTTAGTTTACTGGTTAAGCTAGTATGAAGATTAGAGCAACCCTGCCATGCAGAGCATCAATGCACCATTTAAATTTCTATCTTAACCCCATGCAAAGGTATTCTGTATGATGTCTATTGATGCAGCTCATTCCTTGGAAACAGGCAAAGGGTTAAGGATTAAAAACCAACCTAAAGACATTCAATCTCATCAACCCTATACAGATTCGCGTCAAATATGTGTTTTCATTCATTTGGGACATGACCAAGGTATTTTATTTGGGATCTACCTAAAACATTATACCAATCAGTGACCATGGACGTATTGTACTTGTGGCGGCTGTGCATGCATGTAGCTTTTCAATTTGCTCTTCTATGTGGATATGCATTCAAACTCGCCAACCCATCCAAGAGTTGTGTCAATATAGGTGTTTATAGTAACCAAAGTATTTTGTTTGGAACATGACCACGTACCTTATACCAATTTGTGGCTATGTAATTAAAACATTATACTAATCTCTGACCATGTATGTAGCTTTGATGCATTATGCCAATTTGTGGGCACATAGCTTTGCAACTTCTCTTCTTCATGAACATGGCTTCAGTTTGTCTTGTAAGAAGTTCTTTCTTGCCATGAAATATTCCTTAATTATTCTTCCTTGCCACACTGAACTGTGCTGCTGCAGTGGCTGCTCTAAACCATAGAGATTGTGCATATATACATGTATGGCATTTTGACCTAAACTGCTGGGTTTAAACAGGATTCATACGATTTGGTCACAGGCACGATGAATTTAATTGATAACTTATGTTGTGGCTACATGTATTTACCAACATGTAGTACTCTCATTGGCCTACTAAAGCCTCTTTCTTGTTTAATTTATCTTCATTGGTGAACCAATTATATTTGGTTCTACAAAATCATATCCATACAAAATAAAATCCATAAGTCACACACACACACACACATACACTCATACACATGCACACACTCACATTCATACAAACCAGTCCAGTACATGGAACACACCAGTCCAGTACATACAACACACCAGTCCAGGACATGCAACACACCAGTCCAGTACATACAACACACCAGTCCAGTACATGCTTGTAACACGCCAGCCCTGTACATTAACAACACACCAAACCAGCACACACCAGTCCAGTTTATGCGTTCTTAACCCTGAAGGTTACCAAATGTTGGTACGGATGAGTGTAAAGAGTTCACAATGTGTAAAAATAAAATTAAATACTGATGTGGCAATAAGTCCTGAAAATGGGAAGGACATGGGTTTAGCTTGGAAGATACGTGGGTTTGAAATTGATGCTAGTTTATAGTCGTTATATTTTATATACCACAAACCTGGTTTTGTCATAAAACGTCCCATATTCTAGGAGTATTCTTTCACACATTAAAACACACATGCACCACACACCCAAACACCAATACACACGTACACAAGAAACACACACACACACACACACACACACACACACACACACACATACACACATAAATGCACCGAAATACACACATACTAAAAAATACATGCACTAACAACAGCCTTAGTCTTACGTTCTGGCCACACAATACTTCGTTTTGAATCATGAGCCTTCAGGCTCACTCAATCTGTCATCTGCATGCAGTGCCACCTTTGGGAGAGATAGAAAGATGGAAGAACAGGGAAAGAGAGAGAGAGTGATGGACAATGGAGATTCACATTTAGCCATGCACATACCTCACATTAAAACAATCCGCACAACCACACATAGCCATGCCTATAAATCCAACCCTTTCGAATGGTACAAATTCAAGTTCATTTTGAGATGTGAAGCAAAGCTATGTTTTTAGTGGCCAATGTGTTAATTTGATCCTATCAAATATCTGCAGTGGTAAACCTAGATGTTGTTTCTACATAACCCTTTGCCCTATAAGCCAGGCAGAGAGCATGTAATTCTCCAGGTGTGACCAAAGTATGTATGGAAAGAAACAATCAATTCAATAGAGCATGATTTAGGGAGGTGCACCCTTATTAAGTACAGCACATACGATCAAAAGCTGCGAAACTCTTTATATGGTAATGTCAGGATTTTGGTTAGAGGATTTTGTTACATTTAGTTACATATTTTGCACAAATTGTTTGGACACTATCCCTTAGCTAACTAGGACTTGCCCACCACCCATAATAGCCATCCTTTGCTTCCAACATTGCACCAATGCTGCACACGTGCATGCCAGACAGAATGGCTCCATTGCACACTTTCAATCGGAAAAAATGCTCACACGTTTTCTGATTACCTGTGCACACCATTACGGTTGAGTACAGGGTAGTGTGGCTAAGTTGGTAATGGACCAATAGGCCTATGTGATAATAATGTGAACTATTCCATGTGAACCCAAATGGTGCTGGTTTGGGAGCATTTCAAAATGGCTCAGCCATAAGTGCATAATGTACCGTAAAGTACCACGAATAAGCTCCCCCCCCCTCCGCCCCCACCGAAAAAAAATTGTCTCGCGTTTAAACGAGCGTATCTTCGTAATCATGAACGCAGCTGCGTGCCGTTCTTTAAAATCCTGTTGGAGTACCATTCCTTTCCTGAAATGTGGAAACAGGTACGCGGAAGCGTTAACCATTACGAAGATACGCTCGTTTAAACACGAGCCATTTTTTTTCGGTGGGGGCGGAGGGGGGGGAGCTTATTCATGGTACTTTACGGTATTACTAACCATAATATTTAATTTTGGGGCAGACTGAGAGACTGAAGTCTCTTCATACAACTTCCATATCATGTCTTACATCCTCCCTTAATTCAAGCTAACAAATTTATCAAAGTAGTTCAACTATTGTAGTAGGGACCTGATCCATAGGTCAGATTATCAGAGCCTGAAGTAATGGTTATCATTAAACTATTGAGCAATACATTTATTACCCGAGCATCTACTTGTACCACATATTATTATTGCCTGTGTTTGTTGATAGAGGGTGGCAATTCATTGCAGACGATTGTGGCGTCAAGTGTGACTATAATGCTGTAATAAAAACATTTGGTATGCTTTCCCCATACTGTGTATGGAACGATTACGGAAATATGTCGTGATTACGCAAACCGCGAAGAGCTCCCGTTGACCGCTCATTTCTCAACATAGCATGGATAATTGTAACTTGAAATGATTTACTAACGGGTTAATTAAACGGTAAAAAGGAATTTGTTGATGATCTGCACTTTGCACCAGGTATATTTCAGTGTGATTAGACTGGGGACCTAACTGATAGTCATTTTCAGCACTCGCACATGGTAATAAGAGGGTGCATATGGGTTGAAATCTCGCATGTCGAAATAAGCACGTTGTCTGCCATTTCCAATCAGCTGCAATGTCAAGCATGCATCATTTAATGGCCGTAGCGATGGCTCAGACCCACATTGTGGCATGTTCTGTAAGGACTTTTTAAATTTAGTGTCGTATTAGGAGTGGAGCCGTGGAGGGAAACCTTCGCTAATTGCAGCTCGATTGTAACAAATATCCGTATTGACGTAATATCGTAAAATGTTCATGTTGCGGAAGCTGTTACAAATAATAACAAAAGGAAATTTATTTTTGTTGTGTACGGTTACGCCTCATGTCTCACCTTAAGGAGCGCGAAACTATTGAGGTTAAAACTAAAGCGGAACTATGGAATTGGTTGGAAAAGAATCACACTCAAGATAAAGGCGTGTGGGTTGTTCACTACAAAAAGTCCTCTGGCTTAGGGGACATGAGCTGGGAGTCTTTAGTGGACGCATGCCTTTGCTTTGGTTGGATTGACTCCACAGCCGGCAAGGTTGATGAGCTAAGGACCAAGCGATACATTGCCCCAAGGAAGCCAAACAGTGGATGGTCTGAAAAAAACAAGCGTAATATCCAACGACTGCTTGCTGAAGGATTAGTGCAGTCTGCTGGCCTTCACGCTATTGAAATAGCAAAAAAAAAAGGAAAATGGGAGAGCTCTGATAAGAAAGCATCCCGTGCAGCACTTCCTGTTGGGTCGCAAATAATGCACCAAACTAAAAAAGATGTGCCTCGCAAGGCTCGAATGAAGCAGGCAGCAGTTAAGGCGAGAAAGGCTGTTCATTAAGTCTAACGACTTGCAACCCCATTAGATCTACTGCCATGTTGTTGTTTCATCATTTATATATGTTAGCAACTGTAATTATGCATTGTTCAGTGTTGTCATGATGTTACGTGAAACTGCCACCACGGCACCAGAACTCTACTGACGAGCAGATTAACTCATCGTGAACACGCCTACAGTGTGAGTGCATCTAGTTCAGACACGTGGTACGGAAGACATTGATTATGTAGACTTAGTAAGAGATGGAATCGACTAGCTAGCGTTCTACATGATGAGTACACATCACAAACATGCATAAAAATGAAAGAAATATAATTACAGATGCTAAAAATGCTTCCAACTGATGCTGTATGGTTACTGATAATTATATATAAGAGAAGAGAATTGTTCTGACAGGTGACTGAAAAAAGCTCTCAGTGTATTAAGATTGTCTAGCATCCCACAGAGATGTTTAAAGTTTCATGCTGGCCTTGATGTGCTCTGCATGGAGGAGGCATTATTTTGAGGGGATAGAGTCCTGTCCCTGAAGGAAGCAGAGGACCTTCTAGGAGGTGGTGGCCTTTCTGGTTTCACATCATTTTTTGGTTTGGCCTCACTATCAATTGATAGTGGAGTAGTGACTATGCTTGGTTCACTTTCCCTTCTAGTACCGCTACCTCTTGCCTTTGGTACAGGTCTTGCACTGGGCTGCATTACCTTCGTGTCACTGGTCCCAGGTACCATTGAAGCTGTGTCTATATTATGTAACCCTCCCCTCCTGGGGGGCTGTGGGAGCACAGTGGCTCCCCTCATGGGGGGCTGTGGGGGCACAGTGGCTTGCTTTGGATCTGACTCCTTATGTGAGGTGGCTGGATTGTCAGGAGTCCGTGGTTCCATTTCAGATGCATTGTGCTGCCTACTTTTCAGAGTCTTATTATTAGCCTTGGCAAACATGGGGTCGCCCTTCTCATCCAAGGTGACAGTGTTAGTCTCTGTTTCTGCAACAGGTGGTACCTCACTTTTTTTTCCTGCCAACATCCCATGGTCTGAAGCAGTAATAGGTGTGGCAGATTCAGCTCTGCGTAAAGCACCAGAAATCATTGATTTAGACTGAGCATCAGGCTTTGGTAGAACTGCAGGCTTTGGTAGAACTGCAGGCTTTGGTAGAACTGCAGGCTTTGGTAGAACTGCAGGCTTTGGTAGAGCTGCAGGCTTTGGTAGAACTGCAGTAATTGGTTTAGCAACCTGCAAACCAGGCTGGTGTGAAAGAGATTGTAAGTCTGGAGGCTTTTGATTTGTAAAGAGAGCAGTTGATGAAGAAGTGGCTGTCGTTAGTGGAGCATAGCCTGGCTCCAGGTCTGGCAATTGACTGGCTGAGTCACCCTCCCTTATTGGTAATAAAGATGTGGGAGGAGAAGGTGCAGGCATTTTGGGAGCTGGTATAGATGATGTATTAATTGGCGAACGTATAATTGGAGCAGTTGGTACAGGGATGTTTGGTGGGGGTGGGAGAGAGATTTTTGGAGGTGGTGGTAGTGGAATAGTTGGAGGTGGAGGAATTGACCTTTTAGAAGGAAATGCTGAAACCTTCTTAACCCTTTGGTTGGGTATTGCAGTTACAACGCCATCATTTTCCTCAACGTGTCTTGATTGACGTTTTTGAGGTGATGTGAGCTTTGATGCCAGAAGTGCTGGAGCTGGGGGAGGTGGTCGACGAGGCTTGTCATTCACTGTGGCTGGCTTGTATTGAGGAACTGATGTCTGTGGTGTGGTGTGGGGTGCGATCTGAGGCTGCAGTGCTCCATAGGCCGTATTTGACTGAACAACTATCTTTGCCATGGTAACAGGAGCCAATGAATGTAGAGATGTTGGCAAGGTTATACCAGCTGTTGTTGTGGCAAGGGGTGCTGGTGGGTGTGGCTGGACTACAACAGCAGTTGAAGGGGGTGGATGAGTGCTAAGAATGGGCGTGGCATTTCCTGCAACCTGGACAGGTACATCTATGGGAATAGGTGCACTGATGTCGGGCCTAGGCTTTGGCCTGGTTACCCTGGGAGAAGTCTTACTGGGAGGTGTGGTCACTCTGGCAGACACTTCTGTTGCCGCTGGAATAGGTGCAATTGTGGCCTTCTGGGAGGGTGTGGCCTTCTGGGAGGGTGTGGCATTCTGGGCGGGTGTTTTTTCGTGGCGTATAGTGGGTACAATAAAGGATGTGTCTGCAGTAGGTACTGCCGTGGAAGGAGGGGGAGGAGGAGCCCTTCTCAGCTTTGGTACAGTCAAGGTTGTTGTTGCGGTGCTCTTGTCTTCCAGTTTTATGGATTGGGGCACAACCACTTCTGGTGACGTGTGAGAAACTTCTTCAAGAGCTATGCTTCTGTCTGAAGTATCTTTAACAATCTGTTTACTTGCTTCCGAAAATGTGTGTGTGGCTGCTTCAGGCGATATGATTCTGCTGGATGATTCAGTACTTCGTTGTTTACCTGCTGTAGATGCTGCCACTGCCAACAATATGTGTGTGTTAGATGATGTTACTCCTGTGACAATGAAATATGTATATAACTTGCTATTTATACACCAATCCATCCAGCCAGCACCAAACCCCAGGGCTATCCATCCAGCCATCACCCAACCCCAGGGCTATCCATCCAGCCAGCACCCAACCCCAGGGCTATCCATCCAGCCAGCACCCAACCCCAAGGCTATCCATTCAGCCAGCACCCAACCCCAGGGCTATCCATCCAGCCAGCACCCAACCCCAGGACTATCCATCCAGCCATCACCCAACCCCAGGGCTATCCATCCAGCCAGCAACCCAACCCCAAGGCTATCCATTCAGCCAGCACCCAACCCCAGGGCTATCCATCCAGCCAGCACCCAACCCCAGGGCTATCCATCCAGCCAGCCACCCAACCCCAGGGCTATCCATCCAGCCAGCACCCAACCCCAGGGCTATTCATCCAGCCAGGGCTATCCATCTTACTTCTCCTTTTACCCTATCGCTTCCATTCACAATCCACTACCACATCTAGATTACCACCAGCCCCACATTTCAATAAACACCCCCACACAATAAATTTATTCAATCCTTCAGGAAGGTTGGCAAGGGTGCTCACACAAGATGTGATGTGGTATGAGCTGATAAGGGGTGGTAAGAGGTGACAAGGGGTGGTATGAGGTGAAGGGGTGATAATGGGTGGTATGAGGTGACAAGGGGTGGTATGAGGTGATAAGGGGTGGTATGAGGTGATAAGGGGTGGTATGAGGTGATAAGGGGTGGTATGAGGTGTGGTGTGAGGTGATAAGGGGTGGTATGAGGTATGCAAGGGTGCTCACACAAGATGTGATGTGGTATGAGGTGGTAAGAGGTGACAAGGGGTGGTATGATGTGAAGGGGTGGTATGGGTGACAATGGGTGGTATGATGTGACAAGGGGTGGTATGAGGTGATAAGGGGCGGTATGAGGTGATAAGGGGTGGTATGAGGTGTGGTATGAGGTGATAAGGGGTGGTATGAGGTAGTAAGAGGTGGTATGAGGTGATAGGGGTGTTATGAGGTGACAAGGGTGGTATGAGGTAATAAGGGGTGGTATGAGGTGATAAGAGGTGGTATGAAGTGGTACATACAGTCATATGAGATAGCATTGTGGTAACATTAAGTACTTGGGTATACCTTCTGTTGCAATAGTAGGTGCCTGAGCTGTTAGGGGAACTGGTGTTGTTACTGTTAGGGGTCCGATAGCTTTTACTGATTTGGCCATTTTTGTTAGCGTCTGCATTGTAACTTCATGTAACTTGTCCCCTTGAGCATGTGACTTGTCCCCTTGAGCATGTGACTTGTCCCCTTGAGCATGTGACTTGTCCCCTTGAGCATGTGATTTGTCTCCTTGAGCATGTGACTTGTCCCCCTGAGCATGTGACTTGTCTCCTTGAGCATGTGACTTGTCCCCTTGAGCATGTGACTTGTCCCCTTGAGCATGTGACTTGTCCCCCTGAGCATGTGACTTGTCTCCTTGAGCATGTGATTTGTCCCCTTGAGCATGTGATTTGTCCCCTTGAGCATGTGATTTGACACCTTGAGCATGTGACTTGTCACCTTGAGCATGTGACTTGTCACCTTGAGCATGTGACTTGTCCCCTTGAGCATGTGGCTTGTCCCCTTGAGCATGTGACTTGTCACCTTGAGCATGTGACTTGTCACCTTGAGCATGTGACTTGTCCCCTTGAGCATGTGACTTCTCTCCTGGAATGTGATCACCCTCTGCATTATCCTGATCATGTGAGATGTCACCCTGGGAAAGCCTTAGTAATGCAGGGGTTCTCTTGTTTTGAAGAGAAGCGAACATCTCATCCAAGAGCCCACCAGGTGTGTCCATGAGCCCACCAGGTATGTCCATGAGATTCTCTGACTCTTTGATGACCCCCTCTGTGGCTATAAATTCATCTGACTCCTTATTGCTTGGAGCATTTATGCTGGGCTCTAAAACTGGCTGCATGTAGTGTATGATGATGTAGGGGTGTATGGGTGCATGGGTGTGTGTATGGGTGTAAGGGTGTATGGGTGCATGGGTGCATGGGTGTGTGTATGGGTGCATGGGTGTGTATGGGTGTAAGGGTGTATGGGTGTATGGGTGTGTGTATGGGTGTATGGGTGTGTGTATGGGTGTATGGGTGTATGGGTGTATGGGTGCATGGGCGTGTGTATGGGTGCATGGGCGTGTGTAGGGGTGTATGGGGGCATGGGTGTGTGTATGGGTGTAAGGGTGTATGGGTGTATGGGTGTGTATTAGATGTAACTGATGTTTAGCATGTATTGCAAGGTTACATATACAGCCAACTGCACACATAGTATTCAAACCTCTAACTCATAATTTCACTCCCCTCCTCCCCATCTCCCGGGACTCCTCCTATGCACTCCCTCCTCCCCTCCCATGCACTCCCCTCCTCCCCCTCCCATGCACTCCCCTCCTCCCCTCTTCCCCATCCTCCCATTCATTCTCCTCCTCCCCCTCTCATACACTCCCTCCTCCCCTCCCATGCACTCCCTCCTCCCCCTCCCATACACTCCCTCCTCCCCCTCTCATACACTTCCCTCCTCCCCCTCCTCTCATGCACTAAACCTACCTCGACATATGAGCTTGGGAACCATCCCTCCATGTTGTCATAAGAGCCATACCACCAACCATTGCTGTTTGCCCAGTATACAAGTAGCGTGTCTCCTTCTTTGAAACTAAGGTCACCATTGACAGAAGATTGATGGGCATATATGGCCTTGTATTCTATATGTGTGAGCGTATGCATCATTTGAAAAGGCATCACCCTTTTCACATGGTCCCATACCTATCTCCCTTCACCCACTCTCCAACCTCTAACCACTCTCTTTCTTGCACTCCTTTGGTTTTCCTTTCTACAGACTACTCTCAACCAATACTACATCTTATCTTTCAACCCATCCTACCCCTCCACCCCTCCTACCTCTCCTACCCCACTGCCCCTCCCCCATCCACCCCTCCTACCCTCCAGTACCATCCATTCTATTCCTCAATTCTCTGCTCACTACCTACCTGCAGCATCACGCTCCCATGACGACGGGGTGGGTGATGAGGCTCTGTCTTGATGGACCTCCTCCGTGGGTGTGGTCACAGATACCACATAGGACTCTGGAAACCAGCCACTCTTATCCCCACATTGCCCCTTCCACCAGCCACTATCAGTTTTATCCATAACAGTGACAATATCTCCCACCTTAAGAGTCAGCTCCTCATCTGAGGAAGCATTAAAGTCAAAGGCTGCTCTAAAGACGTCTGCACTTGTGATGTTTCCAGATGGCTGCCCACCACCTGATTGGTCGGCAGCGGGCTGCAGTGTGGTATCTTGAGAGGTGACGTCATCTTCTACAGGAGCTACAGCCGCTGTATTGACTATGACCTCACTAACACTCTTTGGTGACTCGGGCTGGTCAATCAAAGGTATAGGGCCATTCTCAGCTCCCTCATTGGTTATGACACTGCTTCCATTATATAGCTTATCTAGCTTGGTGACCAGCCTTGGAGTGCTGTCCACTGCCCCCTTGGTGATCCCATGTGCCCTTCTTATACTGTGGGAGAGATTCTTGGCAGCTTGGGGTGAACTGAAAGACATGGAGGCAAGTGTGATCACTGCGGCAGCTGACTTCATGTTAGCTAGACATGTGAGTAAAGGATAGGAGGTAATCTGCTTCCTCTATCGTGCATCCTACACCATCCTCCACTATCACAATCTTTATATCACAACCTATCCTATGCCTCCTCTACTTAATATTAGCATACCTTCTAGTACTTTCTTCTTTTCCTCCTCCCTATCATAATATTCTACAAAGTTCTTTGGAAACCAGCCACTACGCTCGCCAGCTGTTCCCTTCCACCATTCTCCACCATAGGGAGCTTCAATTAGAATTATAATATCACCCTTCTTCAAGGCGAGGTCATCAGCGTTCAGTGGTGTGTAATTATAAAGAGCTCTGTAGCAAGGAGCTGTGTTAAATGGAGGAGAAGGCATGAGTTAGAATAGATCAGAAGTCCATCCCAATTACACACACCTCCAAACACTGGCTCCTGCGCTTTGCTCTTAGACACTCCTAGCTCTTCACTGCCAGGAGGCTGTTGGGATGCAGTATGGTCCAGAACATACTTGGAGCTTCTGCTACACCTGCAGCAGCTCTGTGGAAATGTGTCAACAATCACTATGTGTCTGCCATCTCCCAACATCATGTATGTTCATGAGGTCAGCCAACCCCTGAGAACATCATATGATGGCTATCAGAAAGAGCTACTACCATCCCACACCACCCCTTACCATCCCACACCACCCTCACTATCCTACACCACCCTCACCATCCCATATCACTCACCCTCCCACACCACCTTCACCATCCCATACATGCCCCTACACCTTATTATCGACACCATACCCTCACTACAGCCACACCTTCACAACACCATACCCTCACTACAACCACACCCTCACTACAGCCACACCTTCACCACACCATACCCTCACTACAGCCACATCTTCACCACACCATACCCTCACTACAGCCACACCTTCACCACACCATACCCTCACTACAGCCACGCCTTCACCACACAATACCCTCACTACAGCCACACCTTCACCACACCATACCCTCACTACAGCCACATCTTCACCACACCATACCCTCACTACAGCCACACCTTCACCACACCATACCCTCACTATAGCCACACCTTCACCACACCATACCCTCACTACAGCCACGCCTTCACCACACCATACCCTCACTACAGCCACACCTTCACCACACCATACCCTCACTACAGCCACGCCTTCACCACACCATACCCTCACTACAGCCACACCTTCACCACACCATACCCTCACTACAGCCACATATTCACCACACCATACCTCACTACAGCCACACCTTCACCACACCATACCTCACTACAGCCACACCTTCACCACACCATTCCCTCACTACAGCCACACCTTCACCACACCATACCCTCACTACAGCCACGCCTTCACCACACCATACCCTCACTATAGCCACACCTTCACAACACCATACCCTCACTACAGCCACACCTTCACCACACCATACCCTCACTACAGCCACGCCTTCACCACACCATACCCTCACTACAGCCACGCCTTCATCACACCATACCCTCACTACAGCCACACCTTCACCACACCATACCCTCACTACAGCCACGCCTTCACCACACCATACCCTCACTACAGCCACACCTTCACCACACCATACCCTCACTACAGCCACGCCTTCACCACACAATACCCTCACTACAGCCACACCTTCACCACACCATACCCTCACTACAGCCACATCTTCACCACACCATACCCTCACTACAGCCACACCTTCACCACACCATACCCTCACTACAGCCACGCCTTCATCACACCATACCCTCACTACAGCCACACCTTCACCACACCATACCCTCACTACAGCCACACCTTCACCACACCATACCCTCACTACAGCCACATCTTCACCACACCATACCCTCACTACAGCCACACCTTCACCACACCATACCCTCACTACAGCCACGCCTTCACCACACAATACCCTCACTACAGCCACACCTTCACCACACCATACCTCACTACAGCCACACCTTCACCACACCATACCCTCACTACAGCCACACCTTCACCACACCATACCCTCACTACAGCCACACCTTCACCACACCATACCCTCACTACAGCCACGCCTTCACCACACCATACCCTCACTACAGCCACACCTTCACCACACCATACCCTCACTACAGCCACGCCTTCACCACACCATACCCTCACTACAGCCACACCTTCACCACACCATACCCTCACTACAGCCACATATTCACCACACCATACCTCACTACAGCCACACCTTCACCACACCATACCCTCACTATAGCCACACCTTCACCACACCATACCTCACTACAGCCACACCTTCACCACACCATACCCTCACTACAGCCACGCCTTCACCACACCATACCCTCACTATAGCCACACCTTCACAACACCATACCCTCACTACAGCCACACCTTCACCACACCATACCCTCACTACAGCCACGCCTTCACCACACCATACCCTCACTACAGCCACGCCTTCATCACACCATACCCTCACTACAGCCACACCTTCACCACACCATACCCTCACTACAGCCACACCTTCACCACACCATACCTCACTACAGCCACACCTTCACAACACCTACCCTCACTACAGCCACGCCTTCACCACACCATACCCTCACTACAGCCACACCTTCACAACACCATACCTCACTACAGCCACACCTTCACAACACCTACCCTCACTACAGCCACGCCTTCACCACACCATACCCTCACTACAGCCACACCTTCACAACACCATACCCTCACTACAGCCACACCTTCACCACACCATACCCTCACTACAGCCACACCTTCACCACACCATACCATCACTACAGCCACACCTTCACCACACCATACCCTCACTACAGCCACACCTTCACCACACCATACCCTCACTACAGCCACACCTTCACCACACCATACCCTCACTACAGCCACACCTTCACCACACCATACCTCACTACAGCCACACCTTCACCACACCATACCCTCACTACAGCCACACCTTCACCACACCATACCCTCACTACAGCCACACCTTCACCACACCATACCCTCACTACAACCACACCTTCACCACACCATACCCTCACTACAGCCACACCTTCACCACACCATACCCTCATTACAGCCACATCTTCACCACGCCATACCCTCACTACAGCCACACCTTCACCACACCATACCCTCACTATAGCCACACCTTCACAACACCATACCCTCACTACAGCCATACCTTCACCACACCATACCCTCACTACAGCCACACCTTCACCACACCATACCCTCACTACAGCCACACCTTCACCACACCATACCCTCACTACAGCCACACCTTCACCACACCATACCCTCACTACAGCCACGCCTTCACCACACCATACCCTCACTATAGCCACACCTTCACCACACCATACCCTCACTACAGCCACACCTTCACCACACCATACCTCACTACAGCCACACCTTCACAACACCTACCCTCACTACAGCCACGCCTTCACCACACCATACCCTCACTACAGCCACACCTTCACCACACCATACCCTCACTACAGCCACACCTTCACCACACCATACCCTCACTACAGCCACACCTTCACCACACCATACCCTCACTACAGCCACACCTTCACCACACCATACCCTCACTACAACCACACCTTCACCACACCATACCCTCACTACAGCCACGCCTTCACCACACCATACCCTCACTACAGCCACATCTTCACCACGCCATACCCTCACTACAGCCACACCTTCACCACACCATACCTCACTACAGCCACACCTTCACAACACCATACCCTCACTACAGCCACACCTTCACCACACCATACCCTCACTACAGCCACACCTTTACTCCATGTAGTGATATATGAGGCGCAAATCATATTCATAAACATAATGATACATAACCAGTTTTCTCACATCTGAAGCAGATCTAATACCCAAAGGTGGTGATTCAGCCATGAGGCAATTTAAATTCCCAAAATGTACTGATCTTGTTGCAGATTGGATACACGAGGGATTAAGTCCACTTCATGGCTGAATCACACCTTTGGGTATCAGATCTGCTTCATATCCCAAATTATATATGATTATGAACACAATTTGAGCACATAACACCTACACTTTCACTATGCACTCATTGCTTACAATCACAACAATGATCAAAATGATGATCAAAATGGCAGCTCCTCCTCCAGCAGATCCAGCAATAATGGGTATTAACACTGAGAAGTGGAGTGAGATGTGCAGTACATCATGGACACAGATGTGCAGTACATCATGGACACAGATGTGCAGTACATCATGGACACAGATGTGCAGTACATCATGGACACAGATGTGCAGTACATCATGGACACAGATGTGCAGTACATCATGGACACAGATGTGCAGTACATCATGGACACAGATGTGCAGTACATCATGGACACAGATGTGCAGTACATCATGGACACAGATGTGCAGTACATCATGGACACAGATGTGCAGTACATCATGGACACAGATGTGCAGTACATCATGGACACAGATGTGCAGTACATCATGGACGTGCATGTACGTACATGCGTGCGTGCATGAGAGAGCATTCTCTCAATGTTAACCCGCGTAAAACCTACGTGTCGATGAAGCACCTGATGTAGGAAGAACTGTAGATGATACTGAGGGCAGGGCGCCACTAGGAATGGAAGTGGGTGAAAGGGAGGAGGATGGGGAGGAGGATGGGGAGGAGGATGGGGAGGATGGGGAGAAGGATGGGGAGGAGGATGGGGAGGAGGATGGGGAGGAGGATGGGGAGGAGGATGGGGAGGAGGATGGGGAGGAGGATGGGGAGGAGGGTGGGGAGGAGGATGGGGAGGAGGATGTGGAGGAGGATGTGGAGGAAAATGGGGAGGAGGATGTGGAGGAGGATGGGGAGGAGGACGGGGAGGAGGATGGGGAGGAGGACGGGGAGGAGGATGGGGAGGAGGATGGGGAGGAGGATGGGGAGGAGGATGGGGAAATAAGCAAGGAGGCTGATGGTATGGTAACACAAACGTTTGATCCATTCACTCCTAACTGAAGGAAAAGAGATGATCCAACCACTAAAAATGAGAGGAGAGGAGGGAGAAAATATCATCTCATTCATAAGTAAATGGCAGACTCTTCCACACCGACACAGTGTTAGATTGCATGCAAAGCACACACACTCCCTCACACACATACACCACACACACACACACACATACACACACACATATACACACACACACACACACACACACACACACACACACACACACACACACACACACACACACACGCTGTACCTGAGTATGGCCCTACAAGTGCCATGTTGATGTCAGTGAACACAGCTCTGGAAGCTGTCAGTGGTCCATGCTTTCCAGTAAGGTCTCCAACAGAACACAGTAGCTGATTAGTGGGAGAACAACCAGCTACACTGCTGCCAGAGAGGTAGAGGGAGGAAGAGAGAAGCTTTAGAGACAGAAGGACGATTTGGTCATCACCATTAGGTATCTACCTTGTGTTGAAGGGGTTAAATATGGTTGGACCACATGTATCCCCATAAGAGCCAACTTGCAAGCTCCAAGAGAAGCCATACGTATTGACCAACTGCTGCCGCTTTGCACGTTGCTGCTTGCCATTAGCAAGAGTGTCCCTCTTCCCCATGCCATTAGCAAGAGTGTCCCTCTTCCCCATGCCATTAGCAAGAGTGTCCCTCTTCCCCATGCCATTAGCAAGAGTGTCCCTCTTCCCCATTGCCATTGGTGTGGAACTAGGTACCAAACTATCCAGTAAGGTGGACTGAACAGATGTCATGGCTAGAGTGACCTGAACAGTTGAGGTAACTTTAAAATCAGCTGGAGTCACTACAGTGGTGATGGGTAAAATGTTTGATGTTGCTGTTGTTCCTATGGTGGTCGCACCTGGGAATACAGAGGTCACTCCGAAGGCTACTGGAGTCACCTGAGAAGGTACAGAAGTCGTAAGTGAGGGTACGGAGTTCGTAGGTGAGGGTACAGAGGTCGTAGTGGAGAGTAGAGAAGTCATAGGGGAGGGTATACTGTTAGTCCATAGAGCTGTAGAGGTCATTGCTGATGGTACAGCAGATATGGCAAAGGACACTGTAGCCAATGATGAGACTACAGAATTAGATGGTAAAGAAATATTAGGGTACATGCTAAACTCAACAATAATTGTGGTCGGTGAATAAGGATCATTTGCTGGCTGGGAAAAAGTGATAGAACCTCTGAAACCACTTCCATTGAAGTAGACAATGGAATGAAAAATGGACGTCTCATACTGAATGTTACCGCAAACCCAGCTTGAACCAAAGGACAGCACAATTGAGCGACCAATGATGGCATCCTTACCAAATAGGGAGATGTTAGGGTCAATAAATGTGTAGTTAACTGAATTGAGGGTTAGATTTCCAAACTTCCCACTTAAATCTCCCACCTGGAATTGATCACTCGTGTGTGTGGAGGCTACCCCATGGGGCACGCCAGTTGGGTTCCAGATGTCTCCAGTGGCACCACAGTCCTGGCCTTGCACAGGGAGGGTGTTGATGTGATAACTAGACACCATACCATTGAGGCCAGTCAACTCAATTGTCATTGTGGTGACATCAAAGGGTGTGGCCTGTCTGAATCGAAATGCTCCTATCACACCGCTCCCACTGAGCAGGGCTGAAGCATACACGGGATACAGCTCACTAACATTGGTGCAGGCCACACTACTCAGAGATCCATTAGGACCATGGATGACAAGAGATCGGCCAATGATGTAAAAAGGGTTGCCATCGTGAGGTAAAAGGGGCAATGTTGTGTCTGTATACAAAAGCTTTGCCTCACCGTCAGCCACTGTCAAGGAACCACCTTTACCAGACAGGTCACCTACCTCACACATGGTCTGCAGAGTGGGGGTGCAACTGAGGCTGTAGTTTCCGTCAGTCTGCACTCCCAGAGGGTTGTAGTGCCCCATAGCCACACTGCAGTTACTACTGCTGCTAACTGGCTGTTCATGTATGTGCCAATTATGGCCCCTGGAATTAACCAGACCATTGATTGCGTACAGGTCTGCAAAGACAGCTGTTGAATTTCCGTAATAGTTAGACTGGAAGTACACATTTCCAGAAAACCCCACTCTAAACGGGGCATAGAGAATAGTCTGGGGAGGAGAAGAGATCGGGAAGCCGATATTAGCACACGCAAACCACGTGCTGTTCCAGTTCAGGACAACTGATCTGCCGATAACACTATGGACACCGTACAAGGACAGGTATGCATCTGAAAAATTGAAGGTACCACTAGTGTTGTTGAGGGATCCATAGCGACCACTGAGATCACCAGCTGCACACATACTTAAATTGGCTGCACAGAGCTGTGAATAGTTGGACAGCTGCAATGCCTGCAGGGGGTCATAGGTCGAGCCCACCACAGCAAGTGAACAGGGAGAGGCCACGCCTGATGGAGAGGGGTACTGGTACACATGCCACATGTACGGCCACGCCCCTAGGCCTTGGAGCCCAACAGACACCATGGTAGGTGATGAGGGCGTGGCCTGTGTGAAAGCAACAGAACCTGTGATACCAGTTTGGTTAAAAATGGCAACCACCGAAAGGGAACCTGAGTAAGGATGGATAGAACAGAGTAAGACATTAAGGGAGAAGCCACACATGTGGGGAAGAGGACAATGTTCCAACAATGCAGTGCTTACACACGTGACCTAACCTGTTGGAGATATGCAACCAATTATGAAAATGAAGGCCAGCTTCAGCCATGGTTGGTCCAGGAGCCTTGCATGCATAGCTGTAAACAGAATGTCAAACATTAGAAGGAACTAACCTGACATGCAGCAACACCACATCATGGTATGGTTGGTCCTTGACCTGTGGCCATACCACATCATGGTATGGTTGGTCCTTGACCTGTGGCCATATCACATCATGGTATGGTTGGTCCTTGACCTGTGGCCATATCACATCATGGTATGGTTGGTCCTTGACCTGTGGCCATACCACATCATGGTATGGTTGGTCCTTGACCTGTGGCCATACCACATCATGGTATGGTTGGTCCTTGACCTGTGGCCATACCACATCATGGTATGGTTGGTCCTTGACCTGTGGCCATACCACATCATGGTATGGTTGGTCCTTGACCTGTGGCCATACCACATCATGGTATGGTTGGTCCTTGACCTGTGGCCATATCACATCATGGTATGGTTGGTCCTTGACCTGTGGCCATATCACATCATGGTATGGTTGGTCCTTGACCTGTGGCCATACCACATCATGGTATGGTTGGTCCTTGACCTGTGGCCATACCACATCATGGTATGGTTGGTCCTTGACCTGTGGCCATACCACATCATGGTATGGTTGGTCCTTGACCTGTGGCCATACCATGATGGGGCTAAATGATACCAGTTAGACATAATTCTGTATGCAGCAAAAGAATTAATCACTCCTTCTCCTATATGATCACTAGCTTACTGCAGGAAAAGTATAACAAGTTATGACAACTGAACAGCTGTAGCTCTTTACCAGTTGGGATAAGCGCATAAATAGTTCTATACACAGACCATATCATAGCAGAGCCATACCACCTAATTCTGTGGAAACTAATGTGTGCTTATTACCATGTCTGTCTCGAATAGTTGGATTAATAAAACCCCTATAGACCCAACCCTAGTAACCTTAGGGGTGGATACTAGTGTGGGAACTTGCACCCTGTTTGAAAAAATTCATCATCACCACTATTAGTAACGACACCACTAACAACACCACCACTATTAGTATTTAACATAACAACACCACTAACAACACCACCACTATTAGTATTTAACATAACAACACCAATAACAACACCACCACTATTAGTATTTAACATAACGACACCACTAACAACACCACCACTATTAGTATTTAACATAACAACACCAATAACAACACCACCACTATTAGTATTTAACATAACGACACCACTAACAACACCACCACTATTAGTATTTAACATAATGACACCACTAACAACACCACCACTATTAGTATTTAACATAACAACACCAATAACAACACCACCACTATTAGTATTTAACATAACGACACCACTAACAACACCACCACTATTAGTATTTAACATAACGACACCACTAACAACACCACCACTATTAGTATTTAACATAATGACACCACTAACAACACCACCACTATTAGTATTTAACATAACGACACCACTAACAACACCACCACTATTAGTATTTAACATAATGACACCACTAACAACACCACCACTATGCAGCTCCCACCATATTACTGCTATGTTCCTATATTACGTAAAATATATGGCATGCATGTGGGGAGAGGGTGTCGCTATGGTGAGAGTGTAACTGTAGCTATGGGGAGAGGTGTAGCTATGGGGAGAGGGTGCAGCTATTGGGGATAGGGTGCAGCTATTGGGGATAGGGTATAACGGTTGGTTGGTTGTGTGAACGGGATCAGAGCTGCAGTTGTTAACGGTGGTTTTTAAGACCTGTCACCGTAAATTCTCCTGGGATCATGGCATGCAGCAGCACCCAAAATGCAACGCAGCTGCAAGGAATGCCGCACAACACAGCTTGGCAAAAACAAGTAAATAATGAATACATACACTGACCGTCGTCGAGCGGTTATAATGAAATACATATACACTGACCGTCGAGCGGTTCTACGGTACAATTTGTTAATGCGCAGTTTGATTACTTATCCTACTACATGGTAAGGATGTACGCCTACCGCAGGCATACTAGTTATGTAATGCAGAGAGAGAAAGCCCCCCCCCCCCCCCCCCCCCCTCCCCCTCCCCCTCCTTTTCCGCTTCACTTTACTGTAAAGGCGCACGTAGTTGGCTTCACGGAGAACAGAGGTTGTAGGCCTACGGTTACGGGCCCGAATATAGAAGTACATGTGCCAGCTCCAGAGCGAGGCGGCTCCGATGTACTTACTCTTAGCCCGCCTTAAGTACTAGTAATCGCTCTTCTAGCCTACTTGTTCGCCACTATCATTACAGAAAGATGTGTGTTGTGCTAGTGCTGCCATAGTCACAAGCTATACTTCCATTAATAATGGCACGCAAATATATTTGAGGGAAGGCAAGGGTCTCTAGAGAGCACCGCGGTGACACGCAGCTAGTTACGGTGCCGACACGCGCAAACAAAATAATGCACCACGCAACAAATATACCGCCAGGCACTCAGAAAGGTTGCAAACTGCCTGCAACTGCAACTTACCGCCGAGTGAAAAGCAATGGCTTGGACAGGAAATCCTTACACAGCGTTTGCTATTACTCCCTAGGGGGGGGTGGGTCACATTACGTTGCTTATTCGTAATAGTTTTTGTGCCGGCGCACATGCTAATCACGTGCGCGTAGATTTTTCCCGCGAAGATTCGGAGTTTGCTGTTTGTGCCTTTCTCCTACTGTGGAGTGTATCTAAGATGAGTTCCGATGAGGAAAGTCCGACGGAGAAAACGCAGGCCGCCTCAGCTTCGTCCGTGACATCCGCCGCAACACCACGAAAGAGTCCGCCTCCCGACGACTATTCAAAGAAACTGGTCAGTGAATTATACTTTTTATACCTTTCCTTTTGGTAAGTAACACGTGTTGGTTGCCCAAGAGCCCACACTGGCTGAGAGCGTTTTAAGAAAATAACACAACTCTGTGTTGCGCTGGATCCATGTATACGTTTCGAGTAATAATGAATTTACATATCGGTGGTATTTTCTCCCACTGTCAATGTATGCTGCTTTACCTTACCTTGGATGAACGGTGCGAGGTTGATAGTTACAGGTTAAGAGGCTTTATTAACGCTGGTATATCTGTTATATTCGGATTTGTACTAAGTGCAACCATCCATCAAGGACATTAGTTTTGGCACGCACTCAGACTATCTGTGTTATCTTTTGACTCAGGTAGCTGCATATACAGCTAAGAGTTCTTGTTACACCTCTTCTCCTTGTTATTTGCTGATGATATGCTATGACAATATGCTATGAATATTTTCCCCTCCACCCACTTGCTGTCCTTCCATCCTCCCCTATGCCGGTTCATATGTTCATCTTACCCTTTCCCTCAGGATAGTGACAGAGCCAATAGGTTCAGCTACCTCCTTGAGCAGACAGAGATATTTGCACATTTCATGAACACTACCACCAATAAGAAAACACCTACCAGCCCACTCAAGGTCACTACTGCTAAGAAGGATAAGAAAAAACAGCCAACCTCATCAGCGTACGTGTAGAGGGGGGGGGAGGAGGAGGGGGGGGGGGGATTTGAGGGGCTCCAGTGCTTAAGGTGAAGGATTGGAAAGGTTCAGTACAGAACTGTTGGGTAATTAGGGGAATGGCTAAGTTAAGGGGCCAGGTATAGAGGGTTAGGGGGTCTGGTATGTAGGGCTAGGGGAGCAGGTATGGAGGGTTAGGGGGCCAGGTATGGAGGGTTAGGGGGCCAGATATGGTGGGTTAGAGGGCCAGGTATAGAGGGTTAGGGGGTCAGGTATGGAGGGTTAGGGGGCCAGGTATGGTGGGTTAGGGGGCCAAGTATGGAGGGTTAGGGGGGCCAGGTATGGAGGGTTAGGGGGGCCAGGTATGGAGGGTTAGGGGGCCAAGTATGGAGTGTTAGGGGGCCAGGTATGTAGGGTTAGGGGAGCAGGTATGGAGGGTTAGGGGGCCAGGTATGGAGGGTTAGGGGGCCAGGTATGTAGGGTTAGGGGAGCAGGTATGGAGGGTTAGGGGGCCAGGTATGGAGGGTTAGGGGGCCAGGTATGGAGGGTTAGGGGGCCAGGTATGGAGGGTTAGGGGGCCAGGTATGGAGGGTTAGGGGGCCAAGTATGGAGTGTTAGGGGGCCAGGTATGTAGGGTTAGGGGAGCAGGTATGGAGGGTTAGGGGCCAGGTATGGAGGGTTAGGGGGCCAGGTATGGAGGGTTAGGGGGCCAGGTATAGAGGGTTAGGGGGCCAGGTATAGAGGGTTAGGGGGCCAAGTATGGAGAGTTAGTGGGCCTGGTTTTGTGGCTTCAGCTCTTTGTACTAGATCTTGTTGATTTGGCAGTTGCATACAATCCATGTTGTGGATGGTGTTTGTGATGGATGTGATTATTATGTAAACTAGGGCTGATCACAAGGCCACCAAAGGAGTAAGGAAAGTTTTTGGCTGGCGAGGGCTGTTTTTGTTTTTTACTTCACTTTGTGATTGACGTCTTTGTTTGCAGTTGAGGTAAATACAAAACTTTAGAAAGTAATGTCATAACATGAGTGTTTGTTAAAATGATATCATAACGTGTATGTTTGTTAAAATGATGTCATAACGTGTATGTTTGTTAAAATGATGTCATAACGTGTGTTTGTTAAAATGATGTCATAACGTGTGTTTGTTAAAATGATATCATAATGTGTATGTTATTTATGTTTTCTGTTTGCACAGTCGTCATCGTATGAGTGAAGCAGATGACGATGAAGAGCTGTTGGAAGAAGAGGAGGAACTGGAGGGAGGAACCATTGCACGTTTCACTCAGAGCCCGTGGTGTGAGTTTAGGGGCTAAGGGCTAGGTCTCTTCATGCCGTATACCAAGAAGTGGTTGAAGTAGAAACCATTATTCTATCCCTTAACAAGGGATAATGGATGAAGGAACCATTTATTGTATGATGAGCTTGGGAAAATGGTAGATGGGTATTACAAGTAATCTTTTACAGACGACCACCAATCATTGTTAGACATATACCATAGAAAAGTTAATGGTAATGTTTTTTTTTTTTTTTTTAACTTAGAGAGCGGCTATGTGTCTGGGAACTATTGTTAATATTTATGTGTACGGCTTTAATATGGTGCCTGTATTTGTTCAGATATAAAGAATGGTGAGATGAGGGACTATCAGATTCGTGGTCTCAACTGGATGATATCATTGTATGAGAATGGCATAAATGGTATTCTAGCTGATGAGATGGTAAGTACGTTCCTCCACCAGCGATGTGTACATCTGTGTGCCCACACATACATGTGGCCTGTTGTGACCTTCAGTAGACGAACCAAGAAATTGTGACTTAGAATTGTGACTTAAGTCACAATTCTAAAAACACTTATATAAACAGATCCGATTGATGCGGCTGATTGTTTTTAGACAGATAACTACACCACATTGTATATGACACACTTTGCATTTATGAATAAATCAATGAACTGGTTTTCCATCAGAAACTTCCAGCATAAAGCCTGGTTCACAATATGACGCAAGAGCCCGTGACGCGACGGTGCAGGAATAGAAAAAATTTCTATATTCCTGCGACACCATGTGACGACGCAGCGAGAAACCACACCTAAACCACACCTAAACCACACCTAAACCACGCCCTAAACCACACCTAAACCATGCCTAAACCACACCTAAACCACACCTAAACCACACCTAAACCACACCTAAACCACGCCTAAACCACACCTAAACCACGCCTGAATTGATTGCTGAGTCCAGAGGGGAGTTTTTATTCCATTCATCGCGACGTATCGCGGGCTCTTGCATCAAATTGTGTGCCAGGCTTAAGAGCTACTTCGTCTTATGATGGAATGCTCAATTCACCCTCTCATTCATTCTCTTGTAACTGCCTCAAGCTTAGGATGGTAAAGGTTTCCTATAAAGAGGTTGCAGTGTTATCCGGGAAGGTCAGTGGCCATGTTTTTTGGTGTGTCCAGTTCTGTTACAGAATGTTTCCAATCTGTAACTGATTGTTTACAACCTGTAACAGAACTGGGGACACCAAAAAACATGGCTGCGATCTTCCCTGGATGACACTGCAACCTCTCTATAGTTGTAACTTCATCACGTGCATACATATACTTTAATGTCCACTCCCCAAACAGTATCCTGAGTTCTTGTTGAAACAGCCTCCGTGCCTTTTGTTCGCTAATTTATTGCCTCTAGCTTTGTCTGACTTTCAAGTTACGTTATTTTCTAGAATAGGCCACCTCTACCATGAGACCGAATAAGGGGCGTTACTCCATGTACCATACAATGTTTATAGTTTTGCCCTTCATGTTATCCACGCCACGTTAAGATTCATACCTGTATGTTAGTACAGGTATGAATGTACATTCCTTGGTGTTCAGTTTCATGTAGGGTGGATTAAGGTAATTCTGCCAGGGGGGAGTATTCACCACCCTTTACTTCAAACGGGGTGGTAGGGCTTACCTAACGTTTGCACATTGCTGCAAAAAATGAAAAAAGTAGTACAGGGAGTGTGTGTTTACGGCCCACAATTGAAGTTCTATTTACTATTTTGGTTATTGCAAAATAATTACGTTGAACATAGCTACTTCATTTATCGGCAAAAATGGTGCGGTAAATACCGCGCAATCACTAGCGGGTCCGATTGGTGCAAGTCAGTGTCTGCTATGTAATACAGATCCACTTACAATCATGCCATTAGAGAAGAGCAGTGATGATAGGTGTACAATGTACTTTGTTTCATTTTTGATGAACCTTACTGGGTCGGGATTTAGGGGGGGTCCAATCATAATTTCGGTTCATAAGTAGTAGTCGCCAGGGGTGGCGAATACTCATATCTCGTCAAAAAATGATACAATGCTTACCATTACGCTTCTAAACGTTTCCTCTTCATTATATGCAAGCTGTTAGGGTTTATATGTCTGGAAGATGGGTTCGCCATGGGGGGGGGCGGGGCCATCTTTTTCCATACACACCTAATAGGCTAATGGTATGTTCTGACAGTTAATGCTTCAAATGGTTCCTTTTTGTTTCTGGCCTTCTGGTTAAACTCTGTTCACATGCTTGAGCCAGTTTGAGCCCTTAGATCTGTAGGTTTTCAACTAACTACAAGGCACGGATGTACAAGCCGCTCTATCCAAAATACCAGCTTCGCAAAGAAACACTCCTCAGGGCGTTTAAAGGGCTACAGTGAACAAGCTTACTTGTTTTAGCAACGTCCTATGAAAAAGCCACCTTTGTTACACTTCGCAACAACGAAATACGGGGGGGGGGGGGGGGGGGGGGAGCACTCCAAATAGATGTGGCGAAAGCCCAACAGGGATGGCGGCTATACCTGAAATACGCTTAATTGGATAAAACCATTGTTTTATTTTGTTTGGAACATTTTTTTGGAGGAACAAAGCAATAATAGTGTAGAATATGGACTGAAGATATCGTGGAACCAAGTATGTTTGAAACACTACCCGTCCTTTTTTTATATGTAAGAATACCGATATCGGTACTCGCAGGTGGCAAACACTACTTAATTGACCCTACATAAAGTCACAATTTTAAGTGATAAAAACATTGTCTATACGAGAAGGTTGGTGGTATATAGGAATCAAAGGCGATGGTGGTGTAAAAAGCAAGGGAACAAGGCTTCTGATTGAAAAGGAAAAGCTATATTAGCACGCACATTTAAATATGACAACATGTTGCTAATATAGGTCTGTTTCATTTTTCCTTTTCAATCAGAAGCCTTGTTCCCTTGCTTTTTACACCACCATCATCTTTGATTCCTATACACCACCAACCTTCTCGTATAGAGAATGTTTTTATCACTTTCATTAATTTATTCTCATACTTCAGTATGTTTTCATACCATGAAATCATGGATGGCATAGTATCAGAAAAGTGGTTAGAACGTTATCAAGCCGATAAAGTGGTATTGATGATAGTATGTAGTTGGGCATACAGGGTGGTCATCACCCTGCTCAGATAGTGACCACACACACTCATACAGGGTGGTCATCACCCTGCTCAGATAGTGACCACACACACTCATACAGGGTGGTCATCACCCTGCTCAGATAGTGACCACACACACTCATACAGGGTGGTCATCACCCTGCTCAGATAGTGACCACACACACTCATACAGGGTGGTCATCACCCTGCTCAGATAGTGACCACACACACTCTGATCAGAACATATCCTAGCCTAACTAATAGTCATACTTGAATGCAACTCTCGTTTTAAAAATCACGCACCGTTATATGGACGACACTGACTTAAACTGTTTGTTTGATTGCCCACTGCTTTAGTTTGGTCCTCTGCATGGACTGGAGGCAACCGATGCATAATGAATGTTTCCTTCTGCAGACAGTAGTTGTACGAGGGGCTAGTTGTTGCCGGGTTTTTTTTTTCTGTAAGGGGGGTGGAGTGAGTGTGACACATTCTAATTGGAGCCTCTTGCTTCACATATATCTGCTGTAGACTGTATATCGTAGTATCTGATTGCGTATGTAGTTCCACCAACGGAATTCAAAAGTTACTACAAGAACCTATAGTAGAAATCAATTAGGTCAAAACAAATACATGCGATAGTGTGGGGTACTTACATGTATGGTAGTTTTGATGGGACTTGTCAATGGCCTAATTTAAATTACTTGCCAAAATATGGAGGCCATTACTTCAAGCTGTGTAACGAATGGTAGAGTTGAGATTAACGCACAGGTGTCATGCTTAAAATGATACCTTGAATTTTCGTCAGGAGGCTTCCTTTAGCATTATCGCATATCACTGCTCCATTCCGTTTCTCAACCATTTGGCAATATGGTCAGACATGTACACATGGAGCCGTAGGGACCCTGAAATCGCCTCAGATGCTCTTCGATTCAGTACTTATTCGGGTTCCACTGCATGCAGGAATATGAATCACGCCCATGACACATAATTTGAAAATAACTAGCTGATGTAATTGGGTATTTTTAACTAAATACCAAATAAGGTATTATTCGCTTTAGTTAATTGCCCGAACTGTTAGGCATCTAACAGACACCTGAAGATAACCTGTGGACACATCTTGAAGTGATTGGTATACTTGATGTGCTTTATAAACATTCCTATCGTGCCGAAGGAAGAAGAATAAGAAGACGACGGAGGAGAAATTTTAGATGGGACTGGGTACTGATGAGTATTTTTGTTCTCTAAAAGCGCACAGTCTTATGACATGGAAACAACGCAGAACTGCTCTCCACTTTGATATTGCCACTAAGAGCAAAGTGACCCGACTCTTGGCTGTCCCGCTCGACGTGAGTGACTTTTAAAATGACATTCATCATACCGCAGGATTCCTATATGGAACCTACTCACGTAGGTTCCAATAGGTACTCGTAGAAATCCTACATGTTTTACTGTTCAAAGCTTTGTGTCTTAAGTCACAATGTTTTTGTTCCGCAATGTTTGTTTTGGGGATTGGAAAGTAAATGTCTTGTAACTGCTGTAAGAGGTATCTCTGAGCAGTTCTAACTATGACAGCAGATATCTCTATTAGTATTTTTAAAGTAACCTAAGTGATAGCAGATTTTAAAATTGTGACTTAAGTCACAATGGTGCGGTAGTTACGCGTTTTATGTGAGATCGTGTACAGAGATGCCAAGTATTGTAAAAAGTCATGGTATAGACAAGTGTGTTTGCATACTAAGAACACACATGCAAGGTAAGTTTCAACATCCCAGTTTGTTATTTAAAAATTTCTTCATTGAAATGTATTGTGGCTTAAATCACAACTTTGTGACTTAAGCCTAAGTCACAATTAGTCAATCTATGGTTAATTGTTATGAGATATGCTCATTACACAAGCTTTAAAAAAAATAACTTTATGGGGTTTCATCTGTGGTGCATTCATAAGTCATGCTGTACAGTAAAAGAGCCAAAGCATTTTTATCGTCGCGTGCATTAATGCCTTGGCTATTTCTAATTTAATGGAGTCTCTTATGACCTTGCACAGGGTAGTAGAAAAATAGGGATTTTGAATAAAGAGGGTCGCGATTTTCAAGTGTAGTTAATTGCACACATGTGACTTGAATAAAGACATCTCAAGTATGTTAATGATGCTGAAGTGTTGAAAAACATTCTCCACGTTATCTTAGTATTGTGAGGTGAATAAATCATTGATTTCTGATACCATGTTGTTGCATGACCTCTCATTGCATTGCTAATAACAAAGCACTAAATTGAAATTTGCGCCTAAGCCACACGCCAATCAAAGGTCTGAATAAGGACCACACAGCAATCGAAATGGCCAACACTGAAGGCTTGTGTAACACATGCAACTGGTTAGTACGTTTAAGTTTTTCATGGCTGGCTACAATTTTTGGAAGCAGAGAGCCCCCATTTTTATATTGGGTGGTGAGGGACCTCATACAATATTCACATAATGTACCTGTGGTGACCTGCAATGTAGACATCGTGTACATCTTTATGTAGTCTCACCAAACCTTGTTTATTTTACTGTTCTCAGGGCTTGGGCAAAACCATCCAAACAATAGCTCTATTGGGCTACATGTGTCTGATGAAGAATGTCCCAGGTCCCCATCTGGTCATTGCCCCCAAGTCCACTCTTGCAAACTGGATGCAGGAGCTAAAACGATGGTGTCCCACTATTGTAGCAATTTGTCTCATTGGCAATCAAGAAGAAAGAGTAAGTTTGTATGTGTGTGTGCACATCATTTATGAAAGACGGTGGAATCAAACATTTAATTTCACTTAGAATGCATATAAGTATATGCCAGTGATTTTCCATTCCCACCCCTATCCAACTCCTGGTTTACACATGCCATGTCATGGTAGAAAACAGGAGATTGTACCTTTGTACACAACCAGAAATTGACCTGATTATACACGAGCACTACTCATAGCATGCTTTAAGGACAGTAAATATGGCATTGTAGATGTATTTAGAATAATCAATCATACATTCAGAATCATTACTAATGGTAACTTTTTACGCAGGTGTATTGAAAACGATCTGCCCATCGGAGCTGAATTATTATTTTAATGCAGATCTGTGTAGTTTTTATATTAATAGCTATAATGGCAATGGTTGGCTGTTGTGGAGGAGGCATTCTGCAATAGTAGCAGTTCATTTTTGACTTTTAAAAGACCTTCTGAATAGCCATATGCCCTGATACACATGAGGCTAACATAAAGATGTTACGTTGTGTGCTTAATTAATGCCATCCTGTTGATTAACTGGCCTGGTCCGTAGAGTTTAATAAAACTCAACTTAACGGTACGGGGAAAAGATGTATTTATGACCTTTAATATATTACCCCCAGGTACATATTTGGCGGTAAATCCCTGTATGTTGTGAACTAAATTGCTCTTGCCCCCATATAAGATATATATGCTCTTAACTATATGTACAGAATACAGCACAGCTAGTTGCATATTTTAGGCATCAGCAATAATGTTTCATATTCTTAACGCTGGATTTATGACAGACGCATGGAAATTTAGGAACTTTCATAATTCCATTCATTAGCAAATCACTTTATCAGATAGCTAACTCTCAATATAGGTGTGTACTCTGAACCGTAAGGCTACCAATCGCTCATACTGTAACGGCCAAAGCTGCCTCATTAACGTTTCCACGGTGCCACGGTCTTCAAAGTGCTCTGTTTTTTAAAGCTAGTTCGTCAGCTCTTAGAGCGATTTTATTGGTATCTGATATGTATGGAAAGGCTATACAAGAGCAGCAAACAATGCAGGAGCTGCTGTTTGGGAACGATTTTCTGTGCTCTGACTGCTCCCTGAGCAGGAGTGTACCCATAGAGGTTTACGTGTTGCCCGGAAACCTTAGTATGCACCAATTCAGAAAATTCGGATACTAATACCACTTTTTGGTGGGCAATAAACTGAACAATAAGTGGAGCTTGTAGAACATATATAAATATTGTGCATCACCCAAAATTCCCACGCCTGTTGTAAACCATGATAGTCTAAATTATATCAAGCCCACAAAGTATAGAAGATGTTGTCATGAAGGTGCCAACTGGTGCTATTCCTGGTGATATGCCATTCTTGTATCTAGAAACAGCCACATGGTGTATGGTATTAAGTGTAAAAACAGTATATTGAAATTAGCTGGCTGTCTCCATGGTTCTGTTACCTAGGCTGCCATCATTAACGAAGAGATATTGCCTGGAGAGTGGAATGTGATTGTGACCTCATACGAAATGGTTCTGAGGGAGAAGGCAACATTCAAGAAGTTCAACTGGAGGTACATGGTCATTGATGAAGCACACAGAATCAAGAATGAGAAGTCAAAGGTTTGAGAACATGGTTGTCGTATTTTTTGACACTCTGGTCCCTTAGCTATCGGAGATTGTAAGAGAGTTTCGAACCACAAACCGTCTCCTTCTCACGGGGACCCCTTTGCAGAATAACCTTCATGAGCTCTGGTCTCTACTCAACTTCCTTCTTCCTGATGTCTTCAACTCATCTGAGGTGAGCAAGTATCCCTGTGGTTAGGTGTGCAAGTATCCCTGTGGTTAGGTGTGCAAGTATCCCTGTGGTTAGGTGAGCAAGTATCCCTGTGGTTAGGTGTGCAAGTATCCCTGTGGTTAGGTGTGCAAGTATCCCTGTGGTTAGGTGTGCAAGTATCCCTGTGGTTAGGTGTGCAAGTATCCCTGTGGCTAGGCTTTTGTGTAAATGCTGGAGGAAGTTAATTTCATTGTTCATTTACATTCCATGCTAAGTGTGGAAGGATACTGTCTGTGGTTAGTTATCTAGGAGTTAGGTTCTGATGTTAACCTCGTTGACCTCAAGGTATTCTAGCTGTGTTCTGTTTTGCATGTACATAGAAATTTGGATCTTACAATATTAATCCATCCTTTGCACGCATAACATACAAAACAGGATTTTGATGCTTGGTTTAACCAAAGCAAGCTTGATGATACTAAACTAGTGGAACGTCTCCATGGTGTGTTGAGGCCTTTCCTGCTGCGCAGACTGAAGGCTGACGTGGAGAAGAAGTTACCTCCTAAGAAGGAGAACAAGATATACATAGGACTGAGCAAGATGCAGAGAGAGTGGTATACACGCATCCTTCTCAGGGTATGCAACTATAGAGGACACACACTGCAATAATTATTTAGAGTTCTTGTTGAACCGAAGCTTGTCATGGAGAAAATAGTTTGTTTTTTTTTTTCCATCCACAATCAACCACTCATGATTGTTTAATTGCTTGCAGTCATGATAACCAACCATTTTATCTCAGCTGTGTTTACTTCTGTTATATTGAGATAATGATTCCCGGTGGGCAGGTCAGCAAAAGGTCTAAGCCACACAGTGTCCAATATCCCTTTCCCTTAATACAACTATGCCTTTATTTTGCTAGAATCCCCATGGTCTCCACATTACACCTTACCTCCTTGTCTATCTTGCAGGATATTGATGTGGTCAATGGAGCTGGACGTGTGGAGAAAATGAGGCTTCTTAACATACTCATGCAACTAAGGAAGTGTTGTAACCATCCTTACTTATTTGAAGGAGCTGAGCCTGGTGAGAGAGGGGGAGGATAGGCGAGGCTAGGGGAGAGGGATGGGTGAGGTAGAGTAATGCCTGGCTGGGGAGAGGGATGGGTGAGGTAGAGTAATGCCTGGCTGGGGAGAGGGATGGGTGAGGTAGAGTAATGCCTGGCTAGGGGGGAGGGATGGGTGAGGTAGAGTAATGCCCGGCTGGGGAGAGGGATGGGTGAGGTAGAGTAATGCCTGGCTGGGGAGATGGATGGGTGAGGTAGAGTAATGCCTGGCTGGGGAGATGGATGGGTGAGGTAGAGTAATGCCTGGCTGGGGAGAGGGATGGGTGAGGTAGAGTAATGCCTGGCTGGGGAGAGGGATGGGTGAGGTAGAGTAATGCCTGGCTGGGGGGAGGGATGGGTGAGGTAGAGTAATGCCTGGCAGGGGGGAGGGATAGGTGAGGTAGAGTAATGCCTGGCTAGGGGAGAGGGATGGGTGAGGTAGAGTAATGCCTGGCAGGGGGGAGGGATGGGTGAGGTAGAGTAATGCCTGGCAGGGGGGGAGGGATGGGTGAGGTAGAGTAATGCCTGGCAGGGGAGAGGGATGGGTGAGGTAGAGTAATGCCTGGCAGGGGGGAGGGATGGGTGAGGTAGAGTAATGCCTGGCAGGGTAGAGGGATGGGTGAGGTAGAGTAATGCCCGGCTGGGGAGAGGGATGGGTGAGGTAGAGTAATGCCTGGCTGGGGAGAGGGATGGGTGAGGTAGAGTAATGCCTGGCAGGGGGGAGGGATGGGTGAGGTAGAGTAATGCCTGGCTGGGGGGGAGGGAGAGTAATGCCTGGCAGGGGGGAGGGATGGGTGAGGTAGAGTAATGCCTGGCTGGGGAGAGGGATGGGTGAGGTAGAGTAATGCCTGGCAGGGGGGAGGGATGGGTGAGGTAGAGTAATGCCTGGCTGGGGGGGAGGGAGAGTAATGCCTGGCAGGGGGGAGGGATGGGTGAGGTAGAGTAATGCCTGGCTGGGGGGAGGGATGGGTGAGGTAGAGTAATGCCTGGCTGGGGGGGAGGGATGGGTGAGGTAGAGTAATGCCTGGCAGGGGGGAGGGATGGGTGAGGTAGAGTAATGCCTGGCAGGGGGGGAGGGATGGGTGAGGTAGAGTAATGCCTGGCAGGGGAGAGGGATGGGTGAGGTAGAGTAATGCCTGGCAGGGGGGAGGGATGGGTGAGGTAGAGTAATGCCTGGCAGGGTAGAGGGATGGGTGAGGTAGAGTAATGCCCGGCTGGGGAGAGGGATGGGTGAGGTAGAGTAATGCCTGGCTGGGGAGAGGGATGGGTGAGGTAGAGTAATGCCTGGCAGGGGGGAGGGATGGGTGAGGTAGAGTAATGCCTGGCTGGGGGGGAGGGAGAGTAATGCCTGGCAGGGGGGAGGGATGGGTGAGGTAGAGTAATGCCTGGCTGGGGAGAGGGATGGGTGAGGTAGAGTAATGCCTGGCAGGGGGGAGGGATGGGTGAGGTAGAGTAATGCCTGGCAGGGGAGAGGGATGGGTGAGGTAGAGTAATGCCTGGCAGGGGGGAGGGATGGGTGAGGTAGAGTAATGCCTGGCAGGGTAGAGGGATGGGTGAGGTAGAGTAATGCCCGGCTGGGGAGAGGGATGGGTGAGGTAGAGTAATGCCTGGCTGGGGAGAGGGATGGGTGAGGTAGAGTAATGCCTGGCAGGGGGGAGGGATGGGTGAGGTAGAGTAATGCCTGGCTGGGGGGGAGGGAGAGTAATGCCTGGCAGGGGGGAGGGATGGGTGAGGTAGAGTAATGCCTGGCTGGGGGGAGGGATGGGTGAGGTAGAGTAATGCCTGGCTGGGGGGGAGGGATGGGTGAGGTAGAGTAATGCCTGGCTGGGGGGATGGGTGAGGTAGAGTAATGCCTGGCTGGGGAGAGGGATGGGGGAGGTAGAGTAATGCCTGGCAGGGGAGAGGGATGGGTGAGGTAGGGTAATGCCTGGCTGGGGAGAGGGATGGGTGAGGTAGAGTAATTATGTTATAAAGATATCTCGTTTACATCCGCAACAGTATCCAAATTGTGTTTGTAGTTCTATGAGAAGTACTCTTTCCACAGCACCGCAGTTTTATAGAGAAAACTGTTCTGAGTTATCGTTAGAATGAGGGTATTTAGTTAACCAACTGATGAATGATTGAAGCCAGTGGTATGTTAACTGAAGCTAGAGAATGCTGTTGTGTGCTGAGAGGCTTTAACAGATTTAGATGAAGCTTGCGGTTACTACTTCACACCCTCTTAGGGCAGCATGGGAACCAATCTGAAAGTGACTGTATAGTTTTCCTTCTCCGCTAGCACAACCTGTTATATGCATATCAAATGGCTTTTTCTCAGCCCAATCCTAAAAGCACTTGTACTACATGTCAGTACTATTAAATGTAACTAAGTTCCTTCAAAGACCAAAAAAATAATTGCTCCTCCTTCATACCTCCTTACACCCTCCCCTTACCACAGGCCCTCCTTACACCCTCCCCTTACCACAGGCCCTTTTTACACCCTCCCCTTACCACAGGCCCTCCTTACACCCTCCCCTTACCACAGGCCCTCCTTACACCCTCCCCTTACCACAGGCCCTTTTTACACCCTCCCTTACCACAGGCCCTCTTTACACCCTCCCCTTACCACAGGCCCTCCTTACACCCTCCCCTTACCACAGGCCCTTTTTACACCCTCCCTTACCACAGGCCTTCTACACCTTCCCCTTACCACAGGCCCTTCTTATACCTGCCCTTACCACTGGCCCTTCTTACACCCTCCCCTTACCACAGCCCTCCTTATACCCTCCCCTTACCACAGGCTGCCTACACCCTCCCCTTACCACTGGCCCTCCTTACACCCTCCTTACACCCTCCCCTTACCACAGGCTGCCTACACCCTCCCCTTACCACTGGCCCTCCTTACACCCTCCTTACACCCTCCCCTTACCACAGGCCCTCCTTACATCATCCCCTTACCACAGGCCTTTTACACCCTCCCCTTACCACATGCCCTCCTTACACCCTCCCCTTACCACAGGCCCTCCTTACACCCTCCCCTTACCACAGGCCCGCCTTACACCCTCCCCTTACCACAGGCCCGCCTTACACCACTGATGAACATCTCATTCAGAACAGCAGCAAGATGTATGTGCTGGACCTTCTGTTGGCTAAGCTGAAGGAAGATGGCTCCAGAGTACTTATCTTCACCCAGATGACTCGAATGTTGGATATCCTTGAGGACTATTGCATATGGAGGGAGTACAATTATTGTCGTCTAGACGGACAGACAGACCACACAGATAGGCAGGTATTTTGATGAGCATGGGGCAAAGTGAGAATGAATATCCACTGCTCAACTACAATGTGTGTTGTATGTATGTATGTATGCATGTATCTATGTATGTATGCATGTGTCTATGTATGTATGTATGTATGTATGTATGTATGTATGTATGTATGTATGCATGTACCTATGTATGTATGTATGTATGTATGTATGTATGTATGCATGTATCTATGTATGTATGTATGTATGTATGTATGTATGTATGCATGTGTCTATGTATGCATGTATGTATGTATCTATGTATCTATGTATGTATGCATGTACCTATGTATCTATGTAAGTATATCATTGCCTTTGTGCATGTGAAGTCAGCCATTGCAGTAAGATTCCTGCAAGTGTTTGCATACACATGTTAATATCAATTTCACATGTTTGGCTTTGATGTGCTGTTTTCATGATTTGTATCCAAGAGGCAATCCTTGGCTATACCAGCTGGTGGTAACACCCACAAGAGCATACATATGTTTAAATGTTGCATATGTTAAAACTCCAACCTCCCATAATATTTTGAGTCACAAATTGTAGAGTGTTACTCAATGGGTTCAAGGGCTGATGTATTTATCCTATTGATGTGTATGTGCTTGGGATGAGGTGCAATGGTACAGTTATTAGGGCTCTGTGGGTGCAGCACAATGAGCTAATGGAGACACATGAAATGGGTAATTTAATTGTTGGGGGTGGCTTTCAGGTCACTGGAGGGAATTTGATAATTGAGGCAATCATGAGGAATGATGGCCAATGCTGGTTGAATGGCCAATGCAATGATGTAATATAGTTAGTTGTATCAGTACACATCCATCATCTTTATGGAGTGGCTATCTAATAGAGTTCACCAATGTGACCTATCTTTCTGGTCACCTCCTTATTGAATGGTCTGGTCATCTCCTTACTGAGTAGTCTGGTCATCTTCTTACTGAGTGGTCAGGTCATCTCCTTACTGAGTAGTCTGGTCATCTTCTTATTGAGTAGTCTGGTCACCTCCTTACTGAGTGGTCTGGTCACCTCCTTACTGAGTAGTCTGGTCATCTCCTTACTGAGTGGTCTGGTCACCTCCTTACTGAGTAGTCTGGTCATCTCCTTACTGAGTGGTCTGGTCACCTCCTTACTGAGTAGTCTGGTCATCTTCTTATTGAGTAGTCTGGTCACCTCCTTACTGAGTAGTCTGGTCATCTCCTTACTGAGTAGTCTGGTCACCTCCTTAGTGAGTGGTCTGGTCATCTTCTTATTGAGT